>JAJIBD010000700.1:0-422500 GCA_021461705.1 Cryptotis parvus | reverse complement strand
GAGGTCTCAGCCCATCTGTGCTCAGGTCTTTTTTTAAAAGTTTTTTATCATTGGTTTATTTATTTATTTTTGCTTTTTGGGTCATACCTGGTGATGCTCAGGAGTTACTTCTGGTTCTTTTCTCAGTAATTACTCCTGGCAGTGCTCAGGGGACCACATGGAATACTGGAGATCAAACCCGGGTTGGCCATGTGCAAAGCAAACGCCCTACCCATTGTGCTGTCTCTCCAGCCCCTGTGCTCAGGTCTTATTCCTTGCTCTGTTTTCAGTGATCATTTCTGACTGGGTTTTGCAGATCTTATGGGATGCCAGGGATAAAACCTGGTCACAACTGCATGCAAGGCAATCATTCTCCCTGCTATACTATTAAGCTGGCAAAAAAACCCTGTGCTATTTTGTAATGGACACTTCTAATAATGTAAGATAGTTGATAAATGGATACATGAGCTGCACAACAGCAGACAAGGGAATATTAAAATACACTAAAAATAACTGTCAAAAGCAAATCATCAGAAAGATAAAATGACATATTCACAACACATAAAATATTTAGGAAAAAGTAACTGAGCTGGTAAAGATCTATTTACTAATAACTATATGATATTGATGAAAGAAGTCAGTGAAGACACAAGTTAAATAGATATTCCATGCTTGGGAATCAGAAAATCTAAAATGTTCACATGGTCAGAAGCTATGTATAGATTCAGTACACTCCTAGGAAAATAACAATGACAAATTTTCATGGAAATAGGAAAATTTAATCATTACATTTGTAAAGAAAAATAAAATTGTTCAAAAATCCTGAAAAGGTGAATAAAGAAAGATGATCTTGAGAAAGAAGAATTAAGCTGAGGGCATTACACTCTTATTTCCAACTATATTATAAAGTTGTAATAAAAAAATGGGGCTGATATAAAAACAGACACATAAATCAATGAAACATAATAGATAATCCATAATAGAGAGAATATATGTTCAATTAATTTTCCACAACACTAACACTGCCAGGGCTCTGCTTATGCCGATTGATACTGCTGACCTTGTACCACCACATTGAGGGTTCTGAGCACTGGAGCATCCTGCCCATTTGACCAGAAATACTGGGAATATTTGAGAGAAATTCCAAGGCCACCAAATAGGAAATAATCTGGTGAAAATAAGGGAAATCTTTCTTTTGAGACCACATAGAGGAGTCTAGTGGACCTTTGCTAGAAGAAATAAGCTACAGCAAGACAAATACTGCAATGTCTGTGGACACTTCTATGTTGACTCTTTCAAACAAAAGTGAAATTTACAGAAACAGGGAAATAATAGGAAAGTGTTTACCAAACACAAGGGGGCAAGGGAGGTACTGGCAAAATTGGTACGTTGGCAAGGGGCAAGGATGTGCTAGTAAAATTGTACAGATTGATCTTCAGCTGGAAGATGAATGAGGTCTCAGAATCTGGCCCGGAACAAGGTTGAAGTCTAGGTGAGGACAATGAAATTGTTTTCACTGAAGTTGGGGGAGCCAAGGTGAGGCATGGGGAATATGGCGATTCCATGGGAAAAATTTCACATTCTATAGCAAACTTTCAATTGTACAATTAAATGTTTTGCAATTGTGTCTGCAAGTCTTGTCTCAATAAACAAATGCTTACACAAGGAATGATTTATCAAGCATTAGAAACTTTTCAGGAAACTAACGCAATGAGACAATATGACCCTTTATCAGACTTTCCAGAAAGGCAATGGAAAAGATTATCCATGACTTCTACTCAGATCTCTTTGATAGCCACGTCCACCTGCCCACATACAGGATGGATATGTCGTTCCCAATGTTCTCCCTTCTGAAATCCGACATGCCATTTCATCGGTAAAGAAGGGAACAGCACCAGGCCCAGACAAAGTCAGACCCGAACACCTGAAGAATCTGCCTTCAATACTCATCAATACACTGGCTCGGCTCTTCACGCACTACCTGTCTGAATGCAAGGTGCCCTCCCAATGGAAAACCAGCAGGACAGTTTTACTGTTCAAGAAGGGAGACATTCACGACATCGGCAACTATTGCCCCATCTGCCTGTCGTCCGTCATCTACAAGCTGTTTACACGAGTCATCCTGAACAAGATTAGCAGAACACTAGATGAAGGACAACCATGCGAGCAAGCTGGCTTCCGGAAAGGGTTCAGCACAATCGACCATATCCACACAGTAACCAAGCTCATTGAGGTTTGTAGGGAGTACAGTAAGATGACACTCTGTCTCAAGTTCATTGATTTACAGAAAGCCTTTGATTCTGTGCAGACTGAAGCAGTCATCGAAGCCCCTAGCCAAACAGGGTGTTCAAACCCAATACATCAAGATCCTTCGTGAGCTGTACTACGGATTCACCAACAGGATCTCACCATTCTACAAAGAAGTGATCATTGATATCAGAAGAGGGGTTCGACAGGGTGATACCATTTCACCAAAACTCTTCAGCGCCACCCTCAAGAACATCATGCAACAGTTACAATGGGAAGGAATGGGAGTGAAGATAGACGGTTGGCAACTACACCACCTCCGCTTTGTTGATGATATCATTCTAATAACACCAAACATTAGCCAAGCGGCACAAATGCTGGCCGACTTTGACTGAGAATGTGGAAAGATAGGTCTACAGCTGAATCTGAACAAAACTATGTTCATGAAAAGTGAACTAGTTCCAGAGGCCCCATTCACCCTCAATGGAACAAACATCTCTGAATGCAGCAGTTATGTGTACCTAGGTCGAGAAGCCAACGTGATGAATGACCTAAAACCTGAGTTGTGCAAGAGGAAGAGAGTGGCATGGAATGCCTTCAAGAGCATCAAATAAATAGCTAAAAGGACAAAGAACCTCCAGCTCCGGGCACATCTCTTCAACTCCACCATTCTCCCTGCATTAACATACGCCTCAGAGACCTGGGCCCTATGAAAGCAGGATGATAAGGCTATTCGGGTCTCCCAAAGAGGATTCAAAAGAGCTTTGCTTGGAATGTCACGCCTCACTCAAGTGAGAGAAGGAATCTGGAGTTCCAACCTCCATCGCTGTTCCAGAGTCAGGGATGCTGTCTCGTGTGCCAAGGCATCGAAAATCAGATGGGCTGGACATGTAATGTGATTTGGAGATGACTGCTGGACTAGAGCCATTACCGACTGGATCCCACGGGAGGTCAAAAGATCATGTGACTGCCCACCTACAAGTTGGTCAGACTTCTTCATAAAGACAATGAATGGTTTGAGGCTCTTCAGTATTCCTTAAGCAAGCAGATGCTATTGGGCTACGCTGGCATGTGATAGGGTCAAATGGAAATGTTACTGGTGCCCACTCAAGCAAATCGATGAGTAACGGGATGTCAAGTGATCAAGTGATCTTGTGATGGCCCTTTGTGGTCTCCATACTATATGACATGATAGAAAAGAATAAACTATAGACAAAATAGGAAATTGGAAAAGTGGTGGTTTAAAGGGGTTAGGCAGAAGGGGGTTAAATAAACAGAGCAAAGGGTTTTTATGCCAGTGGTGAAATTATGTATGACACTATAATTCTCGATACATGACATTTCTATGTATGTGTGTATATGTGTGTTTGTGTGTGTTTGGACCACACCCACCAATGGATACTCCGTGCCTACTCCTGGCCGCTGTACTCAAGGATCATTCCTAGCAAGCTCAGAAGATTATGTGTGGTGCTGGGGACTCATTCTCAGGTTAGCCCTTTGCAAGTTAAGTGCCCTACCTGCTGTATTATCACTCTGGTCCAAGACATGATGACATTCTGTATACATTTGCTAAAACCTAAAGAATATATAAAACCAATAACTCTCATATTTACATGAAACTTTGTGTGAATTATGGACTTTGGATGAAAAGAATGTGCCCATGTAAAAAGACATTTCAAATAATATTTTGAAGGTACATAATCCCAGGCTAAAGAATACAAAGTAGGAAGGAGGAGGAGGGAGGAGGAGGAGGAGGAGGAGGAGGAGGAGGAAAAGGAGAAGAAAAAAAGGATATTTTAATTTCATTTTGTTGCATATCAAATGACTGAAAATCAGGTTTGTTAAAACTGCATATTGTCATTATCTTAGTTTCCATGGGCGAAATGGAAGCTGGGACATCTGTCCCAGGGTTCCCAAGACTGATTCCTGTTGTCACCTGACCTGTTTCTGGAGTTTACACCCATTGCTCAGGGATTACTCTTGGCTCTATACTCATGAATCACTCCTGAAGGGCTTGAAGGACCATATACGGTGCCAACCCTAGGGTGGCAACATGAAAGGCAAGTGCCTTACCCACTGTACCATCTCTAGTTAGTTGTCAGTTGTGGGGTCTTCTCAGCAACTAGAGATATTCTCACATCTTTACCCCCACCATTCGATTTTAACAAAATCTTTTTGCAGGATAGACCCAGAATTTTTTATTGGTTCAGATAAGGTGACACTGGCTCATCTTTTTTTGATGAACTCAAAAATCAACTGATGCAAAATTTCATCTTGGGAATGGGGCCCTACCCCATGAGTTTTAGATGATGAGGATTGACCCCAGGGCCTCACACATATTAGGCATCGGCTTTATGGCTGAGCCACATCCCTGCCTCAGTCGTTTTGTCCCCACTTAAGAGAGACGATTAATTAAGATATGCATAGTTGAGCACAGCCAAATAAGCTGACCATTCTATTATCCCTAAAGATGGGTGTGTAGGGGGCTGGAGCGATAGTTCAATGGGTAGGGCATTTGCCTTTCACGTGGCCGGCCCTTGACGGCCTGGGTTTGATCCCGGCATCCCATATGGTCCCTTGAATCCGACAGGAGTAATTCCTGAGTGCAGAGCCAGGAGAAACCCCTGAGCATTTGGGGGTGTGACCCAAAAAGCAAAAAAAAAAAAAAAAAAAAGAAAAAAAGAAAGAAAAATAAAGATGGGTGTGCAGTGGCTGCAGAGAGTAAGTGTCCCCAGTCCTTGACTTGCATAGGCTGTAATAAGGGACCTTGGAGATAGTCCTTTTCAGTGGATATTCCTATCTTTTCTGCTGGTCCCAGTCTCAGGATTCAAATAAGCATGTGGGGGCCTTTGGAAAGCCTCAGATAATGAGAGTCAGAGTTCAGATAGGCCAAGTTATATGTCCACCAAGACAAAAATCCACTCCAGAACAAGGATTGTGTGGTTGAGGCTCTGCATTGGGTTAAGTTCAAGTTTCCTGGTCACCCAAAGATCCACATCTTCAAGAAGTAGGGCTTACTCAGTTTAATGAAGGTGAGTCTGAAAACATGGTGTCTGAAGAGCAGCTCATCCTAGATGACTGTGGGCAAGCATGTCCCTGAGAATGGGTCTCTGGACTGAACAGGAACTGCACTTGAGAGTCTCAGAACTGCCCCCCAAGTCCCTGTCTGCCATCCCCTAACCAGTATGATCCCACCTCCACCACTATAAATTCTGCTTCTTAACCAAAAGGATATGCACAGTCAAGGTAGGAATTTGGTGGGTTGTTTTAGAATTCTGCCTGCTATAGTGTGTTTCTCACGTGGGGAGTTGACTCGGCCAAATAAAAGGAGGTTGCATGTGTCCTTCTGTGAAAAAACTCTACCCTCAAGTCGGTAAGGTTCAGCAGATATTACCAAGCTACCAGACCATGTTATTCCACCTTCCTTATTGATATCGCTATAAAGTACAGGTATTCGTAACTAGAATCTCAAAAGACTGTATGGAAGCTCAACCACACACAGAAGCTGGGTTATTGTTTGCATCTGTTCAGTCTCTAGTGAATGTTATTTATGCAGTTAGACCAAGGCTCGAGTGATAAATATTAGTAAGGTTCTCTTATACAGGCACATACCACCACACTTTGATCAAAACTGTGTATGGAAAACATTTGGAGAGCTTGGGGTGGGAATTCCACAAATTCAGTCAAAGCTAGAAATGATAGCTTACGGAATGAGCCTAGAAGTTAGGGAATCTAACAATCCCTTGGATATGGCCAGATTCTCAGCCAAATGGTCTCTCCTGAGCTAGGTGGAACAATTTGTCATGGGACTGGGGCCAAAATGGCAGAACCAACACACCCATCAAATGAGGTCTGTAACATTCCTATTGCTTGCTTTGTGCATGTGCAAAAGGACAGTCAGTGCTCCATTTGAGGTCATAAGCACTGAACACTTTGCTACAGATCCCCATGTTCTAGGTCTGTTTGTAATACTAATCCCCTGTGGATTGGTGAGTTATTCAAGAAACTTTCCTTCCAGCAAAAGAGTTGCACAAATACAGCTCCCTGCATGGCCTAGTGAGAGAGGCAAGGTTTTAAGTCCATCAAAAACAGGGCTGCCTGAAAGGGCACTTATTAGTGGCTGCTGGCTCTGCATTTTCTGATGTTAATTATTGTTGTTGGGAGGTGTTCATTAAGAATGTTGAGAATCATTTTGCAAAAGACTATGTTTATTAAAATGCAAATTGTCCCTGCCACCCCCTCTCCTCCAGGCTTTGGAAATCAAAGGGAATTACGAAGTGCATGTTTGTTTAAGACAACTTTTCCCAGCAGCTGACTCCTGTGGCTTTAGCAGAAGTAAAATGGTGTACTAGATGCCTTTTGACCATGGAATCTGGGAAATTCTGATTGACCTTTGGGGAAAAAATGAGCAAGTTTGGCAGTTAGACCAATTTTTTGTTGGAGAATACGAAGTTGTGTGGATCACAGCCACCAGTGTTCTCTGTACCACCACAGGACACTTGCAACGTGGCAGTATCAGGTTGAGTTATACCACGTGTGATGCATCTCATTTTAATTAATCTTGATTTTACTTTAATCTATTTAAATACATTTTCTTTATTTTAAATTTTAATTAATTTAGTTTGGGGCCACACCTACAGATTCTCAGGGTTCATGCCTGGCTTTGTGCTCAGGAATTACTCTTGGTAGGGCCTGGGGACCATATGCAGTGCCTGGATTTGAACTTGGGTCAGCTACATCCAAGACAAGCACCTTAGTCACCATTTTATCTCTGTGGGCCTAAACACTAAATTTTTTGTTTTGTTTTTAATTTTTTATTAGGTTAAAATTTTTTTGACTTATAATGCTATTAATGGTTTCTCATGGACACAATTCAGACACCACACCCATCACCAGTATCTCTATTTCCCATCCCCAAGGTCCTGCCCTCTTATCTGTCCTTCAAGTCAAGCATATGTATCAGTTCCCTGTTGTGTTAGGCGAAGGCTGATGGCTAACCTCTGAATTTTAAAGGCTAGTAAAGAATGAAATCAACTCACTAACCTTTGTTGTACTGATTGCATTTTGAACCACTAATATTTAGGTCACTAAAATATTATTATGGCACTAAAATATTATGGCATAATAATATGGCACTAAAATATTATTATGGCAAAAGTCTCTTTTATTACAAAAATTAATTTCATGCAGGAGCATTATTACAAAAGGAAAGATTTCACACACACACACACACACACACACACACTCACACACCAAGTCAAGTCATGTATGCATTCATCCAGTTTGCTTCCTAGCGCAATCTATGGGCCTCTGAGTCCTGCCAGAAGCCATCCCTGAGTACAGAGGCAGAGGTGAGCCCGAGGTGTGGCCTCAAAACACAACAAAAAATAAATCCTTTTTTCCTTTTTAACTTTATATGCGTAGCTTCTGAAAGTTTAAAATTATAGATATCTCTGTTCTTTCCAAGCCACTTCAGATGGGATCAGAACTCAGCTTCAATGTCTGCCTTCTTGTGCGTAATAACCTCTTCTTTGGACACCTCTGCCCCAGATTTCTGCCTGCAACCGTCTGAACTCTGGGCCAGAGAGCTCTGGAGTGCACGGTGCTGGGGAGTCTGCTCGCAGCCCTTCTACGGTTATCTATTATTAGCCTCAGTCTACTTGCCTGATTGGCTGCACCTCCCCTGCCACTTGCATGCCCAACTTCTGAAATCCTGCAGTGCCTGAACCACCCTTTGTAGTGCCATGATTAGAGCTCCTGGGCTCCTCTGTCCTGCCCGGACCATGCTCCTCTCATGCTCCAGCCACAGGCTCCTCTGTCCTCCCCAAGGCCACACTCTTCTGCTCCACTCCTGCCCTGCTGGGACTTGGGTATCTTCCCTGGAGCGTGCTGTTCTAGGTCCCCGTTCATTAGAGCCCACTAACACAGGTCAGAATGAATAGTTCTATGGCCCTCTCATGAGCCTGTGTGAGGCTAGGGGGGACACCTTGTCTATCATGAGTCCCCACGGCTCATAATCAATATTTACAAAATGCCCTAGAAGAAAGCGCCCAAGGGCAGAAAGCACTTGGTCTCTGCAGTTGCATGTTTGCACAGTGCTACTGAACAGCTGAGGTGCTCCCGGCTGTTTCTATTTTTGTGTTTAATCATTATTATTGTTTTAATAACAACTCAAACTGCTGTGGGCAAGATATCTAGTGGAACTCCTCTGGGGTTCAGAGTGGCAGCGATGTCTGCTTCCCTTGACAGTTTTCCAGGACTCCGTGGGTCACCTGCACCCTAAGTCAAAGGTGGAATCCCTTTGTTATGGCCGGGTTGGAGGCTGAAGAGTGCCGAAGCATGACAATTAGTCCCCTGCTGGTATAGTATCTTGTACACCTAGAGCCCAGGGAGGCGGGGTTGGCTGCTTGCCTGTTTCCACAGGTGATAAGCATCTTTTTGCCATGCAGATCAGTGTTTGTGGAATTGCGCTGGGAGCCTGTTTCGGGTTGTTGAGGCCATGTTACTTCATATACCTGCCATGCCCTCCCGCCACCTCGTCACCCCCATGTGAAGACACCCTGGTCCTGGAGAAGGCTTTGCTCCCCTCTGCTGGACACTGGACAGGGCCCCTTGAGCAGGTCAATGCTGATTCAGCTAAGATCTAACATTCCACGGAAGCCCTGCTCCAGGAAAAACTGCCGCACACAACGGCACCAGAACAAAGCGCTGTCTCCCTCCTTCTGTCCCCAGGCCTCTTCTCTCTGCTGCTTCTGGGGATTGGCCCCAACTGCTTTGAGAAATCAGCTTACCTTGTTCAACAAAAATATCCCTTTGCTTTACATTGTAAATGACTTTGTACTGTGTGAACACAATTTTTGTTTTAATTTTTTATTATACCACCATGAGAACAACATTACAAAGATGTTCATAATTGGTTCTCAGTCATATATTGTTCCAGCACCCATACCTTCACCAGTGCCCCATTCTCACCACCAATGTCCCCACATTCCCTCTCCCAGCTCCAGAGCAGGCATTTCTTCCTTCGCTCCCTTTCTCTCTGTCTCTCTCCATCTCTCCTTCATCTTCCCCAATCCTTATTATACCATGTGAGATATAGAATTACAAGGATGTTCATAATTGGATCTCTACAGTACAGTGTTCCAGAATCCATCCCTCCACCAGTGCCAATTCCCACCACCCAATTCCCAAACACACCACTCCAAACCCTGCCTGCCCCTATTGCAGGCGATTTTACTTATCTATCTCTTTGTCTATGTCCCTGTATTTCCCAATCTCTCTTCTATTACACTTTTATGGCTTGTCCTATGGATACTAATAATGTATGATGTATCTATCTGGTTATTTAATAATGAGTTCTATTTTAGTTCTAGTGTGACATCATAATTCCTCATTCCCCATAACGTCTCCAGTTTGATGTAAATAGAATGATCATTGAAGTGTACAAGTGAGAAAGATCCTGAAAGGACCTGGTACTAAAATACATTGAGTCTAAGATTAAACTGCGGCAGCGCAGCCGTGGATCTGGAGACTCTGTCTTGCGGCAGTTGACTGTGGTGGCTGGAGCTCAGGGCCACACCCACTGAGCCCAGAGACTGGGGACTGAGTGGGAGGCCCTCAATTCTTGCTCCGAGTCCAGCAGGCACGGCCGCCTGCATGGCGAGCAGGCCCTAGGAGCTATGTAGGACATGACCAGGTGCTGGCCGAGCCTTTTTACTTTTTCCCCCTGGGAACTCCATAGGGCCGCTCATATGAGGCCGAAGCTGCGCAGCCGTAAACACGGTTTTTGATAGATGGGAGACCATTATTTTCTTGGTCAGAAGGGCAAGAAAGTTTGCAGTAGGGAATGTCCCAAACTTCATAAAATGAAGGGCTTGAGGTGGGATCTATGGTTCTGATGGACTGAACAACTACAGATGAGCACCTTGGGACCAAACAACTACAGATGAGCACCTTGGGAAGGTGGTAAGCAAGTGACTGAGGTAGAACCCTCAAGCTGCGGAACATCTTGTTGCGGGCAGTGGTGGGGCCCATGCACTGCAGCTGCATGGGGGCACTGGCTATCTCTCTGCCCTTGTCTCATGATGCTGCCCTGCTGATGATCACCCGCTCAGCTCCATGTTGGCCCAACACATGACGCAACACTTCCGTCATCAGTGCATCTCCCCAGGGCCCATGGCAAGTTGCTCTTTGCTTTGTGAAAGCAGACTGGATATTTCATGGTATTGTTATTTTCCTTTGGGGAAACAGAGGCTGTTGCCAGGATACCCATTGAACTGTTTGCTCCTGGGTTCCAAGTTGCCTGTCCACTCAGCCAGCCAGTGTCCCCGGGCTGGCTGCCAACACTCGCAGGAGCTCTACTGGCAGACGGGTGAGAACCCTCTGGCTGGTCCAGCTGCCAGAAACTCAGGTCTCCATCATCCACCTCTTTTAGATGATGATTTCACAACCCTCTAAACGTTCACAGTGGCCTCCTGTGTTTGGAGACTTTGACTTCCAAGCAAAAATGCCAAGGTGGGCTTTGTGCCTTCTGCCACTTCTGCCTCTCTGTTGTCTAAATTAACCAAGGGTTCCAGCATTCTCATGGCTTCGTTTTATATCTTTAAAACTCAACTTGACTTGGTATCGATAGCCCAGGGACTTACACAAAGACTTGGAACAAGGAGGGTGGACAACAAGGAGGCACCTGGATTCTGGAAACTTCCTAAGTCCCGGATTACCACGCATGTCACCCCTCCAGGCCTCAGTTGCATTATCTGGACTTGAGCGAGACCACACAACCACCCATAATATCCAGTCTTTCAAACAGGATAAAAGCTCCTGGGAAAAATGGAAGTCCTGTGATGAATCAAGTCTCAATCCACAGGAAGATATTTGCAGGCCTGGGCTCAAGAGAAACTCTTTTCTCCATCACAACTCACACCTTGTGTTGGATTGTCACTATGTCAAATGCTCTTATCTTTGGAAAAGTAGAGTCATGCTCATAATGACCATATTGGAAGCTGTATTAAAAAGGAAACAGGGAGTAAAAAAGTCTTCTTTTTTGACTACTCTGCATTTCCCCATTGAAAAGGCAGCAGAAGAAATACATCTTTTATTCAAAAAATAAATCTCCCGTTGTTTTGTCTTAGGCAATTGGAAACATGGTGCCAGATTTCTCCCTCCTATAGACCAGCTGATTCATTGCTATCAATATGACCAAGGCGCTAAGAGAACATGTTACTCTCAGCCTTCTTTTTTTCTGGGACTAACAAAGTGACTCTCTTTAGCGTGACTGTGTTTATCATTGAGGTTGTGAGTTCTGATGACAGTTAAGTAGATCATATTCAAAATACAATTATTAATATTACCATGACTAACACTCTCACAGTTAAGATTCACAACACATAATATTTTCACATGCCTTATCTTAGTGGATCACCTCAACGACTTCACTGGGGTGACTGTTCTTGTTTCTTCATGAGAATCCTAATTCTCGGACAAGTGAAGTGATTGACTTGGGTGTCATGTGATTCTGCAGCTAATAGTTAAGTTATCCAGGCTTCCATGCTCCTATTCATCTCTTCATGCTTTGTGCCTTTAACCACACTTCCACCACTGGGCTCATCTGAAGCAGATGTCAAGTAAGTAGGTTAAAATAAAGAATTCTATTGTATAAATACTTGAAACTAAGGTTTACATAAAAATATTTTTAAGTATAACAGGTTTTATTTGGAAGTTCTGAGGAATGGGCAGGGAGGGAATGAGAGAGTAAGAGAGAGTGAAAGAATGAGAGAAGAGAGAGACAGACAGAGAGAGAGAGAGAGAGAGAGAGAGAGAGAGAGAGAGAGAGAGAACATGGGCTTCTCCAGAGTGGAGAGGTAGCCCCAGTACAACCCGGCATTAAAGCATGGAAATTCACTTCTCAAGAGGGGAGGTGCTGGCGACACATGCTCAGGCATCCTGGGCAGCACTCGCATATACACATTTATTTGTTGAGTTTGGGGGCCATGCCCTGCAGTATGGGCCTATCCCCAGCTGCATGTTCAGGGCTCACCTCCAGCACAGCTAAGGTGACTGTGGAGGGCTGCTGACCCTCCCTGCCACTCTAACTCTGCAGTCCCAAAGCTAACTCTTCTTTTCTGCAGTTTTTAAAAAATTTCATTTCAGGCGCTGTGATCTCCAGTGTCATTAGTGGTAGGAACATCCCAATACCACACCCTCAACCAGAGTGTCAGCCTCACCCCGTCATTGTCCCCCTCTGTAGTTTCCCCATCACTCCCATTTCCCTGCAGAGATATAAAATATAGCTAGTGAATAACTTTATTTTAATTTTTTGAAATATTTTATTATACCACCGTGAGATATACAATTACAAAAATGTTCATGTTTGAGTTTCAGTCATACAGTGTTCCAGCATGGGTCCCTCCACCAGTGCCCACTTCCCACCACCAATGTCCCCTAATTCCCTCCCCCTCCCCAGTCTGCCTCTATAGCATCTTGCCTTCTCTCTCTCTCTCTCTCTCTCTCTCTCTCTCTCTCTCTCTCTCTCTCTCTCTCTCTCTCTCTCCCTCCCTCCTTCTCTTACACATTGTGGCTTGCAATACATTCATTTAGAGGTTATCATAACTTCTAAATCATAACCTTTGCCTAAATTCAATGCTCAGTTCTAGGCTATTATCATTTCCAATGATTATTAGCACACCTAAGGGAAGTGAATAACTTTATTTTAAACTACCCTTAAAGAAGTATAAAAACAAGCTACGGAAGCCTACTTAAATGTGGTCAGGAGGCTGGAAAAGTCCACATGATGCTATCAACAAACTGCAGGAGCCCCAAATCTGGTCTCTCCAAGGGGACAGGAAGTTGCTTCTCTGCACCTGAGCAAGGAAGAAGGTGGCCCTTTGGAGCCAGCAGCAGCCCCTCCAAGTAAGCTCGCATTGGTTTGGATTCCAGGGAAGAGGGAAGTGTCATGTGAGTTGCTAACATTCTAAACTGACTTTTTGTGGCTTCAGAATAAACCTGTTTTGATAATGAACCAATTGGTTGACGTTATTTCCACCCCGTATCCATCCTAATCTTCCTTTATGTAGATTACTGAAGGTTAGCTATGGTCACTGATTCATAGACGAGCAACCCTTGCACTTGAAACAAATTCTTGTGGAATGATATGGCTCTTTGTCAAAGTTCTCTAAATTAATCATCCAGATGAAGGTTTTCTGAACTCATCCCCGAGAACTGTCCCTTCCAAAGAACCTCACGCATTTTAGGCTGCTCGCTTTTAACTCTGTAACTTCTCATGCAGTTGCTTTACAATGTAATTGCCATTCCCATCTTAAGCCTCCACCAGTCTGAACAGGTGCTGACTGTCATCAGAAAGGATTGCCCTCTTTTCTGCAGTATGAAATGGCATCTGTTAGCAGGGTCTTTATCTTTAGTGAAGGATAGTGATAAGAGTTTCCCAAGCACACCTGTCATTTGCTTCTCAGTCTTTCAGGTAAGATTAAGTATAGTATTTGTTCTTTTTTGTTGTAACATTTGAATATTCCTTATGCATTCACACATTGCCTTGCTCTCAGTATAGTGCTCTCAGGGGTGCTCTCAGGTGCTCTGTGCCTCTAGTCTTTATTATCACAGATGACCTTTCAACATGTCCTCTGGGTTAAAGCTCCCCCATTGGGCTTTAGCAAATGAATGAAAGTTGATGAGGGTGAAAAGCTCCAGTTAAGACCATGTTTCAATATCCAAGACCATAGACCATGAACCAAAATGGACGGAATCTGCTCAGGGAGATCACAGTATGCTTTTAGGCTGATAGCATTAGTTCATTTGCAGCCACTCACTCGTAAAGCCCGTGCCTGCCTCAGGATGTTTTCCTGGCCACAGTGTTCACTCTAGGATACTCACTTGGACCAGAGCTCTGAGTATCCTCAGCTCAGAGTGTCACCTGCCCCAGTGTGCCTCACCTGTCTCATCATACTCCCCAGTCCACGGTTGTCTTCTCCCCTGGTATGGCCTGACAAGTGGGCAGTGACTTGCTGACTGCACTGCCGTGTTGCCCTTGCAGAGGTTCTGCTGAGGGTTTGGAGTTGAGGCATTTGGCAGGATAGAACTAGCATGTTGTCAATAATAAAGGCTACTCTCACATAAGCCAATAGGACGTAGTGAAAAGAGATTATTCCATTTTCTCACTTTTGACATTTATTTAAGTCCTTTGTTTTCCTTTCTTCTTGGGTCTAAGCATAGCCGAAGGTTGGTATAGCTTGTTTCACTTCTCAGTCAAAAACCAGAACTTCCATCCCAAACTTAGCTTCATTGATTCTTCTATCATTTTAGTTTCAATTTTTTTTCAATTTTTATTTATTTATCGGATATGGGTCACAACTGGTGTTGCTCAGGGTTTACCCTTGGCTTTGAGCTCAGAGATTATTTATGGTTGGATTCAAAGGAAAGTATGTTGTGCTGGGAATAAGCCCAGGCTGGCCTCATGCAAGACCAGTGCCTCATGCACTGTACTATTGCTCTGATCCTTCAAATATACTTTCCATCTTACCGTGGTCTTATTTCCTTCCTTCTACTAAATTTAAGTCAGCTTTGTTTCTCTTTTCCTTGTTTCTTGAAATGTAAAGGGACTCTTGGTTGGCGAAATTATAAAGTTACGCCGCCTTTATAGAGATCAGTGTGAAGGTTTCTCAAATATTAAAGACAGAACTAGCATAAGACCCAGCGATTCCACTTCTGGATGACTTTGCAAAGTAAATGAAAGCAGGATATTAAACCAACAACAAAAATGCATCTACTTGTTCACTGTGATATTGTTCATAATCCCCAAAAATGGAAATATCTAAGTATCTGTAGATAGAGAAGTGGATAAAGAAGATCCTGTATATGTTTTGGGTATGACTCTATTTTCCCTTGATAATGAATGACGACAGGCAGGTGAGGTCCACCTCCAGAAGTCAATGCAATTGAAGCCAGCATAAAGCTCAGAAGTCCCCCCAGTAGCTTCTATCATCACTTCATTAATCCCATATGCCTACTTTGGATCCTACTCCCTGCTGGTCTGCTACTTGAGAGGTCAGATTCAGTGGGTTTGGGGAACCACAGAAAAATCAAACCAGAGTTCTGGAGCTTAGATATACTTCAAGAAGTCTCTGGAAGTTGCCCATGGCATCAGACAGCTCCTACTGATTATGCTTGCAGCACTGAATGTCCAATGTATGGGCCAGTCTATGCCATCTGTGTGTCTCCAAGGCAGTCTGGAACTTCAGTTTGCTATTTGTGGCTTGTTTTTATCTGAGATTATTGCAGTTTTTCATCTTTGATTTTTTGGGGGGTTGCTTTTGGGCTGCACTTGGTGCTGCTCTGGCCTTACTCCTGACTCTGCTCAGGGATCACTCCTGGCAGGCTTGGGGACCAGATCTAGGTCAGTCAGGTGCAAGGCAAGCGCCCTGCCCACTGTACTATTATGTGGGTTCCGAGCTTTTCTTCATTTCAAAGGTTCTATTGTATAATTTGAAATTGGAATCTTTTTGGAATACAAATTTAAGTGACTCCCCTGAACCCTGTTATTTCTCACCTGGATTAGAGCAGTCACCTTAGAGCATCTACTCTTCTGCTTGTGGTTCTGGCACTGCCAGGCGTCCTGAACCTCCTCCATGGTCTGCCCCTGGGAGACAAGAGACATCTGGGATGCTGTTACAGATAGTGCTCTGACACTTGTTAATGGACGGTTGAAGACAACAGGGGAGGGCAAAGGAGTTCAATACAGGGGAGTGTTTACCCCGGGAAACAAGCAGATTCTCTTCCAAAGACAAAGAGGAAAAGTAGAAATTTAGTGGGGAGAGAGTGAAATGAAACCAAGACAGATTCTGGCTAAACGACTTGGTAGGATTCATTTTTGGTTTTTCTTTATTCCCCCTTTATTTTTGCAGTGGGTCACACCTGGTGATCCTCAGGGATCACTCCTGCTGAGGATGAGAAAACTGTATGTGGTGGCTGGAATGGAACCCAATTCAGCCTCATTCAGGCAAGCCTTACTCATTGTATTATCTTTGCAGCTGCTTACTAGGATTCTTGCTTGGTAGTGATAGGGGGTGGCAGATGAGGAACCTAATTAGGTATACTGAGGGTGATGACCTACAGAAGTTGAAGGAGTCTGGCTAAATTGAAGCAACAGAATTCTGGCCTAAACTGGGAACAGAGTGGCATTTACCAGTGCCAAAACAGAATTGTTAAGCGCTTCAAGGACTTCCTGCAGAGTTTGGTGGGAGAGCTGGTCACTTTCCTGCTGTGCGTTCTTTCCTGGCTCTGCCTGCATGCTCAAGCCCCAATTTCTCGCCTGTGTGTGGCAAGCAGCTGTCAGAACTCAAGATTTTAAGCAGTCTCAGAACAAAGGCCCATTGACCTCAGAGAGGGCTGACTATAGGGGTGGAGGTGAGATAAGCCCCAGGAAGCTGGGGGTGTGTGCCTGAGCCTGGCACAGTGAAATCTTGTTTAGGGAAGCTCCTGGGGTTCGTAAAGGTCAAGTTGGATAGGCTGAGCATGATAGCACAGGTGGCTATCACAGTCAGGAGCTTACGTGATTCATGATGGGCAAGGGATCCCAACATATGAGCCTGGTGGATGCATGACCAGTACTGGGTCATGTAGCCTGTGACTTGGCTCACATGAGAACACATGTGGCTTATACACCCAGGAGAACATTGATAAGGGTAAAATCAGGGGCTGGTGTAAGGTGCTTGCTTTGTATGTGATTTTGCTTTGCTGGATTTTATTCGCAGCACTCCCTGAGCATCACTGGGATTTATCCGTGATCATAAAACCAAGGGTAAGCCCAGAGGATCACTGGGTATTGCCCTCAAATATAACAAAACCAAAGAATGAGTCAGACTAAATGAAGAGAGGGGAAAAGTAGTCTGATAGGATGTAGGGAGGTGTTTAATAGATGTGGAGGGTTTGGTTTGGGAAAAGAAAATATTCTAGAAATTCTAGAGATGGAAGGTAGTGATAACTTTGCAGAAATGTGAATGTCCCCAAGTCCTCTAACCACACATTTTATTTTATTTTATTTTATTTTATTTTATTTTATTTTATTTATTTATTTATTTATTTTTTTGCTTTTTGGGTCACACCCGGCAATGCTCAGGGGTTTCTCCTGATTCTGCACTCAGGAATTACTTCTGGCGGTGCTCAGGAGACAATATGGGATGCCGGGGATCGAACCTGGGCCGGCACAGGCCGGTTGCGTGCAAGGCAAACACTCTACCCACTGACTATCGCTCTGGCCCCTAACCACACATTTTAAAATGATATGTAAATCTGTCACTCATGTGAATACAATAATAGAAAACCATCAGGATTTAGGCATCTGCCACCCTATGGCACTAATATACAGTAACAATGTTGCTTCTCCATGTCCCCTCAGTCTGCCCAACCTGGAAAACCTATGCCATGGCATAGGGAGAAAGGTCAACCTCACCCCCCTCCCCCAATGTGGTCAGCTCTGCTGTCCTTCTGGGGGAGCATAGCTAAAGCTCATGATGGTCTGAGGCCTATATGAGACTAGACACTTTAGTCCCTGATTCTTGGTGAGAAAAGCCCATTGATGACCCAAAAGACCCTCATAGATGCCCAAGATGCCTTCTAGAATTGGAGAAAGGGGAAAGATTTATCATAGATAGTGGAAGAAATTAAAGCTAATCCATAGTTTTGCCTTCCAAGTTAGATATACTTGACTACAGGATTTGTTTCATTTACAACAGAAGATAATGTATCACTTGTCTTCCCATTGTTCATTGATTTGCTCCAGCAGGCACCAGTAACATTTCCATATGTCCTGTTGCAAGCAAGTCTACCCCAGGGGCATCTGCTTGCTCCAGGAACAGGAAAAGCCTCAAACTATTCCTTCAGGTCATGGGAATGAGGTCCATAATTGCATATCAAATAAAACATGGGTAGCTTGCCAGGCTCTGCCCTGTAGGTGGTATACTCTCAGTAGAAGGCTCTCATCTCGAACATTTACTGATGAAACTCAAAGGGGAAAGATCAGGTTTTCTCTTGGGTGGTGCTCTTAGGAGCTGTGGAGTCTGGATGTTGAAAATGACTGACCTCATGGTGTAGGGGTTGCTCTGGCTTCCTGCTAGGCTCACTGGATGATGGGTCACAATTAGAACCTGCCTAGTACTGTATGCAGTGCATAAATGTGAAAGATCCTGGGAAGGACCTGATCTGAACATCTAGTACTATCTAAGACTCTTCCGGGGTAGCTGACATGGAGGAAAGGCGGAGGAGCCCATATTCCAAGTCTGGACAGGTCGCCCCTCCCTGCATGCGTGAATGAACCCTTGGAGTAATGTTGGACTCTGCCAGGGGCTGGCCGAGCTCCTTGCCAACGATCGGAGGTCAGCTCCATGGGTTGCTTCCATGTGGGGCCTAGCAACACAGCTGTGAGTCTGGAGTGGTTGGGTCGGAACTCTTCCGGGGTGCCGACAGAGCTGTGGGTTTGGCATGCCTCTCTTCCAGGGAAGCTGGTGTGGAGGTGGAGGAAAGGGCAGAGGAATCCAAATCCCCACTCCAAGGCCGGCCAGGGTGGCCCCTTCCCCCCTTCCCTCACATGTGAGCGAACCCTCGGAGCAATGTTGGACTTGGCCAGGGGCTGGCCAAGCCCCCTTACCAACAATTGGAGGTCAGCTCCATGGGTTTCTTCCACGTGGTGTCGAGTGGCACCTCCACGCCAGCTACCCCGAAGACAGATATGCCAGACCCCATGCCAGACATACCAGATAATGTAAGCAAAGCCAATGGTGAAAATTAACTGGAAAGATATTAGATAAAAGAAGAGGTCAGTATGAGCAATGTATCATGAAGTTTTATGACCTTTAATAAAAAGTCAAATAACTTACAGAAAAATATAGGCAAAGTAGGAGCTATAATACAGCAGGAAGTGTGTTTGTCTTGAAAGGGGTCTACCTGGGTTTGATCCCTGGTATTCCTTATGCCCCAAGCATCGCCAAGAGTGATTTCTGAGTGCATAACCGGGAGTAAATCCTGAGTACTTCCGAATTTGCCCCCAAAGAACAAGCAAACAAAAATGGGCAAAGTAAACCAATTGGTTTACCAAAGTAAACCAATTCACAGAGGAAGAAATGAAAAGGTAGGTAAAAACAATGAACAGGACCTGGAGAAACAGAACAACATGGAAGGAGCTTGACTGGCATATGGCCTACTGGAGTTTGGTACTAGCACTGAGTCCTCACAGGAGTGATCTCTGAGCACAGAGCCAAGAGTAACCCCTGAGCACAGCTGGGGTTGCCCCAAAGTGCCCTCCCCCTGGCCATCAATGAACAGCCCTGGCATGGAGGCAAAAAAAATGAGAATAAGTAAACATGATCAACCTTTTTACAATTTTTCTCAAAAACATATTAGGATGAATATCATCGCCATTTGAGAGATCATAAAGGCAAGATCAATTCATGCAAGTTATTCATTGTGTATCTGAGTACACACCCTCTTTGACAGTCTTATCTTTGCTCTTCTACTCTATATAAGTAAAGTCATCAGAAAGATGGACAGAAGGACATAACTATTTGCTAAATGGCTTGTTTTACTTGGATTGCACATTTTTTCTATTAATATCTTCTTTCAATCCCAAAATCCTCCCCAAGGCACCACACTCTACTTGTTTTAATTTTAAAAATTCAGAAACATTCTTTTTTTTTTGTTTTGTTTTGTTTCTGAGGGGGTCACACCGGTGATGCTCAGGGGTTACTCCTGGCTCTTCGCTCAGGAATTATTCCTGGCAGTGCTCGGGGACCATACAGGATGCCGGGATTGAACCAGGGTCGGCTGCATGCAAAGCAAATGAGCTACCCGCTGTGCTATCACTCCGGCCCCAGAAACATTCTGTTAACAGTTGATTTAGTGTAGCCTTTCTGGTACTTTCCTATATCTTATTTCCCTCTTTAGATAACCTCAGTTATGTGATGAGAACCTGAGAATTCATTTTTTTTTCTTTGCTATTTTTCCCTTTCATTTCTCTGAGAGAAATTATCTGACATTTGTTTTCTGTTGACAGTTTCATCTACCATGGCCCTTGCTGCAACAAAGCTGTTGCAGTGAGAATCAAAATCTCATCTTTGCAAATAGCTGACTATTGTCCTACTGTGTACAAATGCCACAATTTCTTTCACACTTCCGTTCTGGGTATCTCGCTTGATCCCACATCTCAAATATTGTAAACAGGTTAAAATGGGTAGTCATTGTGCTTTTCATTTTTTAATAACTTTTTTCCATTTAATGTCATAGAACCTCTACCACTATCTGAGGACTTCAACTTTTACTTCACTGTAAATATATAATTAAGAAGAATGTATTTTAATGACTAGGCTGTATTTAGGTGTGTTGTTTTTAAAAAGTGCTCACTGGTCCCCAAATCCCTTTCTAATGAGATCTGTCTCCCCACTGCCGTCTTTCTGCTTTAACCAGTGCGATTCTCTGCACAAGAGTATTTACCATTTCTGTCTTATTTACTTCAGCTCCAAACCCAGAGGAAAGGTCTTTGCCTCACCACTGCAGTTTCTGGGCCAAATTCTGCTGGTTATTTAATCTATGGCTCCCTGCCCCAGGCCAGCCCATTTTTGCTTTTCTTTCCAGTTTTTAAATTGTATTTTTTCGCCTTATAACAACATTTATTGGCTATTTTCAGTTGTTCAAACATTCCAAATATCAACCACTTTATCATGAAATAATTTTAAAATCATGTTTATCAGTATTAAGCCTATTCCCATCATAGCCCTCCTGTACTAGAGGTTCTAAGATTTGCCAGAAAATATCTTCATTTACCTAAATTCTAATTTTCACAATCTCAAATTTTGATGAAAATCTTGCAAAGCTGCCATCCCTTGGTTGCTGTAAAGGTCAATATTAATTCTCAAGAATTTGGGGTCATCAGTCCACTCCCTTTCAGTGGCAAATCAATATTTTCTAGTGTTGAGGTCCAGGGAACAATCCCTCCACATCATTGGTTTCTTCTGAGCTTGGATGATGAAACAAGTTAACATTGGATGGATAATTAGGAGAAAATGATCAAATGTGATTCCATACATATAGGAACTTTTTTTTTGCTTTTTGGGCCCACCCAGTGATGCTCAGGGGTAACTCCTGGCTCTGCGCTCAGTAATTACTCCTGGAAGTGCTCGGGGACCATATGGAATGCTGGGGACCGAACCCTGGTTGGCTGCATGCGAAACAAATGCCCTGCCCGCTGGAATATCATTCCGGCCCCAAGATGGGAACTTTACATGACTAAAATCTAAGTGAAGTGGGGCAAACTGTGGGTGCATGTCTTGTGCTAAAGAACTAGAGTATGAAGGCGAGTGGAGGATGATCTCATAGAACTAACCTGCTTATAGATGTTTCCTCTGCCTTGAACTGGGTTCCTCTATTATAAATCAATTTATAAGTAAGTAGATGTTTGGTTCTGGAGTTTTCAATCTAGATCATTCACATCCTTTTTCTTTATTTTTCTTTTGTCCACCTATATTTTTCCTTCATAACTCTACTGTTGGGTATATGTGTAGATTCTCCTCCAAATCTAGGGCCACATGATACCTGGCTTGATTGTGTTTGTCTCTCTGACCCTGGTTCTCAGCTCTCTGCCTTGGTTAGAGGTAAGAGGCAGGAAGAAACACCAGAAAAAGGCAGCTTGGGAAGCCCTCCTCCAAATGACCTTAGTCTGTGCCTCTCACTCCTCAGCTAGCTCTGAAGACCGGGAGTAGATGTAGGGGTGTGGGAGCTCTGTCCTTGGAAGGCAGGGAAAGGGCCCCAATGGACAAAACCAACTATCCCTGGACCCACCTTATGGACACAGATTTCCAGATTTCCAGGACCCACCTTATGGACACAGAAACTAAGGCCTGATAATATCTTTACCTGGTATCAATGCAGGCCCAGAGAAGGCCAGACCCCTTTCTAAGAGAAGTTCCAGCAAAAAGAAATACCAGGAAGGAATATCAAAGAAGACCATAAATTATTCCAACTCTACCCCTTGGCAACCGTGCTAGCAATGGACTCTTACCTAGGTAGAAAGTCCTACATTGGCAGCTAGAAAGAAACCCTATAAAAGTCAACTTGACCAAAGGAAGTGCTCACATATGCTACTCAAGTCTATGTGCCACCTATGCCCTATGTTGCTGCCGAGTCCATGAGGGGCCCAGAACTGGGATGTGTACCTTAGTTCTCACCGCCTTTAGAAGCTCACATTCTTTGTTAAGCAGGTTATTCTCTCTCTCTCTCTCTCTCTCTCTCTCTCTCTCTCTCTCTCTCTCTCTCTCTCCTCTCTCTTTCCTGTCAAATAAAATTTGCTTTACTTTCACTGCTTGTCAAAGGAAATTCTGCTCCATGGTGCAACATAGAACATAGGAGACCACTGAGGCTGCATGTAAAGAGAAATGTATGAAACGTATCCAGAGACAATAGGATTAACAATATATGATTCCTTTTATAGGAGGGGACTGAAGCAGTTGATTTTAAATACAGAAAATTGGTGAGATTGTGAAAGGAAAGAAAGAGTTGTTTAATGGACAATTTCATTTGGGCAGATGAAAACATTTGGGAGGCAGAGGAAACTAATAGATTTATAATGATGTGAACATATTTAATGACATTGATTACACTTCAAGGTGACCAGAATGGGAAATTCTATATTGATAAACTTTAGTGAGATTCAAATGAAGTGATCGTGAAAATAACAGTTGGAACATGGTTTACAAGGTGACTGAAAACTCTCCTGTCCTCATTCTCAATTGAAACAGAAAATTAGTCATTTAAAATCCATGAGGTGTGGACCCTGGGTGGCAGAGAATGCAAAAGGACTCCCACACACAGTCCCGTGTTTTCTTCTGCACTGTAACAGCAAGAAGGAAATGACAGAATTTTCACTAAGCTGTGAAAGAGGTAAATTGGAGCACCTAAGTCACAGGAGAACAATGAAAGCCAACTCTGATTGTTCTCTGGGTTGTTCTTCCTCCAGAGGTGAATGTCTCCCTTTGCCATGAGTCTCAAAAGCCTAGGACACTTTCTGTCAAGGGCTGGCTGACACAATTGTCCCCTGAGGACACAGAAAAAGACAGAGGGATGAGTCACCCAGGACCAGACCCCCACTGCATCCTGGGAGTTCCTGTGAGTATGGATTCATACACTCTGGAATGACACAGCAAATTCAAATTCATTGACAAATGGGAGTATTGTAAAGGCTCCACTCAACCCTTCTTTTGGCAGGGGTGGGGGGGTGTGGGTTAGTAAATCAAGCATAGGGTGCTTCACAGGCTGTGAATGAAATGCAAACAGTAATTATTTCATAACTGAGGATCATTGTAAGATCTCACTGCTGAGTGGCACTTAGGTGGTGAGAATTTCATGTCTCTTTTTTAGAGATGTTTATCTGTGTCAGTGACAGCATTTAAATAGGAACAAAGGGCAAATGAGCTAAGATTTTAAGGTTTGATTATGACCCAGTGGAGGGATATTAGTCATCTATGGCAGAATAATGTAGAAAAATTAAACAGCAAACCTTGATAATCTAGCCGTTGTGGGTGAGGAATTCTGGTCTACTCAGCTCATGGTCCTAGTCCAGGCTCTTAGGAGTAACAATTGGGTGTTGGGGTTCTGTCTCTGAGCCATGCC
This sequence comes from Cryptotis parvus, assembly GCA_021461705.1. Taxonomy (NCBI): domain Eukaryota; kingdom Metazoa; phylum Chordata; class Mammalia; order Eulipotyphla; family Soricidae; genus Cryptotis; species Cryptotis parvus. Next base: position 398,611 of record JAJIBD010000700.1, on the reverse strand, counting down.
CTGATATGGGTAGGAAGCTCTTGTGTCCTTTGTTGATGGCAGTTGAAGGTGATTCTCTACTCTGGCGTTGGGGCAGTCGGTGCTTTGTCACGGGTGTGGGGATCTAGGCTGGTTGCTAGCAAAGTCCACAGAAGAACAAGGACAAGTTACCAGGTCCAGCTTTGCTCACGAAGAGGGTGTCACGTGGTACTGAGCCTTCAATTCTGATTCAGGGCTCTGACCTGAAGCTGTAGGATGTTGTTAGCCTACACAGTGAGAGGTGAATTATAGCAGTGGGGTGACCTGCTAAAATTTTAGCAGAGAGCTAGTGAATTTTAGCAATGGGGTGGCCTGAGATTGACAGTCCCTCCTCTGAGGGGCCAGTGGGTTATCAAAGTCTTCCCAAGGAAACTCCAGCAGGGAGTCTCTGCTGTGGGTGTGGGCAGGGGCAAAGGGAGGCCTGCACCACCTTCAGAAAATATTGTTTCTGGCTTCAAAGAAGAGCAGGGGATACTTTAAGGGAAAGGTGGGACAGACAGGGTAGGGGGGCTCAGTAGATACTCTGGAGACTGCCTTCATGGGGCAGAGGTGTGCACTCGCGTGCCTTGGAGAGAGGTTGCTTGGCCAAGGTGGGAGCAGTTGGCTTTCATAGCACACTTGATCAAGAGAACCACAGCTGAATGAATGTAGCTGGCCGCCAAGCTTCAGCTGAGTTTTCCGAGTCAGGCATCAGCTAAGAGTGTTCTCTGAGTCAGGCTTCAGCTAAGTGTGTTCTCTGAGCCAGGTGTCAGTTAAGTGGTTCTCGGAGTCAGGCATCAGCTAACTGTGTTCTCTAACTGTGGCTTCAGCTGAGTGTATTCTCTGAGTCAAGGGTCACTGCCCCAGACACCCTTGCTCATCTGGGCCAGTGAGATCCTCCAGCGGAGAGTCACCGTAATGACCCAAAATCTCAGCTGGACCAAAAGCTGAGAAACAGGGAAGATGGGTGTCAGCCATGCAAAGCAAATGCACCTGTAACCTGTATACAGTGTTACGAGAGAGGATTTCTGGACTAAAGGGGTGTTGGGCTCTGAGCTGCTAGCCTTAGGGTCCAGCATTTTCCCACCACAAGACCCTAAGGGCAGGATCCAGAAATGGGCCCTGCCCATAAGGTTAAACCCAAAACATCTGTGCTAATCCAAGCTAAGGTGAAGCAGAAATGTGCCAGGTCTTCTGACCTCTGATCACAGGGATATGTAAGTCATTGATTGTTACCTTGCAAATGTTACCTTGCAAATGCTAAATCTGTGATTGTCATTTGTGTCGAAGATTGTTATCTATTACAATGGCCCAGAAGCTGCAAATGCCCTGTGATATGTGCTTGTACCCTCTCCACCCAAATATTGTATAAAAGGCTGTCCATTTGGTCTCAGCTGGACCAAAAGCTGAGAAATGGGGAAGCTGTGTCCATTAGAGTGCTGCTATCCAGAGCTCCGCACTTTATGGGTGTCGTTCTTGCTTTCTTCTTTCTTTCTTTCCTTCTTTCCTTTCTCAGCAGTAGCAGCGGCAAGGCAGAGTTTCTGCCAAGTCCATCCCTCTCCCTTTTTCTGCAGGGATGAAGTCCTGCAAGATCTAGGTCTTCCTCATTTGTGCCGGGGCTGCTGGCACAAATGGGTAGCTGTGTTCACAGTTATGTGATGTGGCTTGTTCCTCTGTAAATATTAATTCCTAGCTGCAAGATCTAGGAAGACTGCCTGTTGTCTGTCATCTACAAGCTGTTCACTCGAGTCATTCTGAACAGCATTGGCAGAATAGATGAAAGACAACCATGCGAGCAAGCTGGCTTCCGAAAAGGATTCAGCACAATCGACCATATCCACACAGTAACCTAGCTCATTGAAGTTTGTAGGGAGTTCAAGATGCCGCTCTGTCTCACGTTCATCGATTTAAAAAAAGCCTTTGATTCTGTGAAGACTGAAACAGTCATCGAAGCCCTAAACAAACAGGGTGTTCAAACCCAATACATCAAGATCCTTCGTGAGCTGTATTACTACAGCTGAATCTCAACAAAACTACATTCATGAAAAATGAACTAGTTCCAGAGGCCCCATTCACTCTCAATGGAACAAACATCTCTGAATGCAGCAGTTATGTGTACCTATGTCGAGAAGTCAACATGATGAACAACCTAAAACCTGAGCTGCGCAGAAGGAAGAGAGCAGCATGGAATGCCTTCACTTATCACTTGACGGGATGTCAAGTGATAAGTGAGCTGCAGACCTGCTGAGCAGAGGAAAGACTTTACTGTCACTGGGCATTGACTAGCTCCGCTTAGGGAAGATATTCAAACTAATCCTCTGTGTTTCCTTGGAGATATTTCCCATGGGGACAGTTTTTCCTCGGAGCCATAAGAAAGTCCTCCCTGCCCTGTGATTTATCTCTGCTCACCTGATGAACCATCCTAGAGAGGGTTGACTCAGACGGATAGTTTCCTACGTACAGTTGAGTATATTTCATCACTGCTCCAGCACTCACGATGGCTGCATCATGACTATCTGCTTGCAGAAACAGCCAAGCCGCTTCCAGATAAATTTTCTTTTCAAAGCATCAAACAACTTTTTAGAGAGACTCTAGTGACTGTAAAGAGTAGTGCAGTGCACTAAACTTGACCAGGAATAAAGATAGTTGTGAGTGTAGACATATGTGGGTAGAATAGCAATTCGTCCATGTCATTTTAGCATGCAGATTTTTTAAAAAAAAATGTATTATACCACCATGAGACATACAATTACAAAGGTGTTCATAATTGGTTCTTGGTAATACAGTACCCATCCCTCCACCAGTGCCCCATTTCCACCACCAATGTACCCCACCCCCTCCCGCCCACCCCCAGGCTGCCTCAATAGAGGTGCCCCATTTCCTCTCTCTCTCTCTCTCTCTCTCTGTCTCTCTCTGTGTCTCTGCATCTCTCTCCCTCTTCTTTTACACATTGTGGCTAGCCCTGCAGATATTTAGAGTTTATCACTTAAGTCTCTTTGTGTAGATGGGAGGTATCACTTTCCCCCAACCTCAAGCTCTACTACAGAGCAGTTGTAATTAAGACAGTGTGGTATTGGTATAGAGACAGACTTGTAGACCTATTGAATAGAACTGAATATCCTGAAACACACTCTCAAATATATAACCACTTAATCTTCAAAAAAAGGAGCAAAAAATATTAAGTGGAGCAAAGAAAGCCTCTTCAACAAATGGTGCTGGGAAAACTGTGCAGCTACGTGTAAAAAAATGAACTTAGACCTCCTTCTAACGCCATGCACAAAAGTCAGATCAAATGGATTATAGATCTCAACATCAGACATGAATCTATAAGTATATCAAAGAAAACATAGGAGAAACGCTCTACAATATCAAAACTAAAAGTATCTTTAAAGAGGACACACCACTGACCAGGCAAATGGAAGCAAAGATAAACAAATGGGATTGTATAAAATTGAAAAGCTTCTGCACCTCAAAAGAAACGGTGACCAAGATACAAAGACAATCCAGCGTGGGAAAGGATATTCACCCAATCCCCATCTGACAAGGGGTTAATATCCAGGATATATCAGGCACTGGTAGCACTTCACAAGAAAAAAACAGCCAACCCATCAAAAAATGGGGAGAAGAAATGAACAGAAGCTTCCAAAAAAGAAGAAATTTGAATGACCAAAAGGCATATGAAAAAGTGCTTTTTATCTTTAATCATCAGGGAGATGCAAAACAACAATGAGGTGCCATCTCACCCCACAGAGCCTGGCAAGCATGCAGATCTTTGACCTGCAAGGGTAATGTTCGATGTCCTGTGGTGGGCAGTCTCTGGTGTCTGTCTACTTTTGGTATTGGGTCATATTTGCTTCAGAGAAACTGTTTTGGAGTGTTTCTCATCTTTGATTTCCTGAAAGAGCCTGAAAAATATAGGCAGTGTGTCCTCTTTAAAGGTCTGAAGGAATTCACTAGTGAATCCATCTGGGTCTGGGCTTTTGTTTCTTGGGAAGACATTTTATTATCATTTCAATTTCTTCAAAAATGATAGTTCTGTTCAGATATTCCATATCTTCATAATTGAGCTTTGGAGTTTATAGGAATCCACTAATTTTCCATTTCTTCTAGGTTCTCTTATTTTGTGGCATAAAGATTCTTAAAGTAATCTCTTATGATCCTTTAAATTCCTGTGGTTTCTGTTGTGACATCTCGTTTCATTTCTGATTCCATTTATTAGGGTCTCTTTCTATCTCTTTTTTTTTTTTTGAGCCTTACTAGTGGTTTATCGATCTGTTTTTTTTTTTTGAGAAGCAGCTCTTAGTTTCATTGAAATTTTTGAACTTTTTCAAATTCTAGTACATTACTTCTGCTTTAATTTTTATTATTCCTTTCCACCTGTCTGCTATGGGATCCTCTTGGTTAGGTTCCAGTTTCCTAAGTTGTACAGTTATTTTGTGGACTGTTTCTTCCTCTCTGATGAGTATTTCCATAGTTTAGAACTTTTCTCTTAACATTGCTTTTGCTTTGACTAACAAGTTCTGGTATGTTGTGTCATCATTATCATTTTTTCCAGGAAACTTTTATTTTCTGGGACAGTGCCATGGGCTTCTGCCTGTAAAAATCCTAGACTATAAAGTCCCTCTAAGAATGGACCAGGCATGAACATCTTGTAATTGTATATCTCATGGTGGTATAATAAAATATTTTAAAAAAATGAACTAAGGACTCCTAGAAGACAGAGTATGATAGATCTGCTGTTTCGATTAGGTTACAGAACTCTGACTCCAGTCCTTTTTTTTTTCTTTCACTCACATTCCTTTGGAGGTGTATCCACCTTATTTCTGCATCACAATCCTTTTATTTTAAACTAAAATATGAAAGTTGGAAATCAATAGGAAACACACCACCCAAGGGGCCTAGGAACTAGTGTCAGCTCTCACTATAGCAGAGGGACGTTGGAAAGGTAGAACAGACATGCTGAGAGATGGTAATGTCTTTGGTATAAAAATCTATTGGCAACAGTACAGTAAAACACAATGCAAAAAAATTGTATTTTTTTTCAAAATGCCCCTTGTAGAGGCAGAGGGAGGGAGGTTGATGGTAGAGAGATTGGTGTTGTAAGAATATATTCCTGAAACCCAATCATGAATGACTTTGTGATTTCATGGTAACTAATAAAGGTAAGTTTTATTTTAAAAGTCCTTTCCTTCTTATTGCTGAGAAGCATCTCACAGTTAGGAAGTGCCATCGCTTATTTCACCATCACTCTGTGAGACGGGTGTCAGTTTACTTCTGGTTTTCTGCTGTTAGGAGTAAAATTTCTGGAATACTCAGGTGCAACATTTTTTTTAAATGTAAACAAAAGTCTTCATTTCTCAGAAATAAATTCCCGGAGTTTAACTCCAGGCTATTTGCATGTTTATTTCCTTAAAACACTGACAACCTGTTTTCCAGAGCAGTTTTTCATTTCACGCTTCACTAGCTGTGCCTAAATCATCCAGTCTCTCCGCATCCTCACCCTTGCTTGGTGTAATAAATATCGTGGTGCTGCAGTATTTTATGTCTAAAATTCAACTGTGAATAACTTTGTAGATCACAGTGCTTTAATTTAAAAAATGGAAAAAAATTGGGGAGGGAGATAAAACAAATGAGGTGCTAGTCCAAGTCTTCTAAGAGACAGAGTCTGGAGCTGTTGAGAGGCCAGTCCTAGACAGTTTAGACACAGCAGCAGCATTTATAAGTCCACCAAGAAAAATAAGATAGAAGGACAGCAGGCTAAAGGCCAATCAATCGCTCTGAAAATTTCCTGCCAATCAGAACTTCCCTGACTGAAAACCTGATTTGCATAATATGGACTGAGGACTTGCCATGCTTCCTTTTAAATTTTTTAAACTTTATTTAAACACCTTGAGCACCACCAGAATTACTCCTGGTGGTGCTCAGGGGACCATATGGGATGCTGGGGATCGAACCCGGGTCAGCTGCATGCAAGGCAAACACCCTAGTTGCTGTGCTATCACTCTGGCCCTCTGAGTCACACCTTTTGATATCAGGAGTTATTCCTGGCTCTGTGCTCAGGAATTATTCCTGAGGTGGTACAGGGGAAACTGTTGGATGACAGGCCTACCTAGCTTGGGAGTTTTGCTGTTTTACCCACTCACAGGTTAATCTATTTACATGTTCTTAAATGATCACATCGATTTACATGTGATCAGCAGAAAAGCTGATCACATCTCGGCTCATCTCATAAAAGACTCGCAGCAGTCTTTTCCAAGTCGAACCCAGGTATGCTGATCCAGAGACTCACAGAAATGGGGCAGAGCTGCTACCTGATCTCCCCGTGCCCAGCCAGTCATGGAATGCCCGGGAGGGATGGCAGGTTCTAGCCCTGACCCGCCACCCCAGTAGAACCTTGCAAGAAGCCAGACAACCCCCACTCTATGAGGGCCACCATTTTCCACACCCGGACTCCTCTCTCCTGAGAACTCCACCCAGCAGAAAAGCTGATCACAGCCCAGCTCATGGAGATCCAACCTGCAGCAGTCTTTTCAAATTCTGGGCCTACGTATGCTGATCCAGAGACTCACAGACATGGGTCAGAGCTGCTACGGGCTCTTCCTGTGCCCAGCCCATCACAAGGTGCCTGCAGTTCATCCATAAATGCTGGAGATCAGAGGTGACTACAAAATTATGCCACCCGCATGGCAGAGCCTGGCAAACTACTCATGTCGTATTTGATATGCCAGATACCAGTAACAATTATAGACCTCATTCCCATGACCTGATGGAATGGTTTGAGGCTCTTTATGTTCCTGGAGCAAGCAGATGCCCTTGGGCTCTACTTGCATGAGACAGGATATATGGAGATGTTACTTGTGCCCGCTTGAGCAAATGGATGATGAAGGGGAAGATAGAGATAGTGATTTAAACATCATGATTTACTAAGTTGTTCACAGTTCAGTTGTTTCAAGTATTCAATATTCCAATACCAGTCCCACCACCAATGTGTCCTTGCCATCACCAAAAACCCTAGTTCTACGACAACCCACCCCAAGTCTGCTGCCTTAGCAGCACTAATTACATTGTTTATTACAACATATATCTCGGAATAATGTTAGTAAAGTCAAGACCTTTTAACTGAGCTATTGCTTGTGAATTGGATTATCTGTATTATTGCTTTCACTTACTGAACTTATTAACCATAGTGAGTTTCTACTCATTTTTTAACAAAGATATTTATGTTAGTTTATTTCTTTCTTTTTTTCCTATTTTTGGGGGAGGGGGTCACACCAGCAAGGCTCAAGGGTTACCCCTGGCTCTGCACTCAGGAATTACTCCTAGCGGTGCTTGGGGAACAATATAAAATACTGGAAATCGAACATGGGTCAACTCGTGCAAGGCAAATGCCCTACTCACTGGGATATCTCTCTGGCCTCACATGATCATTTGATCACTTGAATCCCATTATTCATCGATTTGCTCGAGTGGGTGCCAGTAACATTTCCATTGGACCCTATCACGCGCCAATGTAGCCCAATAGCATCTAGTTGTTTCAGGTATATGAATAGCCTCAAACTGTTCCTTCAGGGTCTTGACAAGGAAGTCTGACCATCTTGTAGGTGGGCGGCCATGTGATCTTTTGACATCCCGTGGGATCCAGTCAGTAACGGGTGTAGTCCAGCAGTTGTCTCCAAATCGCATTACATGTCCAGCCCATCTGATTTTCAATGCCTTGGCAAACGAGACAGCGTCCCTGATTCTGGAATAGAGACGGAGGTCAGAACTCCAGATTCCTTCTCTCACTTGAGTGAGGTGTGATATTCCAAGCATAGCTCTTTCAATTCCTCTCTGGGAGACCTGAATAGCATTCTCATCTCTGGCCTCATGTTATTTTTATTATATGACCATGAGATATACAATTGCAAAGATGTTCATATTTGGGTTTCGGTCATACAGTGTTCCAGCACCCATCCCCCATCAATGTCCATTTCCCACCACCAATAACCCCAATTCCTCCCACCTCCCCTAGCCTGCCTCTATGACAGGCTCTTTATCTCTTTTCTCTCTCTCTTTTTCTCTCTCTCTCACTCTCTTTCTTCTCTTATACAGTGTACACTGCAATATATATACATTTAGAGGTTATCCAGTGTATCTTTTGCCTATACTCAATACTCAGTTCTAAACTGGTTTTATCATTTTCGATGATTATTAGCACACAGTTGCCTTCTCTGTCTTACCTAACCTCTGACTCCCACACACTTGTGGTAGATTCCACCTTTGATAAGACCTCCTGATTCATGTTCTGCCTGATCTTAGCTATTGGTATCATAATGTATGTATGTATATATGTTTAAATGCCCTGTTTGATTAGGGCTTTGATGACCGCTTCAGTCTCCACAGAATCAAAGGCTTTCTTTAAATCAATGAATGTCAGACAGAGTGGCATCCTGAACTCCCCACAAACTTCAATGAGGCTTGGTTACCATGTGGATATGGTTGATTGTGCTGAATCCTTTTCGGAAGCCAGCTTGCTCGCATGGTTGCCCTTCATCTAATGTTCTGCCAATCCTGTTCAGGATGACTCCAGTGAACAGCTTGTACATAACAGACAACAGGCAGAGGGGGACGATAGTTGCCAATGTAGTGGATGTCTCCCTTCTTGAACAGTAGAACTGTCCTGCTGGTTTTACAATGGGAGAGCACCTTGCATTTGGACAGGTAGAGTGAGAAGACCCGAGCAAGTGTATTGATGAGTACTGACGGCAGATTCTTCAGGTGTTTGGGTCTGACTTTGTCTGGGCTTGGTGCTGTTCCCTTCTTTACTTACGAAATAGCATGTTGGATTTGTGAAGGGAGAACATTGGGAACGACATATCCATCCTTCAGAATTTGGTATGTGGGCATGTGGAGGTGGTTATCAAAGAGATCTGAGTAGAATTCATGGATAATCTTCTCCATTGCCTTTCTGGAAGATGTGATAGATCCATCAGGACGTTGGAGGGCAGTCATCTTGGTCTTATAATTGGTGAAGGACAGGCGGGCATTGTGAATGCTTTTCCAGGCTTCTGCTGCATCTTCCAGTATTTCTGCTCTTCTCTCTTTGAGGTATTCCTTTATCGCTTCTCTGCACTGCTTTGCAAGCTTGGATGTTAGCATTTATTTGGTCGCCTGAGGCTCGCGCCTTGCCATGCTGGCGAATGAGCTCGAGAGTTTTTGAAGACAGACATCCTTTTGTGGTTTTTTTTCTCTCTCGGTATTCTTCTCAAAATCATGGAGGTGCTGAACCAGTCGGGTTGTATTCTTCATCGATGCCATCAATGATGGTATCTTCCCATGTTGCTGCAGTGGTGCCAAAGAGTTCCCAGTTGGTGGTCGTTCCAGGAGTTCTCTTTTTAAACTTTGCAGCCTTTTCTCCCCCATTGTGTTAAGTAGAATTTTACATGTTTGGAATTTTGGGATGACAGCAACATCGGTCAGGCAAAACCTTCAATTGAAGCACCAGGGATTCCCAGTCCAACGCTTTCGATTCAGCCTTCTGGAACTGTGAGTTCCCATGAATGGTCTTGGTGGATATGATGAACTCCAGATAGTCTCTCACACTGTTCATTCCATTCTATGCCCTGGGTCCCGATATGGAGTTCTTCGGCTGATATTCTCGGTCCTATCTTGGCATTAAAATCACCGTCTATGATCTTGTAGAAGGTGTGATCTTTTTTAGAGAACTCCAGTTCCATGTAGAATTTCTCAGTTTTTTTTCTTCCTTGTATGTGGATGTTGGTGTGTTCAAGCCCAATACATCAAGATCCTTTGTGAGCTGTATTACGGATTCACCACCAGGATCTCACCATTCTACAAAGAAGTGATTATCACTTCTTTGTAGTATGGTGTTTGAGAGGGGTTCGGCAGGGTGATATCATTTCACCAAAACTCTTCAGCGCCACCCTTGAGAACATCATGCAACAAATAAAATGGGTCGGCAACTAAACCACCTCCTCTTCGCTGATAACATAGTTCTAATAACACCAAACATTAGCCAAGCGGCACAAATGCTGGTGACTTTGACTGAGAATGTGGAAAGATAGGTTTACAGCTGAATCTCAGCAAAAGTATGTTCATGGAAAATGAACTACTTCCAGAGGCCCCATTCACCTGCTCAAGCAAATTGACGAATAACGGGATGTCACGTGATCAAGTGATGTATATATGTACATATATATGTACATATATATATATATATATATTTATGCCATGCAAATAAATGCAGTCATTCTATATCTGTCTTTTCCTTCTGGCTAATTTCACTCAACATGAGCCTCTCCATGTCCATCCACTTATAGGCAAATTTCATAACTTCATTTTTCCTAACAGCTACATAATATTCCATTGTGTAGATGTACCAAAGTTTCTTTATCCAGTCATCAGTTCTTGGGCACTCTGGTTGTTTCCAGATTCTGGCTATTGTGAATAATGCTGCTATGAAGATAAAAGTGCAGATAGTGTTGCTGCTGTGTGTTTTGGGCTTTGCAGGGTATAATCCCAGGAGTGGTATGGCTGGGTCAAAAGGGAGCTCAATTTCTCGTCTTTGGTGGAATGTCCATATTGTTTTCCAAAAAGGCTGTTCCAGTCAACATTCCCACTAACAATGGATGAGAGTCCCTTTCTCCCTGCATCCACACCAGCATTTGTTGTCCTTGCCTTTTTGGATATGTGCCAGCCTCTGTGGTGTGAGGCGATATATATCGTTATTTTGATTTGCATCTCTCTGATGATTAGTGATGATGCACATTTTTTTCATATGCCTTTTGGCCATTCGAATTTTTTCCTTGTCCAAGTTTCTGTTCATTTCTTCCTTGTCAAAGTTTCTGTTCATTTCTTCTTCCCACTATTTTTTGATGGGGTTGACTGTTTTCTTCTTGTAAAGTTCTACCAGTGCCTGATATATCCTTGATATTAACCTCTTATCAGATGGGTATTGGGTGAATATTCTTTCCCCACTCTGTGGCATGTTAATTTCTTATAAATATTCAATATTCAACCCCAAACCCACCACTATTGCAACTTCCTACCACAATTATTTCCAATTTTCCCAATTACTGCCTAAGCCTGCCCCTAAGCAGACTCTCAATAATTTATTTATATATTGCTTGTTATAGTTAATTTCTAAATGTGGTTGAGGAATGTTTTCTTAGAAGAAAGTTAATGATAATTGTTCAATCTCACCATGAAATCATTGAGCCATTAATGTATAAGAAATTGCTGAGATATTGTAACAGGATAGGTATTTATACTATTAAATAAGATGTGCTATTTGTGTATCAGTAAACTAGATTTGAAATGCTGCACACTCCAGGAATTCCAGTGATTGCAACTGGGTGATAAAGTTGGAGTGGAATTTATAACTGGGTGGTGTCTTTGGGACCTGGGTGTGACCACCTGGTCTTTTGAAGAACAGGGAGCTGGGAAAAGGAAGTCCATCCCACATTCAGGGAAAGCCTGGAAGTCTCAGTTGCAAAACCTGCAAACCTGAGTTTTTTAATGGATTAATTCATGGGTGGGGCTCCTCTGAGCATTGGAGTCCAGCCTTGTACATAAATGCAATTGTGGACTGTGGAGGTTTTCAGCTGCTGGGGCTCTATTGGGACATGCCAGACCAACCCCATCCCTTTCAGAGAGCCTCAGTATCAGCCTGGCATTGGGAGTAGCAGAAGCATCTCTGTTCCTTACTAATCTCTTTCAAGATTTATATATGAGTCTCTGGATCATGGCCAGTGGATAAGTTTACTTTGGTGCCTGAGGCAGTTCAGGGGCACAACCACCAGACTTTCTGAAGAACAGGGAGATGGGAGAAGGAACCTATCCCCGACTCAGTGAAAGCCTGGAGATTTCAGTCTCGAAACTTACATACCTGAGTTCTTTAACAGATTGATTCATGGGTGGGGCTCATCCCAGAAGTGGAGTCCAACCTTGAACATGACCATGCCCTTTTTGTGTATGAGTGTTCCTCCTTCTCCAGGGAACTTAAACACAGTTTAGGTGCCTCTTGTGGTATGTGGCTTGCAGATTACTTGTCTGAGTTCCCTTGTGGGCTATGACACCAGCACTGGAACATTTGAACTGTGTGTCCCTTCGGTCAAGGCTTGAGATCTGAGTCAAGGATCTCTCCCTTGGTTTTTTTTTTTTTTTTTTTTGCTTTTTTGGGTCACACCTGGCAAATGCTCAGGGTTTCTCCTGGATCTGCACTCAGGAATTACTCCTGGAGGTGCCTGGGGGACCGTATGGGATGCCGGGATCGAACCCGGGCCGACATGGGCCAGCCGTGGTGCAAGGCAAACACCCTACCCGCTGGGATATCACTCAGGCCCCATCTCTCCCCTTGTTTTAATGTTGTTCTTTCTGATGGCTGAGTAGAGATAAATAACTGTGATTTAATGTACATTTCCTTAAAGTTGAAAAATGCTGAACATCTTTCATAGGCTTATTATCCATATGAATTCTTGTTTGGTGGACTGTCACTTCATGACTTTTGCCAATTTTCTAATAGGATTTCTTTAAATGGTTGAATTTTTGAGAGCTCTTCCTTAGGTTTAGAAATTTGTTCTTTGGCACATTGATTTTTAATTTACAACTATTCTCCTACTTCCCCAGCCCCCGCTCTAGAACTTTGTTCATTCTCTTGTCTTTTGTACAATAGAAGGTTTCGCTTTTGATAAGACAAAGTTTTACATTTTTTCCACATTATGCTTGATGGTTTAGTGTCAAGTCTAAGAAATTTTTGCCTACTCTTGTACCCTGAACTCCTTTTTCTTTCTGTTTGTATATTTATGTCATAAGTCATTTTACATCAAATTCTATATGAGGAATAATAATTTAGTAAGGACTCGTATTTTGCCTAAAGATGTCTAGTTCCACTGATTGTTAAGAGATTGCATTGAAGGCTGCAACAATAACTGTGAACTTCTTTCATTTCTATGATTTTTTTTCTTTACAGAGTTTACAGGTTTATATTTTCTGGGCTGGGGAGATAGTACTGCTGCTAAGACACTTGCTTTGCATGTTGCAGTGCTGTAGTTCACCCTCCTGTACAACCTATGGTACCCCCATGTCCTGCCCGGTGTGGTCCTTGAGCCCAGAGCCAGCAGAAAGCTCTGAACACAACTGGGTATGGCACAAAAGAAAAACAAAATATTAATATTGCACGCCCCAGCACGCCCCCTTGAAGGCACAATGGAATTTACTTCATAACGTTTGTTAAAACACAAAGGCAAATGGAACTATCAAATTTTAGATCAATAATGGTTAATTTGTGATCGTTGTTATATCTCAATTCCTGGCTCTGTGCTCAGGAATTGCTCCTGGCGGTGCTCAGGGGACCATATGGGATGCCGGGATCGAACCAAGGCCGGCATGGGCCAGCCTCGTGCAAGGCAAATGCCCTACCCGCTGGGCTATCGCCTCCGCCACCCCACTAACTCCCTTAGTTATAACTAAGATAGTGTCTCAACCTAAATGTCTTCAAATTCCTCTGCTTTATTCTGTGATGTTTATTATTATTATTATTTTCTAGTTCACTTTTGCATTTTCTGAGAACCCTCCATACTGATTTCCTTAGGGGTTGAACCAAACTACATTTCTGCTCTAGTGGATGTGAATTCCTTTTTCACAACAACCCCAGCAGCACAGATTGCTACCATTCTCAGTGGTGTGAGATGGTATTTCATTTGTCATCTTGATTTGGATCCTAATCACAAGTATTGGTGAGCAGTTTTTCTCCTGTTCATTTCCCCCATTTTTGATAGTGTTTTTGCATATTTTGTTGCTGTTGTTTGTGTGGAGTTTATATATCCTGGATATCAGCCTTTTCACGGCAGAGCCTGGCAAGCTACCTGTGTCGTATTTGATATGCCAAATACCAGTAACAATTATAGACCTCATTCCCATGACCTGATGGAATGGTTTGAGGCTCTTTATATTCCTGGAGCAAGCAGATGCCCTTGGGCTCTATGCATGAGACAGGTCATATGGAGATGTTACTGGGGCCCGCTTGAGCAAATCAATGATGAACGGGAAGACAGTGACGGTGATAATATTGCACGAGGAGATTGATTTCTTGATTACATTGATTTTTTATCATTATATGACAATAACCTTTGTATCCGATGATTTTCTTTACTTTGAATCTGCTCTAACTGGTACTTACACAAGCACTGGAGCCATGAGTAATGTATACCCCATATAAATGCTCATCCTACTTTGCCCACATATTCGTATCACCTATTTGAAATGCAAACACCTTATTACACACTTTACATCAGTTATCTTTATAGATCCACTCCACCAATCTCCATCTCTTTATTTCTGTCTAATTAATTTATAATAAATGTACTAGGTTTATTAGGTTTTATTAGGTTTAAGTCTACAATTTCATCATTTTTCTATTCTCTCAATTCTTCTGTTCTTCCTTCCATTTTCCTGCTATGAAGTAGACTTCTTCAATTTTTTTAGGATTTTATTTTGGGTAAATTATTATGTTTTTGTGTTTCTATTAATTCTTTAATAATATTTAAGTATTATATATTGTGCACAAACATAATCAGAAGTTTACTAGTGATGTCATTTTACTACAAGGGAAAATATAAACTTTTACTGTCCCTCTATAATGTCAAAATATTTTATCTAAATCAGTTTAGTACTATATTAGTGTTATAAATTTAGCTAAAATTATTAAAACATTTAGAAAAGTCAAAGATAAGTCAATGATAAGTCTATTAGGTTTATCCATATTATGACTTGTCACTTTTGTCCTTTTTTCCATATGTTCCAATATTTTTTTCTTATATGATTTCATTTACACTTATAGAACTTCTTTTAGTCCATTCCAAGACAGAGAAGGGGCTGCCAGTGTGTTAATAATTGTTGGAAATGGTAATACCAGCCTAGAACTGAGTACTGAATATATGCAAAGGAATATACATGATAACCCCAAATGTATGCATTGCAAGCCACAATGTGCAAGAGAAGGGAGAGAGAAAGAGAGAGAGAGAGAGAGAGAGAGAGAGAGAGAGAGAGAGAGAGAGAGAGGCAAAGTACCTGCCATAGAGGCAGACTGGGGGTGGGGGCAGGGAAGGGAATCAGGGACATTGGTGGTGGGAAATGTGCACTGGTGGAGGGATGGGTGCTGGAACACTGTATGTCTGAAACCTAATCATGAACAGTTTTGTAATTGTATATCTCACGATGGCAGTGGTATAATAAAATAAATTTAAAATAAAATAAAATAAAAGTTTACTTAAGGATCTTATAAATCAAGAGTGGTGGCAAATAGACACACAGATACTTACTTGGCAATATGATGTGATGTTGGAAAAAATTGGAATGATGTCACTTAGACATTAACATATTTGAATAATGAATAAATAAAATTCCCTATGCAGGGAAAAATAAAACAGCCCTCCAAATAAAAAAAGATAGTCTTAGTTTCCTTCATGAGAGTATGTTTTGATTTGCTTTTTATTCATATATAGAAATAATATGAGATTCACTTGCAAACAGAGTTATTATATAAATACAGGATTATGAACTGACAATTCTTTCCTCTTATTCTGCTTATTCCTTTTGGTGCTTGTGCTTTCTAATAAGTCCACTGGTATTAGAATTGTCTTTTTTTATCCATAGGTCAGGTCTAATTTCCCTTTATCTGCTTTCTATAAAAAGTAAATTTTAATATTATTATTTTTCAATGATAAGCAATGATGCATCTTGGTATGGATTTGAAGCAAAATCTACTCTAATCTGTAGTAAATAGTGAATTGCCATATTAGAAGACTTTTCTGACCTCTTTTTGTGTGTGTGTATACTTGGAAAATCCCCCTTTTTTTTCGTGTCCTACTATAATTCCAATGTTACAATGATAGATATTTTAATAGTCATACAGGTTCCTGAAGCTCTAATTACTTTTTGTTTTCTCATAGCTGAGATTTCAATATTTACAGTCTTAGACTTTCTGGATCATCAGTTCTTTCTTGGGTCTCTCCTTTGGGCAGCTGTCTTCCCATGGATTGTTTTTGTGGTATTGTAATTTTCTAGTTTGAATATTCCAATTTGATTTTTCTTTATTTTTTCTACTTTTATTATGAAAGTTCCAAAGTTTTGATGTGTTTCTAGCATGTTCATTGTTGCTTACTGAAGGACTTTTATTAATATAACCTTCAACATCTTTGTCAGATAATTTTAATATTCTCTGACATATTAGCAGTGGAGATATTGGTTTTTTATTTTAATGGTTTTTTGAATCACATGCAGTGTTGGTCAAGGTTTACTCTTTGCTCTGTGCTTCTGGATAACTCCTGGTAAAGCTTGGGGAACCATAGGTGCTGGGTATTAAATCCACATTGACTACATGTGAGGAATGCCAACTCTTGATTGCCTATTAAAATTTAGTTTGAAATCTTCTTAGTTCTTGGTCTGATGAATAATTTTGATATTGAAATCTGAAACTTTAGGTTATATGATATTGAAAGTAGAATTTTAGTTCAACTATATACTTTGATTCACTTTTACTAATCCTACTCTTATGTGGAAAGACAGGCAGGGATTTGAGGGTTGTCTCTTAGCTGATAGTGGGTAGAAATCTGGGATTTCTACATGACACTTGTTGGTACTGGTGGAAGAGTGGCCCAGATTTCCCAAAAAGTGGCTATGAATAGAGCATTTTTTGTCTCAAGATTGCATCCCTCTGTCTATTAGCTGAGAAAACAGGTTGTTTTAAGCAAGTTAATCACTGTATCACTGTCTTCCCGTTGTTCATCGATTTGCTCGAGCGGGCCCCAGTAACATCTCCATATGTCCTGTCTCATGCTAGTAGAGCCCAAGGGCATCTGCTTGCTCCAGGAACATAAAGAGCCTCAATCCATTCCAGAATGAGGTCTATAATTGTTACTGGTATTTGGCATATCAAATACAACACGGGTAGCTTGCCAGGCTCTGCCATGCCAGGTTTCTTGCTTAAATATTAAGCAAGTTAATATTTAATTTAATTTATTTTTTAATCTGAGTCTCACAGACGTGGGTCAGAGCTGCTACTGGCTCTCCCTGTGCCCAGCCACTCATGAGGCGCCCAGGAGGGATGGCAGGTTCTAGCCCTGGCCCGCCACCACAGCAGAGACTTGCAACAAGCCAGATGACCCCCACTCCATGAGGGCCTCCATTTTCCACATCCGGACTTCTCTCTCGCCAGAACTCCACCCAGCAGACCAGCCTATCACAGCCTGGCTCGCAGAGCCGCAAGCGGCCACGCCGTTCATCAATAAATGCTGGACTTAGAGATGACTACAAGAGTATGCTACCAGCACAGCAGAGCCTGGCAAGATACCCGTGTTGTATTTGATATACCAAATACCAGTAACAATTATAGACCTCATTCTGGAATGGATTGAGGCTCTTTATGTTCCTGGAGCAAGCAGATGCCCTTGGGCTCTACTAGCATGAGACAGGACATATGGAGATGTTACTGGGGCCCACTCGAGCAAATCGATGATGAACGGAAGACAGTGACAGTGACAGTGATTTTTTAATCTGCTCCTTTTAAAGCTTCAAGTCAAAGTTACATGAAGGAAAAAAGAACATTTAAGAATAAATATCATGCTGATTTTAGTGGTGCCAAAGTCTATCGCTGACATTTTTGTAGTCTTCTTGGGCTGCTTTTCTTACCTAGCTCAGAGATTTCAGTTGAACTTAATGAAGGAAGAGGGAATCCATGCACCTATTCTACCTTTCTAGAAGCAGAAATTAGAAAACTTGACTTTGCTACCAACCAAGCACCAAGACCTCGGTTTCTTAAAGGACTTTCAGGAGATGATAGAAGCAAGAAAACCTAGATAATGACAATTTTTTTTTTTTTGCTCTTTGTGTTACGCCCGGTGATGCTCAGGGGTTACTCCTGGCTCGTCTCTCAGGAATTACTCCTGGCGGTGCTCGGGAGACCATACGGATGCCAGGAATCGAACCCAGGTCAGCTGCGCGCAAGGCAAAGGCCCTACCCGCTGTGCTGTCGCTCTGGCCCCTAGATGATGACAAAATTACCCAATATAGAGCATGCACACAAACACACACACACACACACACACACTCACATGCTCCCACTTCTCATCAAATGTTTTCTTTGCTGTCTGGACATAACTCTAGGAGAAATGAAAGGGAATGAGTGAATACTGGTGGTGGGGGCAGTTTCCGCTTATAGGGTAAGGCGTGACTAATAGAAATAATAGCATAGTTACACTGTGCTGCAGAGGACACGATAGTTATTGATAGAGCTTGATCTGTTCAAGGTGTTCAAGTGACAGTGGAAGTTCTATTCTATGCTGAACCAGAGACTCTCAGACATGGGGCAGAGCTGCTACTTGCTCTCCCTGTGCCCAGCCACTCATGAGGCGCCCGGGAGGCATAGTGGGTTCTAGCCCTGGCCTGCCACCCCAGCAGAGCCTCACAACAAGCCAGACAACCCCCCGAACTCCATGGAGGCTGCCGCTTTTCCACATCCGGACTTCTTTCTCGTCACAACTCCACCCTGCAGATCAGACTATCACAGCCCGGTTCATCAATAATTGCTTTATTTAGGGGTTACTACAAGAGTATGCCACCAGCATGGCAAGCCTGGCAAGCTGCTTGTGTCGTGTTTGATATGCCAAATACCAGTAACATTTATAATATAAATAGGTCATTCCCATGATCTAATATAATGGTCTGAGGCTCTTTATGTTTCTGGAGCAAGCGGATGCCTTTGGGTTCTACTAGCATGAGACAGGACATATGGAGATATTACTGGTGCCCGCTCTAGCAAATTGATGATCAACGGGAAGATAGTGATAGTGATTTCTCCTACCCTTTAAAAAGGATATTTTTAATTTACTTAATATGAAAGATGGCTTTTATTTTATAGACACTTATTTTATTGTGTTAATAATATATAATAAAAGGAAAGAAACCTACTATTTTATTAATCACATTAAAATAAACACTCTGAGGGAACAGGGGGAGAGGGGGGAACTGGGTGTCATTCATGGATGGGCGAGGGCTATTTTTGTCTTCTTGGCTGCCATAACTAGGTGGCATAGAGTGATGGTATAAATAAAGGAGATGGATTTTCTCAAAGTTCTTAAGCCTGAATAGAAGGTGTTGGCAGTTTGGCTCCTCCTGAGGCCCCTTTCCTTAGTGTGTAGACATCTGCCTTCTCAGAACCTCACAAATTCATTACTACACAATGTCTAACTCTCATTCCCTCTTTCCTAAGGTTACCAGTCCCATTGAGTGAGCACCCATTCTAATGACCTCGTTTTACAATAATCATCTCTTTGAAGATCCTTTCTCCAAATACAGGCAAAATCTTAGGGTTTGGGTGTAAAGAGTTGGGGAAACACTATTCAATCCTTACAAAGAGTCCAGTTACTCGAGACCACCCTTAGCATAGAGTCCAGTTACTCGCGACGACCATCTGCATTCCATTTCACCTTCTAGCCCATCCGAGGCGCCCTGGCTTGTCTGCCCTGAGCCGCTCACTCTACCTGTACCTTTCCTCATCAAAGTGATTTCCTCTTCCCAAGACCTCATCTTTGCCAACTGGGAAATGTGTTATCTGAATTCTATCTAAATCTATAACTGCACATAGTGCATACATCACTCTGCTGTGGGCAGGATCATTCTGAGGATACTAATATGGCCAGTTGGCCTCTTTCCCTAATACACTCTGTGGCTCTTTCTAGCATGTAGAGGTCCAGCCTCAACTGCCTTCCCTGACTCTTGTCTCCAGCCAGACACTGCTATGCCCCTTATCTGCAGTTCTAGCTCCCTGGAAGGAGCAACGATTATCACTGCCTGTTCAATATCTCTTGTCTTCTCCTGTACATTTGGTTCAGAGATATGATGGGATCCAAACATTCTCCTATTCCACACACTTACCTTTCTTTATTTGGGTTTCTGCAGCTGCTAGGCCCTGTGAGGCCTGGCTCTTGGCAAGGACGAACAAAAATACCTTCTTAAATGTGTCTCCTTCTGGAGGTTCCTCAGGGAGTCTCCTGAAGTCTCTCTCCCAGACTCTGGGAACTGTTCAAGGACACGATTGGAGCCTTTACTTTCTTTATGCCCAGGCTTAAGGAAAAGCACTGGCATAAATTCTATCTCTATCAATGACAATAATCTCAGAAAGATACAAAGCTGTGGTCAGCTGTTCTAATTGCCTTTCCCTCCTGTCACTGTATAACTGTCTTCCCATTGTTCATCGATTTGCTTGAGTGGGCACTAGTAACATCCCTCCTGTATGCATTGAACAATGGAGGGTATATCCTAAGAAAAAGAACATTTGGGAGGTAAATCACAGGCACCCAGGGGCACCATGGGCTTTGGGGGGGGTTGTTTAGCAGGAATACAAGCATTCCTGCACAATGGTTCCTGGGATGACTTGAAAGTATAACCTCACATAACCTTTTGGAATGCTTAATGGTCATCTCACCTCCAAGCTTCTGGTGGTATTTCTCCACCCTCTTTCCAATCCTGTTATTTTTCAACTGGATGATTGAGTAGTCACACTTTCCAGCCTATTTTCTCTAACACCTCTTAATCCTCAGAGCTATTTCTTATCTTTCAGGCTTCTCTGTAGGACCCAATGTCTTCCATCCTTCCAACAATCCTCCCCATTTAATATGAAGCAGGAATTAGAAGTGTTTGAGCCCAGCTCTAACTCCCACTCTCCAGGACTGAGGTCAGTTTTACTGATTGATTCCATTTATCATTGGAGGGTTCAGGCCACAGGTCAGGAATGAGTCACTGATTTCTTTCTGAAACTGCCCTATGCTCAGAGCATGATGCTTAACCCACAGTGAGGAAGCCTCATCACAGGGACTTGATGTCACAGGGACTTGAGTGACTGTAGGAAGTCAAGAGGACACTCTGACACTAGTGGCAGCAGCAGTGCCAGCTCTTTCTAGAAGGTCCCGTGAGAGGAACCCGAAGCTTGTCATCTTAAGACTCTTGTTCCACTCTTGAGTGCAGAGCCAGGAGTAACCTTTGAACGTTGCTGGGTGTGACCCAAGAGAGACAAAATGAAAAAGACTGTTGTTCCACACACATATCAGAGAGTTGTTTTCCCCTTCCCTTCTTCCTCTGACCTGAAATATGCAAAATCAACAAGTGTTTCCTGTGTCTGGGATATGCTTTGGGGCTGCAGTGAGGAGTCAGATGTTAGCATAAGAGGAATGGTGGGTGAGCTGAAACCAGGATGGAACAGTGAACTGGGAAAGAGGGGGCAGAAACCACATCACCGTGGAGATGATGTAGGTAGGCAGACAGGGGGGCCCTGCATGGCAATTAACTGTCGCCATTACACTGTCACCTTTTGGAACCAAGAATGAGGACCTGATAGGACTCATTAACCAACAATAGATCCTGAGGAAGCTGGGTCCACCTTCTTCACATAGCCCTTAGTCCTGCATCAACCTTTGATGGCCCAGCAGAAGATTCCAGAACATTCCAGCCCAAGAAGATAAAAGCCCCCTTTGGACATCAGTTGGAACTCGCTCTCTGCCTCTGGAGCAGCCAGCATTCTCCCTTGAGCGCATTACTCTCTCTTTCCCTCCTCCTTCCCATCCTAAAACCTCCTTAATAAAATCTGTTTTATGTCACTGCTTGTCTACTCCTGAAAATTCTTTTCTGCAAGGAAAACAAGAACCCTGAGGAAACCCTGGGTAAGTTCCTACAGCTGACTTTCCTTTCCTGAAAAGAGCAATTCCTCACTTCAGCCTGAGTCCGGGGCTCCCGGAGAAATCTCAGGTGGTGGGGATCAACTCCCATGCCTAGAGATCAAGCGGACATCAGGTGTGGCTTGACGGCCAACTCATGGGGCTAGTGGGGCTCAGGCCCACGCCGTGTCAAGGGATCATCAAAGACTTTATCAGTCCTTAGCCTGCCCAGAGGGTCCCGGGTGGCAGAGGTGGCTGGGGGAGAAAATGACCATCTCTCTCCCCTTCCGGCCTCACACAAGCCACCCATGGGGCCCACCTGCATCAGAGATGGCTTCTTCCTTAGGCAGTTTGAGGTGGTGATTATTCTCTCCTTTGTCGTGGTCCTTGCCTTCTTTTTGCATCCTCTACCACTTAGAACAGCCAAATGCATATATATATAGCGTATATATATATATATATATATATATATATATATATATATACATATATATATATATATCGCTAAATACATACAATCGCAGATGCAGTTGTAGAGGCACAGACACATTGACACATGTACACACAAATTCACAGTTGCACACACCTGTTCAAAGAGGCACCTACAAAGGTATTTACATTATACAACTCATACTCCAGTACATTTACTTACAACTGTACTGGTACACACATGCATGCGTATATGCACACATACCTAATGGAAGATGCACAAAAAGGGTGAAGGCAGACTGAGATTGAAATAAGGCAGTCAAAAGTCAAGAACATGCGGGTCTTTAGAAGCTGGAAGAAGCAGGAAGAATCCTCCACTAGACCCTTGAGTGAGAGCAGCTTTGATTTCTGACTTTGAAACATGGAGAATAACTGTGCTGTTTTAAGCCACCCAGATAGTGGCACTTTGTTATAGCAGTCCTAAGAGACTAATAATAGCCCCTCCGACAGAAAGTGATAATGATCAATAAGCAAATGGGTCCATTATCCAGTTGACTTGAATAGTATGGTCTAAAATAGACACATCTGATAAGGCGTCTGGAAACTAAGCTCTTACTCAGACGCTCTAAACAAGGCAGAAGTTGATCCATGAACTGGGCAAGAGACACCGAGAACTATCTGCATCACACACACACACACACACACACACACACACACACACACACACACGCCTAGCTCTGGGCACCAGCGTGAAAGAGGAATCCTCAGTTTACCCCACCAGCTCCCTGTGAGCAGTCGTGTTTTTGGCAGTCTGGTCCTAACATTTTTTACTTCCTGCAAATTCATGGACCTTTTTCTGATAAACAGGGAGTTAACAATTGTTCATCATAAAATTCTTTCCCAGAGCTTGGGCTCACTGGGAAGCTGGACAATGGGAAATACTAAGACAAATGGTCAGACAAGGATCTGTCAGATCCTGGCATCCTTTAACATTTGCCAAGAGCCCAATTTCCATTTAAAAGGGCCTTCAGGAAAATCATTATCTTTAACTTTCCTGCATTCCCTGGGACACAAACACCTGGTTTTCCTGTTAAAAACCCAACAAAAAGAGGCATAGTTAACTGAGTCCTATACTAAGTTCCACCCCCTTTGAGGAACTCCTTTACCTTTCTCTTCTACTTTCCAATAAACTTCTACTTTCTAACTCTGAGTCTGAACATCTTTATTACTCAATATTTTCATTCTTAAACAACAAACGGAACAGCAAATGAGTGCAGGGACTTGCAGGCTCCACTTCTGCTTCATCTACATCAAAACTTGGTTCTATATTTTCTAGCAAATTCTGTGGATTGAAGGCAATGCTCACCACTGCGAATTTGATGGGAGCGGGAGCTTCTTCTGAGATGTGTCCACGGTGGAATGGGTGGGGGAGTGAGGGTGTGGCCAGCAGCAGGGTGGGAATGAGACCAAAACAAAGTCAACGCCAATCAGCTGGGAGAGCCGCTTGCAGGCTGCTGTGTGCAAAGCCTGTGCCCAAGTTACACAGTGATACCCAGCCAGGGATGGAAAATTCTTTTTCTCTCTTTCTCTCTCTCTCTCTTTTCTTTAATTTCTCTTTCTTCCTTCCTTCCTTCCTTCCTTCCTTCCTTCCTTCCTTCCTTCCTTCCTTCCTTCCTTCCTTCCTTCCTTCCTTCCTTCCTTCCTTCCTTCCTTCCTTCCTTCCTTCCTTCCTTCCTTCCTTCCTTCCTTCCCTCCTTCCTTCCTTCCTTCTTTCCTTCCTTCCTTCCTTCCTTCCTTCTTTCCTTCCTTCCTTCCTTCCTTCCTCCCTCCCTCCCTCCCTCCCTCCCTCCCTCCCTTCCTTCCTTCCTTCCTTCCTTCCTTCCTTCCTTCCTTCCTTCCTTCCTTCCTTCCTTTCTCTCTCTTTCTTTCTCTCTTTCTCTCTCTTTCTCTCTTGCTTGCTTGCTTGCTTGATTGATTACTTTCTCTCTTCTCTCTATTTCTCATTCCCTTCCTTCATACTGACAGTACTCAGCGCTTACTCCTGGCAGTGCTAAGGTATTCCTCCTGGCAGTTCTTGGGGACCACATGTGGCATTAGGAAGTTGAGCTGGGATCAGTCACATATAAGGCCAAGAAACTATACTATCTCTCTGGTCCCTTAAAATAGTTATCTTTAAATGGATCTCAGATCTCCATATTTGTATATTTCTTTGCAGTATCATAAACCGAATCCTGGTCTCATGCAGGCCAGGTATAATCTTTCTTGCTGATCTCCCTTCTTGGCTCCATGATTTTCCTTTCAAGAACTTCTGTCTTTTGTTCTCACTATTTAGTGTTCTCTGGCTCAGTTGGCATCTGTCAATCATCTATGGCCTAAGCTCAGCATGTACAGGTCACATCACAGGCGACCTGTGTATGTGCACCCCCTCCAGTGTGCTTATCTGGGGCAGAGACTTGAGCAAGGGACAAGAGATGTTGCACCATGAAACCAGAGTGTCATTTTGCCTAGGCAAAAGGTCCCTTGCACCAACCCTTTCACCAAAGAGGGTCACCAGGTCTTGAGTAGGCAGGTAAACTGCTTACCTAAAATAAGTCTGAATGGGGGTTTATCTTGAGGAGGGAGAGGTCTGTTTCTCCCACTCCAGCTCAGCTTCACACTGAGAAAACACAGGGTGCTATCTGCCAAGGAGCTCAGGGGCCCCTCAACCCAGACACACAGGTGCCCTGAGCAGTTTAGCATACAATTAAGCAGCTTCTCAAGCTAGTCTGTGTGGGAGGGTGCATATCTTCATCTGGGAGCCTCAGGGCTAAAGGCAGTCAACAAATGAATGTTGCATTCCTGCTCATAAACATTTCTATGTCCCCCATTAGCTTGTGCAAACTCCCTGCTCACCTCTTCCAGGCTTCCCCAACTCTTCTCTGAAAGGTAGTATCTTCAGTGCAAGAAAACTGGATCCAGATTCCTGGGTAAAGATGTTTGGTTTTCTTAATCCCCTTGTTTATGGAGATTATCTGTTCCTTTCTATATCTATCCTGGTAAAAGTTGGCAGTGCTATTTATAAACTATTTATAAATTGGAGTAAAATGGGCTGTTGGCTAATTCAGGAGGAGCTGCTCAACAACAATTTAAGCTGCTGGTAAAGATTTTGAGGCCAGATTAAGAGATTTTCAGATCCTTTTTTCAGCATCAGGCCCGTCTCACTCTAGTAAATGAGCCCTGTGGTCTCTCTGTCACCTGATGGCTGCCAGTGCATCAATTCCAACTTTCAAGCTTCACTTTCTTCATAAAGAAATTGTAAAGAAGACAAACACAGTTGAATGCAGGCACTATAAGAAGAGACAAGATGACAAAACCACCCTGGGTAAATAATATTCTCTCCCTTCCCCCGACAATATGTTGCCATCCAATGCCATCTCAGCTATGTGTTGTTGTCGTGATGACCAGGTGAAACACATCTGTGGGGCTGTGCCTTCACTCTGGGTTATGAAGCTCATGGGGAATTTTCACATTCTAGTGGTGATATTGTATATGTGCTTCCTGGGGAAGGCTTTAATTTTGGAGAGGGGATCGGGCAGGTTTGGGCCATACTCAGGGTTTACTCCTAGCGCTGCACTCCAGGATCACTCCTGGCACTGCTCAGAGGACCATTTTGTGCCTTGCTGCACATGAGACAAGTGCTCTGACCATTGTGCTATCTATCCCACCCAGGGCTGCACTCTTTCGTTAAAGTGCTCATGCATTTCTGATTGCAATTCTCACTGCAGTCACCCACCCTTAGTTCTTGTGTTTGCACTCACCTGGCTGTGGTGTATCAGATATTGGACACTCTGCTGTGGTTCCAGAATGTCCAGACAACAAAACTGTTGGCATTATGGTCTGTGCATGTGGGTGATGCCAGGGATCAAACCTGCAGTCTCACGTTTGCAAGGCATGCTTTTCTTCTCTGAATCAATCTTGGGTCCCACACATGATTTACTTTTTTTAGTACTTTATGTTGGTTTTTGTTACCTTTCTAGTCTGTCTTACACATCTTTGCCATAATGATCTCATTAAAGTATCATGATAATAGTCCTTCTCATGTAGGTGGACCCCATGGGTGGCTTATATGAGGAGGGAAGGAGAGAGAGATGGTCACTTTCTCCCCCAGCTGCTTCTGCTGCCCAGTACCCACTGGGCAGGCTAAGGACTGATAAAGTCTGCGATGAGCCCCTGCATGGCATGGGCCTGCGCCCCACCAGCCCCATCAGGTGGCTGTCAAGCCACACCTGATGTCCGCTTGATCTCTAGGCTTGGGAATTACTCCCCACCACCAAAGATTTCTCAGGAAGTCACGGACTCAGGCTGGAGTGGGGAATTGCTCTTTGCAGGAAAGGAAAGTCAGTCCTAGGCTTTACCCATGGTTTTCTCAGAGTTCTTGTCTTCCTTGCAAAAAAGAATCTTCAGGAACAGATGAGTAGTCAAGTAAAAGCAGATTTTATTATAGAGGTTTTAGGATGGGGAAGGAGAGTAACACTCTCAAAGGAGACCACAAGCTGCTCCAAAGGTGGAAAGCCCCGACTGATTTCCCAAAGGGGCTTTTATCCTATTGGGCTGGAATGCTCTGGAATCTTCTGCTGGACCATTGAAGGTTGGTAAGGGCTTGATGGAATTAAGTCAATCCAGCTTCCTCAGGGTCTATTGTTGGATAATGGGTCTTATCAAATCTTTTTCCTGGTTCCAGAGACAGCCTATGGCGGACAGTTCACTGCCATGCAGGCCACCCCCACCCCTTCCACCCCTGTCTTCCTGCCTACATCACTTCTCTCTAACCACCTTCTTACTCTCATCAGCCCCTGCTTTCATTATACTGGTCTCACACTACTAGCTGAGAGAGTAGCAAATCTAAGTACCACACCTAGAGAAGAAAACATCTCAGCCTTAAGCTAGAGCCTATCAAGTCCATTCCTGTCACTCAAAGTCATCTGGTCTCATTAGATTTGGACGCTAGGTTCTAATCTGACTCTGAGGCCTTCTGTAGGGCAAATATTGGTTTTCTGTGGCTTCACTTGACTGAATAATCAATGTCTTTCATCCTAGTTTTCCTTCTACCAGATGAAATAATTCATTATCAACACCTTCCTCGGATTTTAATATTGTCTTCTTGATGGTCTTATACTTGGGGTCTTGTTTCTGAGAAAGGGTTAGTCATGGAGCAAGTGGAATCACTTGCATGGGTATGTGCCTGCCATATGCAACACCACCTAGTCCTGAGGCCATACCTCCTCTACAAAGATGGTTCCCATGCCAATGTCACCAGTTCCTAATCTTCCACTGGTTCAGCTATCAGGAAACTGGAGACTGCCCCAATACTCCACATCTACTGAAATTATTCAGAGCAAACCCTGTTCAGCATCTGCCCTCCCAATGGAAAAGATACGCAGACTCTGGGTCCCTCCCTTCACTTCCTCCATCTGCCTCATAATCCCCTAAAGCTCCTCTGTGCCCAAAACCTCCAAAATACCCTATGTATCCTCTTTTGGGCAACTGTGAATAATGTCTTTCATAACAGGTCATCTCTTCACCCCATGGGATTCCTATACAAGACCGATAGTAAATATATCTGTAAACATTCCCAATATAGCATTAAAGACCATTAGATTTCCCTTCTACAGATATTTTTATTCTGTGAAATCCTGGTTTCAAGAAGTAAAGGGAGGAGCTGGAAGGAGAGTATGGTGGGTAGTTGCCTTGCATGTGGCCAACCTGGGTTCTACCCCAGGCACCACATAAGGTCCCCTGACACACCCATCTGGAGTGATCCCAGAGTGCAGAGTCAAGAACAAGTCTTGAAAGTCACCAGGTGTGACATCCCTGGCTCCCCACCACATACACCCAATAAATCAAAAAGCAAAGGGAACTGACAAGTGTGGTACCTAGAGTAGGCAAAGAACTGGGGCAAGACATGACTGTCAACAAAGGTGGCAACTGTGAATTTTGGAAAGGTCTGAAGAAATGCAAGTTCTATTACGTTGTTCTATGATAAGTCATTTGTCACTTGTCTTCCCATTGTTCATCGATTTGCTTGAGTGGGCACCAGTAATGTCTCTATTTGTTGGGCATGAGGCCCATTATTGTTACTGTTTTTGGCATATTGAATACATCACAGCTAGCTTGCCAGGCTCTGCCATGACTCTGGGTTCATCCCAGGAGACCCAGTCCTTTTTCTATGTCAGACCATCAACCATCCAGGGCTCATGGGGCAGAGCCCTCGATGTAGACAAGCCTATCTCCTGTCTGCCACTTGCTGATGCAGCTGGGCACTGTAGCCACACCTGCAACACCTCTATGATAAGTAGAAATAGAAAAATAAGGTGAGAGAAACTAAAGTTAATCATACTAAAAGCAGAAGATGGGAAACTTCCTAGAAAGCCCAAACAATTGACTTGAAAGAGGAGAGAGGAGATGAATAAGAGGTTATTCTAACCTGACATCCCTGAAACTAGCAAGAGGAATGAATAGTCCCAAAATCCAGCTCCTGAAGAATAGCTTGTTGACTTAAGATGTTAGATGCATTACTTGGATATCACCTGGGCTACTTGGTGGGGAATTCTCCTGCTCAACAGTCAGTAGCTGCTCCTTCTCTCTAAAATGAACTTTGAATTTACTAGTAGCACAGTCTCTGACTCCTATGCATTTTCTTCCTACCATGTCATGATGTTCCTTTTTATACACATGACTCCATTCCCTAGGCTCTTAAAGGACAAATGTAGTTAAGACTGGGCTCAATAGTGAGTGAAGCTGGGAAAAATGACACTAGTCTAATCCAGTTTCAAACAGTGTGAACCATTGCTTTTGAAACTTTAGTGTTCACCAAACAATTATTACCTTAAATTCAGGTTTTATAAATTAGCAGCTGGTAGGTGCACTCATGGTGGTCTTGACCTACAGGTGCACTGGTGAATGTTTACAACCTGCTTTCTGAAGGAAAACACCTTGGTTTAAAGCATATGGAAAATTCTAGTGGTGTAAATATCACAAGCTACCATATCACTGAAAAGTAGATCATTGCATATTTTGTTAACTGATACCTTATTACTCTATTATGTTATTAAACTCTCTCATGCATTTAATCTCACATAATCAGTAGATATAAGAACCTTCAAGATCATGAATGTACAATGAAGCAAGATAATAAAAAGTAATCTTTAAAAAAATAAAAAGTAATCTTTTGAGTGTTTGTTCCCTTGGTTTTGATCACTTGATCACTTGATATCCCGTTATTCATAGATTTGCTCGAGCAGGCTCCAGTAACATTTACATTTGACCCTATCACATGCCAGTGTAGCCCAATGGCATCTGCTTGCTTCAAGAATACGAAGAGCCTCAAACCATTTGTTAAGGGTCTTGATGAAGAAGTCTGGCCATCTTGTAGGTCGGCGACCACATGATCTTTTGACATCCCGTGGGATCCAGTTGGTAACGGCTATAGTCCAGCGGTTGTCTCCAAATTGCATTACATGTCTATGGTCATACCATCCTGAACTCACCCGATCTCTTCCAAATTACATTACATGTCCAGCCCAACTGATTTCCGATGCCTTGGTTTTAATCTACTTTATTTTATTATGAGTTTCTGTCACTGGATCTCGAATAATCACTACATTTAATGACCAGCTTATAAAATTCTCGATAATTCAACCATTGGCTCTTATGACCCAGTGTTAACTAACTCCAGCCACCACTACCTAAATCAACATTCTTTAAAAGAAAATTAAAGCTAGATCATATACAGCCATGTGTATTCAAAATGATGCCTCTTGGTTACTGTTGCCAAATGGGACTTCCGTGTCAAGAGCACAGTGTATCTTTCCTCTCATCTCTGATTTATCTGTCCTACGCATCTCAGCAGTAAATCAAATTAAAAACACAACTTATCAAAAGTCTCTTAATTGAAAAGAAAATAGATTAGTTCTCTCTTTTTTTGTTACTAATAAAAGCTCATTCTCTCTCTGAATCTCATTGACTATAAACGTGATTTAACAAGTAACCATAGACTTTGCAAGGGACGTTTGAGGTTCTTTATGCAGCATTTTTGAGTGGTTTTGATGTAGGTGGGCCTCACGGGTGGTTTATGTGAGGCCAGAAGAGAGAGAGATGGTCGCTTTCTCCGCAGCTGCCTCTGCTGCCTGGGACCTGCTGGGCAGTCTAAGGATTTATAAATTCTAAGGATTGATGAGCCCCTGCACAGCGTGGGCCTGAGCCCCACCAGCCCCACCAGCCCTATGTGGTGGCCATCAAGCCACACCTGATGTCCGCTTGATCTTTAGGCATGGGAGTCGATCCCCACCACCCGAGAGTTATTGGGGGAGCCCCGGGCTCAGGCTGGAGCAAGGAATTGCTCTTTGTAGGAAAGGAAAGTCAGTCCTAGGCCTTACCCAGGGTTTCCTCAAGGTTCTTGTCTTCCCTCGCAGAAAAGAATTTTCAGGAGTAGTTGAGCAGTGATGTAGAGCAGATTTTATTATGGAGTTTTTAGGATAGGGAAGGAGGAGGGAAAGAGGAGAGAGAGAGAGAGAGAGAGAGAGAGAGAGAGAGAGAGAGAGAGAGAGAGAGAGAGAGAGAGAGAGAGAGAGAGAGAGAGAGAGAGAACACATCTCAAGAGGCGGGAGATGTGGGCGGTGCAGGTCTTCAGGACCACATGTGCTTGGCCACATGGGCTCAAGCAGCACATGGGCTCAGGCAGCAACCCCATGCTGTCCTTTGGTCAGGACGACTTTTATAGATTTCTTCCCAAGCTACTCCCATATGGGGCTTCAACCTAGGTTAAAGTCTGTTGCTATGGATATTGCCAAGGGGAGATTTTGGGGAGTGGTCTTTGAAAATCTTTTCTTGAACTGTTTCTGCTGGATCTTGTGTCATGGAATGCAGCAGGATTAAGGACTGAACCAAGAAAGTGGATCCAGCATCCTTAGGGTTTATTGTTAGTGAAGGACTTATCAAGTCTTGGTTTCTGGTTCCAAAAGGTGACTCTGGACAGCCTTAGGGCAAGAATTCATTGCCATGTGGGCACCCCTGTCTGCCTGCCTACATCAGTTTTTGTTGTGAAGCTGGTAGAGGGCATGGTTTCCTCTAACTACAGGAACTGTATCTGCAGTATATGGACATAGGAGCCTTCATACATCGTCCTGAGAATCAATCTTGAGTGTAGGCTGCTGGGCCGGGAGGAGGTGATATTCTAAGCAGGCAGAAAACATGAACTGAAAATAATTCTACTCAGCTCTCAGCCCCAGAACTTCAGCGTGCTCTGGTTTATACATACTTGTCATTCCAAGAAGATTCTCTGAGAAGAAAGAATTTGATCCTTTCAAAAAATTCAGCAAAGCTTATTATTAGAGAAAGGAGCACCCCTTTGAGATATTATCTCATACCAGTTAGAATGACTTTATCAAGAATACAAGAAACAGCAAAAACTGGCAAGATCTGAGAGAGAAGTAAGTGCCTAAACACTGTATACAGGTACATAAACTGGTTCAGCCACTATGAAAATATAGTTTGGAGGTTTCTCAAAAAATATTGAGAGCAAAAGTATTGTATGATCCAGTTTATTCCCCTTCTCAATACTAACCCGATGAACAAAGCACTAATTTGAAAAGATATATACACCTCTATGGTCATCACAGTTTTTTAAATGATAGGAAAGTGTTGTAAGCAATTTAAGTGATAATCAATCTGAATATATCCTTTATCCATTTGTAATATATATTACATGCAAAAACATATTCATAATTGAATGTTACTTAGCTATAAAAAGATAAAATCCTGTCATCTTCAACAACATGGATTGTGTTAGACAGTAAAAGAAAAAAATGCAGTATGATTTCATTCATATGTGGTAAATTGGTAAGTAACTAAAACAAACAAACAAAATAAAAACAAACTACATGGCCAGAAGAACAGAATGGTGGTTATAAGGTAGAAAAAAGAAAGGGTGAGTAAATTTTATAAGGAGCATAAGAATGGAAGATAATCATAAAACTAAACAGGCCCAGAGGATGAGATGGTTTGTTTCTTGAATGCTGCTCTCTCTACCAGAAATCCTGGTCCTTTGTCTGTCTAAGCTCGATTTCTTTAATATTCAATACAAGGATCACTAAAAGGATCACTTCTGGACCCTTAACCCACTTGTGAACTGCCATGGCATTTTGTGTTCTTCTCTCAAAACTATATATCACAATTGGTGATTACTATTTGTGTGTGCTTCTCCTGGATTGTAAACTCTTTGATACTGTGGACTATGATTTTTTCCATCTTCTAAAGTTTCTGGTACTGTGATTCTCAGGCACTCATTATTTACTTTGATAGACTGTTGTGCATTGTTTCATGAGACAGTTATTAAGATTTAGAGGTGAAACTGTCCATAAAATATTTCCCAGAATCCAAATATAACTGGGCTCTATTTTACTATGAATCATTTCTTCTGATTGTCATTAAGAAAGATTTAAAATTACTGCTTAAACTTATTTTTGGGTTTCCTCAAATCCTGACTCAAGGACAGAGATTTTAGTCAGTTTATTTCTAATATGATTTTCTGACCCTGAAATTAAAATACATAAAGTATAACAAACTCAGAGTAATGCTGAGTGTATGCCCTATACCCTCTAATGGTGTAGGGTAAAGGTAGCCTTCTCCTAATCTTTCCCCCAAATTTAGATTTACCTCCAGACTGATGGGAGAATTGCCCTGAAAGATGAGATAGGGTTTTGAAATAGCCTACACAACTACACAACGAGAGGAATTGATTCACACAATTGAGTGGGTGTGGGTATTAAAAGAGAGGGGCATTGGGGTACTTGGGGAGGGGGTACACAGGTGATGGGTGTGGTGTTGGGATTATACGAGAAACCATTATTAGCAGTATTAACAGTATTATCAGTATTATTATTAACAGTATTATCACAGATTCCCATTCAATTAACAATTGCATTAAAAAAACTAGAAGATAACCAAGATAGTGGGGTCTTGTTATTTGAATGGGAGTGAAGATAGATGGTCGGCAACTACACCACCTCCGCTTCGCTGATGACATCGTTCTAATAACACCAAACATTAGCCAAGTGGCACAAATGCTGGCTGACTTCTACTGAGAATGTGGAAAGATAGGTCTACAGCTGAATCTAAAGAAAACCATGTTTATGAAAAATGAACTAGTTCCAGAGGCCCCATTCACTCTCAATGGAACAAACATCTCTGAATGCAGCTGTTATGTGTACCTAGGTCGAGAAATCTACATGATAAACGACCTAAAACCTGAGCTGCGCAGGAGCAAGAGAGCAACATGGAATGCCTTCAAAGGCATAGAAAAAATAGCTAAAAGGACAAAGAACCTCCGGCTCCGGGCACATATCTTTGACTCCACAATTCTCCCTGCATTAATATACGCCTCAGAGACCTGGGCCCTACCAAAGCAGGATGAGAATGCTGTTCGGGTCTCCCAGAGAGGAATCGAAAGAACTATGCTTGGAATACCACGCCTCACTCAAGCGAGAGAAGGAATCCGGAGTTCTGACCTCTGTCGCTATTCCAGAATCAGGGATGCTGTCTCGTTTGCCAAGGCATCGACAATTAGATGGGCTGGACATGTAATGTGATTTGGAGACAACCGCTGGATTAGAGCCGTTACCGACTGGATCCCACGGGATGTCAAAAGATCACGTGGCTGCCCACCTACAAGATGGTCAGACTTCCTTGTCACCACCCTGAAGGAATGGTTTGAGGCTCTTCATATTCCTGAATCAACCAGATGCCATTGGGCTACATTGGCACTTGATAGGGTCCAATGGAAATGTTACTGGTGCCTGCTCGAGCAAATTGATGAATAACAGAATTCAAGTGATCAAGTGATCAAGTTGTTATTTGAAGTTTAGGATTACTTGCTTATTTGTATATCATCATAGAAAAAATTTCAGGTAATATAGCTCATTTCAGGTAATATAGCTCATATTTAAACTTGCAAGAAGTTCTCAAATCCTAGAATAGGTTAAAAATGAAGAATAGTAGAGGAAAAACTTGTGAACTGTTTGAATTAATAAATTCAATGTATTTCTTGATATTCATTATCCAAATCACAGGGTGAAAAGAAGGAAAATACCATGGCAGAATAAGCAAGCAGAACAGAACTGACCTTAAAGAAATAAAGATAATTAAGAGCTAAGAAAACATGTTTGTAAGTCCGAAGTCAAAGACAAAGTGGATGAACTAACATTCATAACGTAAGTCTGGATTACCTAGATCACAAAATAGAATCAATTCATAGAACTACAAACATGCTTTCTGAGTAAAAGTATTGGTCAAACTTTTTTATAAAGTTTGACAGTATTACCTTTACAAAAATATAAGAAATGTAAAACAAAACAAGAGAAATTCTTGATATTTAATAATAATGCAAAAAATTCTAAAAGCTACTAAAAACATAAGAGATGTGAACAACAGTGTAAGGAGACCAAGACTGGCTGAGAGTTTTTATCAGCATTGCTGGCCTTTAGAAGATGATGAAGCATATTTGAATGTTCTTGGAAAAGTGATTCAAAGTTTAAAAATTATATTCCTAGCCAAACTCTGAATTCAACATGAACGCCAAACAGAAAATGCACTTTCAGGCAAGCAAGGGTGAGTTTGAAAGAGTATTTTACACTTGTGTACTTTTGAAAATGAAAAATTTTGAGATTACAGTTTAGAAAATCAGGCAGAAAAGGACTTGAATTAAGATTGGTTGTCCTTTACAATGATGATAGCAATACAGGGAGTTGTAGAAAGCAATTAAAAAAGAAAGTCAGCTTTTCCACCTAGGCTAGAAAAAGACGAACAGGAGAAATGTTTCTTTTTTTCCCTCATAATGGTAAAAAGTTAAGCATTTCCCTAAAATATGCAAATATTTAGTCACAAAAGAAAACAGATGTATTGTATTCACCTACAAATGGGGGTTAAACTGCAAAAGCTCTTGACGGGACTGTGTTGGGGAAATAAAATGAGGAAATAGAAGGAGGGAAAGAGTTGGAAAGAAGCAATGTTCCTGCATTATTTTACATCTGTACAAAAAAGACATCAGTGGGAAGTTCAACTATATGAGGTTGGCAGTGATAGAGATTTTAAAAGCAGTTTTATTGATGTATAATTGGTGATAATAAACAGCACATATTTAAAGAATGTATACTACTTGAAAATTTTAACAGGTATAAACCTGTGGAACCATCTTCATAATCAAGCTAATGAACATATCCTAGCACCCCAAAATCTTCATCTGTTCCTTGGAATCTCTTCTACCTGGTCCTTCCTCTCCCCATTTCCCAGGCAAATACTCATGCTTAAGTCATAGAGTTTGTGTTTTCTAGAATGTTACATGGAGCTGCATCATTGCACATCTTTTCATCCAGGGTTATTAGGAGTAGCATCATTTTCCTGGAAAAAGGTTCATCAATAAATGCTTTATTCAGAGGTGATTACAAGAGTATGCCACCCGCACGGCAAGCCTGGCAAGCTGCTCGTGTCGTATTTGATATGTCAAATACCAGTAACATTTATATTAGGTCATTCCCATGACCTAATATAATAGTTTGAGGCTCTTTATGTTCCTGGAGCAAGCAGATGCCTTTGAGTTCTACTAGCATGAGACAGGACATATGGAG
Organism: Cryptotis parvus; assembly: GCA_021461705.1. Taxonomy (NCBI): domain Eukaryota; kingdom Metazoa; phylum Chordata; class Mammalia; order Eulipotyphla; family Soricidae; genus Cryptotis; species Cryptotis parvus. The sequence goes on along the minus strand of JAJIBD010000700.1, from coordinate 362,820 downwards.
ATATTACTGGTGCCACTCTAGCAAATAGATGATGAACGGGAAGATAGTGATAGTGATAGTGATCATTTTCCTAGACTAGATTGTTAACATTGATATAATACAAAGATTCTCAAACTTACCTTAATTTTTTTGAATTATCTGAGAGGTTTTGAAATTTCTTGTGTTTTTCTGATATTCCTAATGCTGTAGTTGAGGACTAGACCATGACAGTTATACCAAAAAATGCCTGGAAATAGAAACTGGATTCAGTATTTTAAAGTTTGTTCAGGTGATTTCAGTTTTGCCATAAATTTTGAGAATCACTGCATCTTTGTAAATATACTAATTGAAAGTACATTTCTGTGTCTAATTTTTCTGGTGGAGATCAAAATGACCCCCAGTTTTACTTCATATTTTTACTCTTTTCTGCACCTAGATCATATAGGATGAATACTTGAGCTCTTCACTAACAACATGACCAGCAGGGAATACTTCTGTCTCTTTGGTAGTTCTAATTTTCAGTATGAGTACAAGCATTAAGGTAGTCTGAACGCAAAAAAAAAAAAAGTATGAGAAATACAAAGATATTTACAATTGAAGTCATCGGTTTAGAATATTTCATAAATTAAGTTGGCCAAAGCAATGTAAATAAGATTGTGGACTCAACTTCATAAATGACCACCTGGCCTTGGACGGTTTTTTGACCCATATGTCTTCTTTATAGTCTTTAGCACAATAAAACCAATCAAATTGGCACCTTTAAATTCTGCCCAGCAGGTTTGGTCTCAAAGAATGATAGATGCTGTCACTTGTCCAGGAAGCAAGCTAACCTGTGAGCAAGGGGACAGTCAGGCTATTTACTTAGTATAATGTCTTTTTGGTTTCTAGGCTCCCAACACATGGGCCATTATTTACATTAACAGGTACATTAGAAACAGCAGGTACATTAAGAGTTAACAGTTAAGAGAAGGTGGGAAATGGGGTCTTTGATGATGGTAAGGTCACATTAGTGGTGGGATTAGTGTTGGAATATGGAATACTTGAAACAACTTACTGTGAACAACTTTGTAAGTCAAGGTGTTAAAATGTAGTTTTTAAAAAGAGCAAAGGGATAATTATTAGTTTTTCATGTGGGGCCATACCTGGCATTTCTCAGGACTTATTCTTGGCTCTGTACTCAAAGATGATTCCTGGCAAGCTCAATGACCATTTGGGGTACTGTGGATCCAACCTGGATAGGTCTCAGGTAAACACACAAATTATGTTGTATTGTCCTGACCTCCAAAAAGGCTGGGATATTTAGATACCTGAGTGATAAACAATCAGAAAGCTCCTTTAAGGTATACTATTGAAGTTACAGTAATCTTATCTATTCCAGCAGGATGTTTACTGCTTGGGTACACACTGACAGCCCTCATTGTCTAAACTAAACTAAACTAAACTAAACTAAACTAAACTAAACTAAACTAAACTAAACTAAACTAAACTAAACTAAACTAAACTAAACTAAACTAAACTAAACTAAACTAAACTAAACTAAACTTGTTTTACACAGCAAACTCTCCTGCCCTTTAGGATTCTGTTAGGATAACGATTTTCCACACTTCCTTTCATCTCACGAGTGACAAGGAGAAGAATTTACAGGGTCAACCAGATGGACTTTGGATAAAATTTTACAGTAAGAAATTTCATGATTCCGATTTTTCTTGTGTCACATACAAAACACCCCAAACCTAATGACCTAAACCAGTGGTTTTGCTCTTTACACAGATTCTGTAGTGGAGAATTCAGACAGTGCTTTAGGGCACAGGCCCTACATAAGGGAGTCCTGGACATTAATGATGGTCAGTCAGATGGAAGCAACCTGGCTCCCAGGTTGGGATGATTAGTTCAGACTCCACAGGAATATCCACCATTAAACTCGCACCTGGTCTCTCTCTATAGCCATCTTGGGTTTGTTAGCACTCTGGGTACTACCAGGAATTTCAAGAAGCATAATGGAGCAATGTTCCAGGAGTTGTAAGTCCAAGCACAGTCAAGCAGGCCTAATGCTCCCAGCACATAACTGCCATCCCTGAGCTACCAGTGCTCCACTGGTCTTACCATCATCACAGCAGACTCTTAAGGCCATCTGCAAAGGGAGATAACCACACTCAAGCTTTCACAGGCCTGTGACTCTTCAGGGTAGATTGGATTACAAAACACCACAGACTGGGAAACTTGAACACCTGAAAGTGTTTCTCACAAGTCTGTGGGCTGGAGGCCCAAGACAGCAGTTGGGACCAGTCTGGTTTCTGTTGCCTCTGTCCATCCTTGTTGGCCGTCTGTCTTCTCCCCTTGTGCATGTAAATGACTTCCATCCATGTAAGTGACTCTTTGGCACTGAGTCCTGTGTCTTGTATTATTAGGGTACCAAACCTAAGTGTTCAAGCTCTGCTCTTACAACTTCCTTGAACTTATTCATTGGTAGCATCTCCACTATGATGCTCGGGACTCTGATAAAGGAATTTAAGGAAATGTATTTAATCTGGAACAGGGTGTGGTGCAGATTATCTCTGATTTTTTCAGCTTTCTTGGTATATTTTATTTAACCTGATATACCAAAAATATTGTTATTTACACATGTAACCCATGTAAAATTATTATTCCACACTTTTTTTTTGCTTTTTGGGTCGCATCCGGCAATACTCAGGGGTTACTCCTGGTTCTTTGCTCAGGAATTACTCATGGTGGTGCTTGGGGACCATAAGGGATGCTGGGGATCGAACCCAGGTTGGCTGTGTGCAAGGCAAATGCCCTACCCACTGTGCTATCGCTCTGGCCCTTGACACACTTTTTATGAGAGCATATTTATGGTTGAGTTTTAGGCATATCGTACACTACATGTGTCAGCTTCATTCTGCCATAGTTCTCAGGTTCTCCACCTGCCTCTCCTCAGCCTGCCCTCTTGACAGGAATCTTTTAAGTTTGGTTGTTAAAATTTGAGTCTCTTGATTTCAGGGTTGTCAACTCTGTGGCTTGACCATTTGTCTCTATCATCCCTTAACACCACCTTTGTACCTATACTCTATCCTGGCCCCTGTTGCTTCTCATTTGTCTCTTCTCCCTCTCTTCCACTCCTTCCTTCCATACTTCCTGTTCTCTGGGGCCAAGGTTGATCAGGATAATCCCCCTTTAAAACATTGCATTCCCTCATCCAGTGACTCTAAATACCACAATATCACACGTGACTGATGCCATCTTGTGTTTATCCTTCTTCTGGCTTTTTATTTAACAAGATGCATTTTGACTCCATCCATGTTGCCTCGAGTTGCATGATTTTGTCATTCTTAACAGCTGTGTAGTATTTTATCTTTGATTTAACAAAATCAGGCACTGTGATTTACAATACCACTGATGATAGGGTTTCATACACACAGTGTCCTAACACAAGACTTTCCACCAACAGACCCAACTTCTCAACTTACTTTCCCATACCAACCCCATCCTCCACCATGTAGACTAGCTCTGTAGACCAGTTCTCAGTCAATGAAGCGATACAGGTGGGAGAGGAAGCATCAATAAACATATAGATTTGACGACTTAAGATAACAAAAAATATTATAATCCATGACGATATTTCCACAGGTAAAATGTAAAGCATTTACGAGCTGGAAAAAATAAAATTCCTGAATTAGAAGTCAACGTTCTTTGAGTTACAGTATATCCACTGCTAAGTTAATTGTGGAGTCCTTTGAATAAATGTTCTCAATTTGAAATATAACAGATGCCCAAACTATCACCAAGATTCTTTTATATCCAAACTTCATGTTTCAGTGGTTTATCCACCTTTCACACCTAGAATTCCTCTTTTGTGGCTTAGGTTATTTTTTTCCTCTTATTATCAGCTCTTCATGCCACAGAGGTTAAATTTTACTCCTTTTTATAAGCTGTATTCAAAATCAACTCTCAAGGAATTTTTTTAAATGATATTCACAGTTTGTGTGTATTTATGCAGTGTCCTTTTACACTTCCATTCTCTGGTGAAAGAATATTTTTGGAGAAGAGTACTCTGTTTTGAGTTGATGTCAAAATAAAACTCAGTTGGTACCATTTAATATAATTTCCCAGAAATATGGGGGGAAGAGAGATGTTTTTACTGTTCTTGTTAAGGATGTTGATTGTCTTAGTAAAGAGAGAATTTCCTGGTCCTGAGAATTGCTCTAAATTCTGGGGACTGTGAAACCCTCCAGGGTTCTTGCACACTGACGTTGATGTGTCTGAGCCCTTGATTTACACACATAACCCCACTCAAGTTCAGTGATTTTTTGCTTCTTGGGTACTTTGCTGGATCTGTTGATGAGCTTCCCATCAAAGTCTACCTACCACACTGCCTTCTGAGACCTGATCCCCACTTGATCTTCAAGTTCTCTTTACTTTTTTAGGGGACCTAGACTGGAAAAATAAAGTAATGTAACTAGATATAAAAATAAATGCAGTCTAATGTGCAAAAATCAATAAAAATATCGCTTTGTGCTTTGCAAAGATGTAAAATTTATAAGGGGGCCGGAACGATGGTCCAGGGGGTAGGGCATTTGCCTTGTCTGCGGCCGGCCCATGCTGGCCCGGGTTCGATTCCCAGCATCCCATATGGTCCCCCGAGCACCACCAGGATTGATTCCTGAGTACAGAGCCAGGAGAAACCCTGAGCATTACCGGTGTGACCCAAAAAAGCAAAAAAAAAAAAAAAAGTGGGACAGCCATAGTGAAAAAATCTAATTTCTGAAGTTAAGGATGAAACTCTCTCCTGGTAATTGGAAGGAATTAATTGAATAAACATAAACCTGGGTAGTCTCAGAAAGCTTTTATTTTCTTATCCTTGACTGAAAATTTTGCTCTGTGAACCTGTTCCTTTACTTTCTACTTCTAAATTTCTATCTTGGAGAAGTACCATGGGGTTCTAGTACTTGATCACTCAATCACTTGACATCCCTTTATTCATCTATTTGCTTACAGGTGCCATTAATGTTTCCATTTGTCCCTGTCATGTGCCAGTGTAGCCCAATGGCATCTGGTTGCTCCAGGAATACAAAGAGCCTCAAACCATTCGTTCAGGGTCTTGACGAAGAAACCTGACCATCTCGTAGGAGGGCAGCCACATGATCTTTTGATGTTCCGTGGGATCCAGTTGGTAACGGCGCTAGTCCAGCAGTCGTCTCCAAATCACATTACATGTCCAATCCATCTGATTTTTGACACCTTGGCAAACGAGACAGCATCCCTGACTCTGGATCATCAATGGAGGTCGGAGCTCCAGATTCCTTCTCTCACTTGAGTGAGGCATGATATTCCAAGCACAGCTCTTTCGATTCCTCTTTGGGAGACCCAAATAGCATTCTCATCCCTGCTTTCATAGGATGAGAACGTTATTCTCATCCTACAATGAAAGTCCTATTCTCATCCTTTTGGAGGATGAAAATGCCACAAAGGACGCCCGTCTTTAAAAACTCTCGAGCTTATTCTTCAATGTGGCAAGGCATGGGCCTCAGACAATCATAAACTAACATCCAAGCTCTCAAAGCAGTGCAGAAAAGCAATCAAGGAAGAAAGAGAGAAGAGCAGCACTACTGGCCGATGCAGCAGAAGCTGTGAAAAACATTTGCAACACCCGCCTGTCCTTTGCCAACTATAAGACCAAGATGACTGCCCTCTGTGTCCTTATGAATCTATCACATCTTCCAGAAAGGCAATGGAGAAGATTAACCATGACTTCTACTCAGATCTCTCTGATAGCCACATCTACCTGCCCTCATACCAAATTCTGCAGGATGGATATGTCATTCCCAACATTGTCCCTTCTGAAATCCGACATGCCATATCGCCAGTAAAGAAGCGAATAGCACCCAGTCCAGACAAAGTCACACCCGAACACCTGAAGAATCTGCCATCAGTACTCACCAATACACTGGCTCAGTTCTTCACACACTACCTGTCTGAATGCAAGATGAACTCCCAGTGGAAAACCAGCAGGACAGTTCTACTGTTCAAAAAGAGATTTAATTTAATTTATTTCTTTTGAATCAACATGAGATGCACAGTTACAAGTCTGTTCATGATGGGGTTTCAGTCTTTCAGTGTTCCAACACCCATCCCTCCACCAGTGTACATTTCCCACCACAAATGTCCCTTTACCCCTCTGCTTCCTCCCATGCCCACCATCCTGTCTCTACGGCAGATACTTTACTTCTGTCTCTGGGCATCGTGGTTTGCAAAACAGACACTGAGAGGTTATGATGTTTGTTCCTTTACCCACTCTCAGTATGCAGTTCTTATTCTGAATGATCATTTACAATGATCTTTGTCATAGTGGACCCTTCCCTATCCTAACTGCCTTTCCCCAAGCACTTGAAGCAGGTTTCCAACCATGGACCAATCCTCTTGTTATGGCTCATTTTAATCCTAAGAACAATTTCAGAGCAGTGATTGTCTTGGCCAGTGCAATGTAATTATTTAAACTCCAAATACTATTATGTTTGAAAATGGTCTTTGCCAATTTGGATTTGCATCAGACTAGAATTGGAACAAGTGTGGGTAGAACCTTACACTCTTTGCACTTACACACCTATCCCACATCTCCGACCTATTTCCTGAAGCCCCACACAAGTGTTATACTGACCAGTTCACAGATCAGTGAAAGAGCAACCTGCTTATCGTGTTATTTCTCTACCCCGCCATACAGAGCACTGAGAGCCGCAGTCTCTCGGATTTTTTCTGTATGAGGTTCAGGAGGCAGTACTCATGGCTTTCAAGTTCCAAGAGGGGCGAGGTCAGTTTCTCACAAGAGTGCCTCAAGTCCCTCTGACCTGGCTTAAAGGGAAGAATGGACATGGAGAACCTTCCCCACTCACAGGGAGTGGTGCCTAATAGCAAGGGTAAGTTCTTCCTATTCCAGAATTTTCAAGTGATGACTGAAGAGGCTATTCAAATTAGCATATATATATATATATGCTTTTTGCATATATATATATATATATATATATATATATATATATATATATATATATGCTTTTTGGGTCACACCCAACATGCTTAGGGGTTGAGCATTGCTGGCTCTGCACTCAGGAATTACTCATGGCCCGTTATTACTATTATTGCTATTACTCTGGCCCCTTAATTTTATATTTTAGTATATCAGAAAGCACTTGTCCTTTATCTTAGTAAATTATTATATAAGGTATTCAGTTTATTCGCTTAAGTTCTTATGGACCTGTATTTACTGAAAATTATGTGTTTATCTCATTCTTTCTGACATAAATTAAAATTATTTTCACAAGTATGACCTGTCTTATAGATTCAACCTGTGTAATGACACTATCTCTGGTACAAAAAAATCACACTTAGTTACATTTTCAGTTGGAAATTTACATTTCTTTATTCATGATTTATACTCCCTTCAATATACTGAGATAGAATTGACATGTAACATTGTGCACATTTAAGGTACATGTAAAGTTGTTTTGATATTCTTGCACAAAGTTTTACCGCCCTCACTTTTGTTAACAACTTAATTTTGTCACATTATTTCCACTTCATTTGTGGTAAGGAACTTCATGTCTACTCTCTGAGCAACTTTCAAGTATATACTGTCATGTTATAAACTCTATATCATGATAGTATATACTATAATCATGTAATTCACTCATTTGATAACTACAAATAAATGTGAACCATTAACCAAAACTTTCCCGTTCCTTGCAGCCCCAGGCACTGGTATCCACCAATATGCTAGTTTGCTTTTCACTTTACTGAGTTTGCTATATTAAGAACACTTTCAGCCTTATGATTTTAAATGTATCTTGTTTTACTTGGTTTTCTTGGACTTCTCCAGCAGTGTTCTGAAGGCTTAGGCCCTTTCTTGGTGAGTCTCAGGCAACTGGATGGTTGTTTAGTGCTCAATCTGAGGATATGGTGATGCTCAGGTCTGGCAGGGCTGGGTATTACCGTGACCTCCCCCCACGGTGCTCAGTTGTCCTCACACAAGACAGACACTGTAACTCCTGTACCATCTCTCTGGTCCTGAGTTTGTCCTCTTTTTTAATATTCTATATACAAGTGATATCAGCTAATATTTTCTTTCTATCTAACTTATTCCTTCAAATATAATGCCCAAGCATGATCCATGCATTTGCCAAATGGCAGTGTTCCATTTTGTCGCTTCTTTATCCAATCATCTGCTGATGAACACTTTGGTTGTTTCATAATTTGCCTTGTCATTAATACTGCAATGAATATGGAAGTTAGATATATCTTTGTGACTCTTCTCTCATTTACTTGGGAAATAAACTTAGAAGTAGCTGCATAGGAATTCAATGATTAATTTTTACAAGATTCTTACACTGTCATAAATCACATGTATCACTTGTCTTCAATCTTTGTTCATTGATTTGAGTGGGCACCAGTAACCTCTCCATACATCCCTGTCACGTGCTAGTGTAGCCCAAGGGCATCTGCTCGCTCCAGGAACACAAAGAGCCTCATTCGTTCAGGTCATGGAAATGAGGCCTATAATTGCTACTGTTTTAGCATATTGAACACAACAGGGGTACCTTGCCAGGCTCTGCCGTGCAGGTGGAATACTCTCGGTAGTAGGTAGGCTCTCAGTTCATGCATTTACTGATAAACCACGTGGCAAAGCTTAATATTATTTAACTGTCATAAATAACTCTAAAGTGGATAGGTGTGGATTTCTTCCAGGGTTGCAAATTAGCTGAGTCTGGCATGGGTGGGTCTCTCTCTTCTGGGGCAATTGGCATGGAGGTGGGAGGAAAGGGCAGGGTCCAAAACTCCACTCCGAGTCCCGCCAGCATGGTCTCTACCCTGCCCATGAGAGCAAACCCTTGGAGCAATGTTGGACTCGGCCAGGGGCTGGCCAAGCCCCTTAATGGGAGGGTTGCTTCCACATTTACTTGTTATGCCAAAAACTAGTACCAATTTTGGACCTCAGTTCCATGGCCTGAAGAATGGTTTTGGGCTTCTCCTGTCCCTGGAGCAAGCAGATGCCCTTGGGTTACACTTGCTTGTGACAGGACTAATGGAGATGTTACTAGTGCCCACTCGAGCAAATCGATGAACAATGGAAAGACAGTGATACAGTGAAATAACTCTAACACTTGGCATCTACTATAAAGTAGTGGACAAACATTCCACTTTCTTCATTTCTCCATCAACACTTGTTATGTATTTTTACATTTTTGATAGCTATTCTAAACAGGTGTGAAGTGATATGAAATGTGTGTTTTGGTTCACATTTCACTAATGATGTCTATTATATTGCACAATTATTGGTTACTTAAGTGTCTTCTTTAGAAAAATGTTGCTCATTTTCTATGCTTATTTTAAAAGTTGTTTTATTTATGATTTTTTTTTTTGCTGCTAAATTGTGTATTTCAGTATGTATCTCTTTGGAGCATTAAGCCTTTATCAGATGTATGTTTTGAAACTACATTTTCCCATTCTTTAGATTAATTATTTCATTGTTTCTTATTCTACACAATCTGTCCAGTCTTACTTGCTAAATGTTGCTTGCTGTCATAGTGCTACAGCAGCGATGGATATATTGTTCCCAACATTCACCTTTCTGAAATCCGGCATGCCATTTCATGGGTAAAGAATAAATAGCACCAGGCCCAGACAATGTCAGACCCGAACACCTGAAGAATCTGCCTTCAGTACTCATCAATACACTGGCTTGGCTCTTCACACACTACCTGTCTGAATGCAAGGTGCCCTCCAAATGGAAAACTGTTCAAGAAGGGAAACATCCACAACATTGGCAACTATCGCCCCATCTGCCTGTTTTCTGTCATCTGCAATCTGGTGACTCAAGTCATCCTGAACAGGATTGGCAGAACATTTGATGAAGTATAACCATGTGAGCAAGCTGGCTTCCGAAAGGATTCAGCACAATTGACCATATCCACACAGTAACCAAGCTCACTGAAGTTTGTAGGGAGTTCAGGATGCCACTCTGTTTCATGTTCATTGATTTAAAGAAAGTTTTTTGATTCTGTGGAGACTGAAGCAGTCATCGAAGGCCTAGCCAAACAGGGCATTCAACCCCAATACATCAAGATCCTTCGTGAGCTGTATTACAGATTCACCACCAGGATCTCACCATTCTACAAAGAAGTGATCATTGATGTCAAAAGAGGGGTTAGACAGGGTGATGCCATTTCACCAAAACTCTTCAGCGCCACCCTTGAGAACATCATGCGACAATTAGAATGGGAAGAAATGGGAGTGAAGATAGACGGTTGGCAACCACACCACCCTCGCTTTGCTGATGACATACTTCTAATAACACCAAACATTAGTCAAGCAGCCCAAATGCTGACTGACTTTGACCGAGAATGTGGAAAAATAGGTCTACAGCTGAATCTCAACAAACTATGTTCATGAAAAATGTAGTTCCAGAGGCCCCATTCATTCTCAATGGAACAAACATCTCTGAATGCAGCAGTTATGTGTACCTCGGTCGAGAAGTCAACATGATGAATGACCTAAAACCTGAGCTGCGCAGGAGGAAGAGAGCGGTATGGAATGCCTTCAGAAGCATCGAAGAAATAGCTAAAAGGACAAAAGAACCTCTGGCTCTTGGCACATCTCTTTAACGCCACCATTCTCCCCGCATTAACATATGCCTCAGAGACCTGGGCCCTATGAAAGCAGGATGAGAATGCTATTTGTGTCTCCCAAAGAGGAATCGAAAGAGCTATGCTTGGAATATCAAGCCTCACTCAAGTGAGAGAAGGAATATGGAGTTCTGACCTCCGTCGCTGCTCCAGAGTCAGGGACGCTGTTTCGTTTGCCAAGGCATCGAAAATCAGATGGGCCTTACATGTAATGTGATTTGGAGACAACCGCTGGACTAGAGCCTTTACCGACTGGATCCCATGGGATGTCAAAAGATCACGTGGCCGCCCACCTACAAGATGGTCAGTCATCTTCATCAAGACCCTGAAGGAATGGTTTGAGGCTCTTCGTTTCCTGGAGCAAGCAGATGCCATTGGGCTACACTGGCACATGATAGGGTCAAATGGAAATGTTACTGGCGCCCTCTCGAGCAAATCGATGAATACAGGATGTCAAGTGATCAAGTGATCAAGTATAGTGCTATACATACAAATAATCATTACTAAGATTGGCTTATCTCAAAGAACCTTTTCCCTATCTTATTTATTTATTTGTTTTGTTTTTTGTGCCATACTGGGTGATGCTCAAGGGTTACTTGTTTGGTGACATGCCCTACTTTAAGCTCCAGCTACACTTAGCTTGCAGTCCCTCCCAGCTCAGCTAGGGAGGCTTTGAATCAGCTCTGGCACTTGTAAAGCCAAAAGACCCCCTGAAGTGCTGCATTTCAATAGAGTTGTTTACCTGTATTCATCTCTAGGTAGGCCAGCCTGGGATGGACCGGGCTGAGAAGTTTTGGCTGAATTCTATCTATAAAATAAGCTGGGAGAAGAGACAAGGCCCTTTTGCCATTTTGGTTTCCCTTGGCCTTTTCCTCCCTGTGTCCTCTCCATCTCTGTTGGGCTTTAACACGTGGTGGCAGCCGTCAAGGCCTACATGTGGCTGGGGCCCAGCTGGAAACCCAAAATCTGGAATTTTTCCTGTTCTTGGATTGTATATCAAAACCTGTGATAGTAAAGCCTTTTAAAACTGTGCTGGATTCCTGAGTTTTCATCCATTCCCTGCCAGCTTTGGAAGTAGATGGGAACTCGCTTCCTGGGATTGTTGGGGACTCCAGCGACTCCCGACAGTCACTCTTGTCTTTTACTCAGGAGTTACTCCTGGCAGTGGTCAGAAGACCATATGAGACACCAGGAATTCAACCTGGGTTAGCCATGTGCAAGGCCAAGACCCTATCAACTTCACTATCTCTCCAGACACTCTATATTTTCTATCTTTTTGTTATTAATTTGATTAATTTAATTAATTAATTAAATTAATCAATTGATTTAATTAATCAATTAATGTCTGACTCCCAAACAGAAGTGCCTGGTGCATCTATGTAAAGGGTACAAGACAGCAAGACAGAAAGCTCAGATTCTTCATTTTCTCAGACCATGACTTTATTTTTGCTTCTGGGCATATACAAGCAGAAACCAGCTTTCCCCGTAGAACCCCCTGCATTCCATGGACCACGAGAGCAACTTCCGACCCGAGTTCACCATCCCGATGGAACCTCGGAGGAGCCCAGAGAAACCCCCACACCTTGCTGGCAGCAATCTTCACAATCCACACTCTGCAACAGGTAAGATCTCCACCCAGCAGACTAATCCAGTCTCCAGCCCACAGGCAGATTAATCCAGTCTCCAGCCTGGCTTGTCAGAAACCCAGCCTACAAGGACCCACCACGCAGAGACCCGCCCTTCAGAGGAGAGTATTTCAAGTGCAGGAATGCTTGAGCCTAAGACACAGGTACACCCGGCAGAGCAGAAACCAGCTTTCCCGTAGTGCGCGGCCGACAGCGGCCGTGCAATTTACTTCCAAATTACCATAAATATTCTACCTACCCCTCTGAGAGAGCCCCACAAAGTAATGAGGATATAGCGCCCGCATGGCAGAGCCTGGCAAGCTGTCCGATGCATGTTCGATATGCCAAATCCAGTAACAGAAATGTTTATTTTCCTGACCCCAAAAGAGCCCTTAATATGGCAGCAGTAAGAAAGGCAAACAAGCAGTGCCTGATAAAATTTCATGGCCATCCTAGGCTGCCAAAACGAAGAAGGACTAAAATGACTGTCTGTACTTTCAATGCACGTTTGCTGGCATTGGAAGCATATATTGAGGATCTGATGGTGCAAGCGCAAAAGATCAAGTACGACATCATTGGTCTGATTGAGACGAGGAGGCGTCAGTTGCATCATGCTGTATTTGACACCTGAGAAGAATTGTTCCTTGGAACATGCTACAAAAGAGTCATCTGTGGTGTTGGTGTCCTTGTCAACGTGAACATGGCCGTAAACATTGATTCATTTGAATGCCTAACAAACCAAATAGGACGATTACACTAGAAAAGATGTGGCCCACTGCCAGCAATTTCTATCTTCATTGTCTACGCACCAATATTCACATACAAAGAAGATCAAATTGAGAAATTCTACATGGAATTGGAGGAGTTCTATAAAAAAGATCACACCTTCTACAAGATCATAGTCGGTGATTTTAATGCCAAGATAGGACCAAGAAGAACGGCTGAAGAACTCCACATCGGGACCCATGGCCTAGAATGGAATGAACAGGGTGAGAGACTATCTGGAGTTCATCATGTCCACAAAGACCATTCATGGGAACTCACAGTTCCAGAAAGCTGAAGTGAAATGTTGGACATGGGAATCTCCTGGTGGACAGTTCCACAATGAAATTGACCACATCATCTTCAATCGATGGTTTTGTCTGACTGATGTAGCTGTTGTCCCCAAATTCCAAACAGGAGCGGACCACCATCTCCTTCCTGCAAAATTCTACTTCCCGCAACGGGGAGAAAAGGCTGCAAAGTTTAAGAAGAGAACTCCCAGAACGACCACCAAATGGGAACTCTTTTGCACCATTGCAGCAACATGGGAAGATACTATCATTGATGACGTCGATGAAGAATACAACCGACTGGTTCAGCACCTCCAGGATTGTGCAAAAATTCCGAGAGAGAAAGACACAAAAGAACGCCTGTCTTCAGAAACTCTCCAGCTCATTCACCATCGTGGCAAGGCATGAGCCTCAGGAGACCAATGCTAACGTCCATGCTTGCTAAACGGTGCAGAGAAACGATAAAAGAAGACCTCAAAGACAGAAGAGCAGAAATACTGGAATATACAGCAGAAGCCGGGAAAAGCATTTGCACTGCCCGCCTGTCCTTTGCCAACTATAAGACCAAGATGACTGCCCTCCGACGCCCTGATGGATCTATCACATCTTCCAGAAAGGCAATGGAGAAGATTATCCAGGACGTCTACTCAAATATCTTTGATAGCCATATCCACCTGCCCACATACCAAATTCCACAGGATGGATATGTCATTCCCAACGTTCTCCCTTCTGAAATCCGACATGCCATCTCGTCGGTAAAGAAGGGAACAGCACCAGGCCCAGACAAAGTCAGACCCGAACACCTGAAGAAACTGCCATCAGTACTCATGAATACACTAGGTCGGCTCTTCACAAGCTACCTGTCCGAATGCAAGGTGCCCTCCCAATGGAAAACCAGCAGGACAGTTCTACTGTTCAAGAAGGGAGACATTCACGACATCGGCAACTACCGCCCCATCTGCCTGTTTTCCGTCATCTACAAACTGTGTACACGAGTCATCCTGAACAGGATTAGCAGAACACTAGATGAAGGACAACCATGCGAGCAAGCAGACTTCCAGAAAGGATTCAGCACAATCGACCATATCCACACAGTAACCAAGCTCATTGAGGTTTGTAGGGAGTACAAGATGCCGCTCTGTCTCACGTTCATTGGTTTACAGAAAGCCTTTGATTCTGTGCAGACTGAAGCAGTCATCGAAGCCCTAGCCAAACATGGTGTTCAAACCCAGTACATCAAGATCCTTCGTGAGCTGTATTACGGATTCACCACCAGGATCTCACCATTCTACAAAGAAGTGATCATTGATATCAGAAGAGGGGGTTCGACAGGGTGATACCATTTCACCAAAACTCTTCAGCTCCACCCTCGAGAACATCATGCAACAACTGGAATGGGAGGGAATGGGAGTGAAGATAGATGGTCGGCAACTACACCACTTCCGCTTCGCTGATGACATTGTTCTAATAACACCAAACATTAGCCAAGTGGCACAAATGCTGGCTGACTTTGACCGAGAATGTGGAAAGATAGGTCTAGAGCTGAATCTAAAGAAAACAATGTTCATGAAGAATGAACTAGCTCCAGAGGCCCCATTCACTCTCAATGGAACAAACATCTCTGAATGCAGCATTTATGTGTACCTAGGTCGAGAAATCAACATGATGAACGACCTAAAACCTGAGCTGCGCAGGAGGAAGAGGCGGCATGGAATGCCTTCAAAGGCATAGAAGAAATAGCTAAAAAGGACAAAGAACCTCTGGCTCCGGACACATCTCTTTGACTCTACCATTCTCCCTGCATTAACATACGCCTCAGAGACCTGGGCCCTACGAAAGCAGGATGAGAATGCTATTCGGGTCTCCCAAAGAGGCATCGAAAAAGCTATGCTTGGAATATCACACCTCACTCAAGTGAGAGAAGGAATCCGGAGTTCTAACTTCCGTCGCTGTTCCAGAATCAGGGACGCTATTTCGTTTGCCAAGGCATAGAAAATCAGATGGGCTGGACATGTAATGCGATTTGGAGACAACCGCTGGACTAGAGCCATTACTGACTGGATCCCATGGGATTTCAAAAGATCACGTGGCCACCCATCTACAAGATGGTCAGACTTCCTTTTCAAGACCCTGAAGGAACGGTTTGAGGCTCTTCATATTCCTGAATCAACCAGATGCCATTGGGCTACCTTGGCACGTGATAGGGTCCAATGGAAATGTTACTGGTGCCCGCTCGAGCAAATTGATGAATAACGGGACTCAAGTGATCAAGTGATCAATTAATTAATTAATTAATTAATTTTTTATTATTTAAATTTGTTATACCACTGTAAGTTATACAATTATAAATCTGTTCATGATGAGATTTCAGTCATACAGTGTTCTAGCACCCATCCCTCCACCAGTGCACATTTCCCACTCCCTTATCTTTTCTTCTAAATGTCTTATGATTTCTCATGCTAAGTCTGTTCTGGTAATATTTTGAGAGTGATGTAAGGTGAGTGTCCACATTTAACTCTTCTCCTTGTAGTCATTCAGTTTTCACGAGTCTATTGAAAGGATCATCCTGTTCCCAGGTACCATCAATTTGACTCTCTTATCAACTATTACTTGCCTGAATTTGCAGGTTTATCTCTTTTTTTTTTTTTTTTTGCTTTTTTGGGTCACATCCGGCAATGCTCAGGGGTTTTTCCTGGCTCTGCACTCAGGAATTACTCCTGGCGGTGCTCGGGACCATATGGGATGCTGGGGATCTAACCCAGGCCAGCAAGGCAAATGCCCTACCGCTGGGCTATTGTTCCAGCCCCATGCAGGTTTATCTCTTGATGTCCCTGTATTACCTTCACTGTATGTAAGCACCAGACTGCTACATCTTTGAAGTATGTTTTGAAATCAGAGAACACTGAGGTCTGTAGCCCCTTAATTTCTAAGGATTGTTCTGGACTTTGAGGCTATTTTATTTGACAAGATGTTGGCTATCCTTCCTAAACATGCTTATGCATATTTACATAGACACCCCAGATTTTATACACTTGTCTCACTTGTGTCACTTGTCTTCCTGTTTTTCATTGATTTGCTCGAGCGGGCACCAGTAACATCTCCATTTGTGCCTGTTGCATGCTAGTGTAGCCCTAGGCATCTGCTTGCTACAGGAACATGAAGAGCCTCAAACCATTCACTCAGGTCATGGGAATGAAGTCCATCATCATTACTGTTCTTGGCATATTGAATATGACACGGGTTGCTTGCCAAGCTCTGCCATGCAGGTGGGAATTTATACAGTATCAGTTATAATTGAAAGGCATGCCATTGTTATGAGAACTACAGAGACAAGAGGTGGGGAGTAGAGAGATACACAGCAGGGAGGGTGCTTGCCTTGCCCATGGTAGAATCTGGTTCAATCTCCGGCTTATTTTATGGTCTCCTGAGTTCCTCTGGAAGTGATAGAGGCAACCTAGAGGCAGGAGTAAGCCCTGAGCATAGCCAGGTGTAGCCCAAAGCCAAAAAAGACAGTTACAAATACAAGAGAATCTTCCAGCTCATATATAACAAGTGTGTTTTTAATCAGTCATATATAATTTTTTATTAATAGCTGGTGTGGGGCTGGAGCTATAGCACAGCGGGTAGGATGTTTGCCTTGCACACGGTTGACCCAGATTCAATCCCTGGCATTCCATATGGTGCCTCGAGCACTCCCAGGAGTAATTCCTGAGTGCAAAGCCAGAAGTAACCCCTGAGCATCCCTGGGTGTGACCCAAAAAGCAAAAAAAAAACAAAAAAACAAAAAAAAAACGTAGCTGGTATGGAGCTTCCACTCAGGCTTCTTTGCACTTGCAGAGTTTTCACACACACACATGCACGCATGCACGCATGCAGGTAATTGTAAGCAAACCCTCTGGTTAACTGTCAGCAAACTTCCCGTATGTCGGGTGCTCCTGCTGAGTCACTCCTGGAAACTTCTCCGACAGAATCTTCCCAGTTCTCTCTCTGGACTCCACCCACTCTTGCATGCTTAGACCTCCTTCCAGACCCAGGAAATCTCTCCAGAGAATATCTGGAGCTGAGAAGTGGTATCCCACTGGGCAGGAATGAGCAATAAGACACCAGGGTCTATTTCATTGTGTCTTTGCAGCACTTGTATGCTCTCTTCTTTGGCCAACATCAGAAGCTCCACTTACCCAGATTCGTTTACTTCAGGGAATTTTTCAGTTTGTCCAGGTCTTTTTTTCTTCCTTCTAAAGGACAGGCTCCAGCCAGGCTCTGTTAGAGGCTTGTCACAAAGAATTTTCTATGATAATCTTGAGCTTTATAGAAGTGACGCTGAAGTATAAAATGGTGGAGTTAAAACAGCAAGCCATTCTAAAAGCCAATAAAACACCAAGCTCTAACCCTTAATGGAAGTAGCAGGCCTAATTATAAGGACTGTTTAAAAGGAAGAACTATTTCTTTCTTAACAAAAGGACAAACGCTTTCCAATTGTGCTGTAATTAAAAGTTACTTGTGGGCTTGGGAGAGCAACGTCGAAGAGACTGATATGAAGTGTTTTATCTTATGTGGATTCTCTCTTGAGTTTTGTGGATGCTGAGATTTGTTTCACAGATCATTTCACTGAGTAAAGGCCTGATGAAGGATCCCAGAGGCACCTAAGTCACTAGATTTAAAAAGTCCTGTTCTGGATGTCTGTCTGTCCACAGTAGTGCTGAGGAATGCCATAAACTTAAAAGGGATTAAATGTGAGATGCTTTTTTTCCCAAGGAGTGTTATAGAAGGCTAATCTCAAAGGCCAGTTTTAAGCATTACACCAGACTAATGTAAAACTACCCATTTGTCTACTCCAAATTTTCATGCTCTTTGGATTCAACTTTATTTTTGTCATGGCCTGTGAACTGATTGCTTTTTACCCTGGGAAGCACATTGTACATCAGAGATGAAAATAATCCATGCCAACAACCACACTCTGCTCAAGACTTGGAGGATAGAGATGTGGGTGCCCTATAGTGAGAACTTCCAGATGAAGCACTTGTAGCCAATCACTCCACTGCATTATCAAGCTGTGGGTAACAGTGTAAGAGATGTTAGTTTTTTCTTTTTTATTGTTGTGCTGCTATTATTGTTGTGAATATTTACTAATGTATAATGCCTACACCTCTTCTATAACAGCCCTCATTAAACCCACAATTATCTAACAAGTTATGACCAGTAATTTCTGGAAGA
This sequence comes from Cryptotis parvus, assembly GCA_021461705.1. Lineage (NCBI taxonomy): Eukaryota > Metazoa > Chordata > Mammalia > Eulipotyphla > Soricidae > Cryptotis > Cryptotis parvus. The sequence continues at coordinate 344,280 of JAJIBD010000700.1, read as the reverse complement.
GAGCTAGCCACCTGGTTCCAGACTGGTAAACAATATTCTTGTCTCCATATCTTTGTAAGTGAATGCTAATAATTTATGGAGAGTTTTTTGAGTTCCACAAAGCAAGTTGTTTTAACTTCCCTAATACTAAAAGATAAAGGAAGTTTATTCTCTTAGGAGTTTAGGAACAGGAAGGCTACCTTTATTTTCACTTAAAAATATTAAGGACAGAGAGAAAAGAGATTTAAAAAAAAAAACCTTCCATAGAGGCAGGTTAGGGAGAGGGAGGGAATAGGGGACATTAGGGAAATGGGCACTGGTGGAGGGATGGGTGCTGGAACACTATATGACCAAAACCCAAACATAAACATTTTTGTAATTGTATATCTCATGGTGATATAATAAAATATAAACAAAAATTTAAAAAAAATTAAAAAATATTAAAGAAAATATTCATTCTAGATTATAGCTCTTTAAAATTTAAGTGACAGTAATACTGTATTCTAATTCAAGCTAATTTATATCTGATAGTTCAAAATTTCCAATAAACTGCTCCAAATTGGCAGTTTAAAAATATTAAGTGAAAAATGTTTTGTCTAATTAATATCTGGGATTGTTTTTAGTTTATGCCAATTTTAACTCACTGTTAGAATACTTTTTAAAGCAAGCTGATTAAGGTCAAGTGAATGATTATTATACACTGAAAACATTCTTTTTATGCACTGAAAATATCTGTGGCTATTTGCTCTGAGAGAGAGCCCATGGCAACAGTGGTTGCCACTCTGCACACTTCCCTTTCCAGGGGTCAGAGCGTCTCAGTCAGCTGCGGCTCTTTACTGGGGCTTGATGACATTGCCCAGCTGCCTCAGTTTCCTGGAGCTGCCATAAAAATTATCACAGACTTGGAGTCTGAAACAATTAAACTTTTTATTCTCTCATAATTTTGGAGGCCAAAAGTCCTAACTCAATGTGTCAACTGAACTGTGCTGCCTCCAGATTCTAGGGAGGTTTCGTCCCTTCCCTCCTCACCCCTGGTGTTCGCCAGCTGTCTTGACACACGGCCACATCAGTCCAAATTCTTTCTCGATTTCACACTGCTTTCTCATCTCTGCGTCTTCTGTCACTCAAGAGGATTATGATTGTAGAAATTAGGACCCGCCTGGATAATTGAGATTTTCCCCCTCATCTCTATATGCTTATCCCACCCCCCCCCAACACTCTTGCCTATAAGATCACAGTGATAGATTTCAGGGATTAGGATATAAATTTATCTTTTGGAGACCACCAGTGATCTCTAGAGACTTCACACTGCATCTCGCCAGTCCCATGTGAAAAATACTTTGCCTCATCTTAACAATCCACAAAATCTTAACACTTTTTGGCTTCAACTAAAAATCTAAAATGTCTGAGATTCACAAGTTCAAAAGTCCCAGATGTCATCATGTAGAGCGGAAATGGGTGGGACTCTGGGGTAATGCATTCTGGGGAAGCAATTTCTTTCCATCTGTGATCCTGAAAAGCTCATTTCTCCAGTACAATGGTATGAAAGACATAAAATGGCAGTTAGAAAGAAAATAGAAAGCAGAGAGAAATCACCAGTTCCAAGGACTATGAAAGTCCAGCAAGGAAAATTCTATTCGGATTCCAGACCTAGGTATAATCTTCTATTGCTTAATGATATGCTCTTGGAGTTTGTAGCTCCAACCTTCCAGTGTCTGGTCTCAGAGACTTCCTTCATTGTGTTTGTGGAACAGACAGGAAGCGGATGTCAGTCCTACCCAAGAGTAAATGAGAGTTTCATTTGCTCCACAACCCTACCAACACTGGTTGTTTTCATTCATTTTAGTATATGCTACTTTCATGGCTATGAAATTATGTCTGACTGTTCTGATTTGCATCTCTCTAATAATAAGTTATGATGAGCACTTTTCACATGCCTACTGGCCATCCATCTGTGTTTTTCAGAGGCGGTCTCTTCATGGCCTCTCCCTATTTTTTAAGGTATTATTGTTTCATTTTGTTTTCATTGGTTAGCTTTGTGAAATTTTCTAAATCTTTTATATTAGGCCTTTATCTGATCTATTATTTGTGAATGTTTTCTCCCATTTAGTAGTTTTTTATTTTAGTATGAATTATTTTAGCAAAACCTTTTAATTTGAGGTAGTACCACTTGTTCATTTTTGTTTTGCTGTCTTTGCCTGTGATGTTAAAATACTGAAGGCACCTCGGAAGTTCATTTCCTGGAGAGTTTTTTCTGTATTTTCCTCATGTATTTTATGAAATCTGGTCTAATCTTGAGGTCTTCAATATACTGTGACTTAATTTTTGTGAATGGTGTGAGGTACTGTTCCAGTTTCATTTATTTACATGTTATTATCCAGTTTTCCCCATACTATTTGTTGAAGAAACTTTCCTTGCTCCACTTACTTTTATATACTCAGCTTATTAGACTCACTGTCCATAAGCCTAAGCATTTATTTATCTCAAGGTTCTCAATCTTAGGGTCTGAGAGTTTATAGTTATGTTGCCTTCATCAGTCTTTGTGGAAAATACCAGAGATATTCTCAGGAAAATAAGAATAAGCTAGATTCTGCTGCTTGGAAATTTGCCCCAAAACAGAGAAACATTAATTTGAAAAAGAAACTATGTGCATCTAAAACTCACCTCACTCATTTGTAAAATATAGAGAGATGAAAGATAATACTGCTATAGTCAGTATTGAAGAAGGAAAAACACTTCACCTTAGAAGAACAAAATGATTACCAAGCAGTGGGGTTGCCAGGGAAGACAACAGACCAGATTAGGGGTAACATAAAGATAGGGATAGTGAATTCTGAGCACTTGGATGATAGTAGGTGTTAGGCAGTAATTCTGTACACTGATACCATCAACTTTGGCACTATTGTAATTACTCAAAATTAATTAATGATCTAATCTTCAGGTCTTCAATACATCTCAAGATTAGACCATTAATAATTCTAAAAATAAGAAAGAATCGAACATGATCACATCTGTTGCCCTTCCACCAACAGATGTGATCATGTTCTATTTTTTGTTTTGGAGGAGACTGTGCACACAGCTTTTGGTCTCTCATGTATGAAATGAGGATACACACCTTTAGATATGAGAGAACGCAGCTATATCCTAAATTATTGAATATTTATTTTTGTCTGTGCACATAGTGAGGAGTATATCCTCAGTTTACATATAAAATCTTTAGCAGAAGGCAGTTGACCACCTCCATAGAACACTTCCTTCATGTGAATATTTTCATATTAAAATATGTTTCAAGTTTCTAAAATCATCTCTTTAAAACTTTTTTCAGCATAGTTTCCTCCTCAACAGATATGTCTCTTTTTGCATTTTTCTATAAAAAACAAAGGAAAACCAGAACACACCTTCAACCCTGTATGGAAAAAATATCTCTTCAGCTAAATACTCAAATTTGTTGCTTAGAAGTTCTGCCTACCACACAACAGTACAGACCACCTAAATCTTCTGCACTGCATAGTAAAGGCGTCCTCTTTCCAGTTTTGAGTAATATGCCCTTTAGTTTTTTCTATGCCCTAACCAAAATCATCCTTAATGTCTAAATTCCACCAGCATGCTTTTTGTGGCCCCTAGGATTTCTCTAAGATGATGGGTAAGTTTTCCTCTTTTACTGTGCTCTTTCTCCTGAGTCCTCACTTGATGAATCTTTATCAATATTGCTAATATTGATAAATTATTAATATTGCTAATATTGCTATAAATTATGAATATTGCTAATATCAGCAACCCTTTTTGATGGCCTCGTTTTGCTTGCAGTAGTGAGAGTGGCAGGGAACACCTGGAGCTGCTCAGGGCTTAATTCTGTATCTGTTCTTAGGATCACTCCTGGCAGGGCTCAGGGTGCTATGTGGTGTGAGGGTTTGAATCCAGTTTGGCCACATGGAACGCGAAGTGCAATGCTGTTGATAGCATTGTTCTGGCCCTCACCATCAGCCTCTTGAAGGAAATCTAGGCTATACCTATTATACAACCCCAGTTAATCTAATCTGATCTATGATCATGCTCCAATTCTAAAATAACTTCCATATTTTAGGTAGGTGTTATAGAAGCAAGCTACTTAAAAAAAATATTTGCATTACTTTTCCTGGATGCTGCAATAAATTCTCAGTCACCTAAATAACGTAAATGAATTTCTTCACAGATATAGAGGTCAGATGATTAAATCAAAGTGTTTTAAGGTCCATGTAGTTCCCAGAAGCTTCTGAAGGGGGTTGTTTCCTTACAGATACTGTTGGTTTCTGCTTTCCTTGGCTTGTGGTCACATTCAGTTTTTGCTATCACATCACAACTTATGTCTCTATTTTCACTTCTACTCATTAGGTCACTAGTCATTTGATTTAGGACAAACCCTGATATAGAATGATTTTTTTTATAGTTAACCAGACTATATTTCAAAGACCCTTTATAAAAGAGATAATGTAGTTTCAGGGATTATCATGTGCACTTGTCATTTTGAGAATCATGAACACATTTGTACAAATATGTTTTTTTCTCGTTATTCAGAAAAAGACTTGGGACACTTTTGAATTTGCCATTTGACTCCTAATGATCCTGGAGCACAAAGACAGGAGTAAATCTTGATCAAGACCAGATATGACTCCCCAAAATTTTAATATAAGTTTCTATTTTAATTTTACAGGAATTTTAATAATATGTGAGTAAGCATAGCTATTTTTTAAAGTTCTCACCAAAAAATAAGAGATAGTGGGCTTCACAAGCCCCACTTTAAACTCCACCATAAAGCTATAGTCATCAAAGCAGTGTGGTATTAGAATAAAAGCATACAAGCAGACTAATTGAATAGATTTAAAAGGCCAGAGGTAACCCCACAGATATATGAAAAGTTGATTTATGATAAAGAAATATAGAGCAGAGGAATAAATATTCAATAAATGGTGTGAATATAGAAGACAACTACAGGAATGAAAAAGAAAGAAGAAAGAAAGAAAGAAAGAAAGGAAGGAAGGAAGGAAGGAAGGAAGGAAGGAAGAAGAAGGAAAGAAGAAAGAAAGAGAAAGAGCAAGAAAGAGAAAGAGAGAAAGAAAGAGAAAGACAGACAGAAAGAAAGAAAGAAAGAAAGAAAGAAAGAAGGAAGGAAGGAAAGAAAGAAAGGAAAGAAAAAAAGAAAGAAAGAAAAGGAAGGCAGACGAAAAGGAAGGAAGACAGAAGGAAAGGAAGGAAGACAGAAGATAAGGGAAGGAAGGAAGGAAGGAAGGAGAGGGAGGGAGGAAAGGAAGAAAGGAAAGAATAAAGAAGGAAAAATGAAGGAGTATGAGAAAGAGAGAAGGAAGAGAGAGGAAGAAAGAAAAAGAGAAAAAGAGAAAGAAGAAAGAGAAGGAGGGATAGAAATGAAGAAAGAGGAAGAAGGAAGGGAGGGAGGAGAGAAAGAAAAAGAACAATAAAGTAGATCATTATATCATGCATAAAAATGAACTCGTAATGGAGTAAAGCCTTAATGTTATGGACCTCTGATCCATAAAATACATTAAATGAAATATAAACAGAAATCCATGATATTGACGTCAGAGATGTCTTCAATGATTTGACTCTAGGAAAGGAAAACAAAAAAATAAATAAATGGGGCCAACTCAAATTTAAAATGGTCTGCTCCAAGAAAACACTGTGGATAAAATACAAAGATGTTCTAAGGCATTTGAAAAGATAGATTGCACCCGTTATCTAATAGCAACAATAGCCAAATTCTACACTTACAAAACTCAACAGCAGCAAGTGGCAACAAAATGGATAAAAATGCTAAATAGAGGTTTCAAAGAAGGCATACAGATGGCCAACATACACAAATTGATTCCTGGGATATGCAAATCAAAATAACAATGAGATATCACTGTCTTCCCATTGTTCATTGATTTGCTCCTGCATGCACCAGTAACATCTCCATAAGTCCTGTTGTAAGCAAGTGTAACACAAGGGCATCTGCTTGCTCCAGGGGACAGGAAGAGCCCCAAACCATTCGTCAGATCATGAAATTGAGGTCCATAATTGTTACTAGTTTTTGGCATATCAAATAAAACACAGCTAGCTTGCAAGGCTCTGCCGAGTAGGAATACAACAGTAGGTAAACTAGAGTAATGTATACAAGAATTTGGTTAAATAATTTTTTGCTTTCTGGGCCACACCCAGAGATGCTCAGGGGTTACTACTGACTCTGCACTGAGGAATTACTCCTGGCGGGTTCAGGGAAACCATATGGGATGCTGGGGATCTAACCCAGTTGGTCGCCTGCAAGGCAACTACCCACTATACTATCTCTCTGACGCCTAATACTGGTCACTTGATCACTTGATCACTTGAATCCCGTTATTCATTGATTTGCTCAAGCGGGCGCCAGTAACATTTCCATTGGACCCTATCACATGCCAATGTAGCCCAATGGCATCTGGTTGATTCAGGAATATGAAGAGCCTCAAACTGTTCCTTCAGGGTCTTGACAAGGAAGTCTGACCATCTCGTAGGTGGGCGGCCACGTGATCTTTTGACATACCATGGGATCCAGTTGGTAACGGCTCTGGTCCAGCGGTTGTCTCCAAATTGTATTACATGTCCAGCCCATCTGATTTTCAATGCCTTGGCAAACAAGACAGCGTCCCTGATTCTGGAATAGCGAACGAGGTCAGAACTCCAGATTCCTTCTCTCACTTGAGTCAGGCATGATATTCCAAGCATAGCTCTTTCGATTCCTCTCTGGGAGACCTGAATAGCATTCTCATCCTACTTTTTTTTTTTTTTTTTGCTTTTTTTGGGTCACACCCAGCAATGCTCAGGGTTTACTCCTGGCAGTGCTCGGGAACTATATGGGATGTCCAGAATCGAACCCAGGTCGGCCGCTTGCAAGCCAAACACCTTACCGACTGTGCTATCGCTCCGGCCCCTCATCCTACTTTTTTAAAACATTTTTTATTTTTACAATTACAAAGATATACAATTAAAAAGTACATATTTGGGTTTTGGTCATACAGTGTTCCAGCACCCATCCCCGCCACCAGTGCCCATCTCCCACCACCAACATCCTACTTTTGTAGGGCCCAGGTCTCTGAGGCATATGTTAATAGAGGGAGAATGGTGGAGTCGAAGAGATGTGCCCGGAGCCGGAGGTTCATTGTCCTTTAGCTATTTCTTCGATGCTTTTGAAGGCATTCCATGCCGCTCTCTTCCTCCTGCGCAGTTCAGGTTTTAGGTCATTCATCATGTTGATTTCTCTACCTAGGTACACATAACTGCTGCATTCAGAGATGTCTGTCCCATTGAGAGTGAATGGGGCCTCTGGAACTAGTTCATTCTTCATGAACATTGTTTTCTTTAGATTCAGCTGTAGACCTATCTTTCCACATTCTCGGTAGAAGTCAGCCAGCATTTATGCCGCTTGGCTAATGTTTGGTGTTATTAGAACGATGTCATCAGAGAAGCGGAGGTGGTGTAGTTGCCGTCCATCTATCTTCACTCCCATTCCTTCCCATTCTAATTGCATGATGTTCTTGAGGGTGGCGCTGAAGAGTTTTGGTGAAATGGTATCACCCCTGCCGAACCCCTCTTTTGACATTGATGATCACTTCTTTGTAGAATGGTGATATCCTGGTGGTGAATCTGTAATACAGTTCAAGAAGGATCTTGATGTATTGGGTTTGAACACCCTGTTTGGCTAGGGCTTCGATGACTGCTTCAGTCTCCACAGAATCAAAGGCTTTCTTTAAATCAATGAACTTGAGACAGAGCGGCATCTTGTACTCCCTACAAACCTCAATGAGCTTGGTTACCGTGTGGATATGGTCGATTGTGCTGAATCTTTTCCGGAAGCCAGCTTGCCCGCATGTTTGTCCTTCATCTAGTGTTCTGCCAATCCTGTTCAGGATGACTCGAGTGAACAGCTTGTATATGACGGACCTCCATGATGCACCTCCATGATTGTGCGAAGAATGCTGAAAGAAAGACACAAAAGGACGCCTGTCTTCAGAAACTCTCGAGCTTATTCACCAACGTGGCAAGGAGTGACCCTCAGTCGACCAAATGCTAACGTCCAAGCTTGCAAGCGGTGCAGAGAAGCGATAAAGGAAGACCTCAAAGACAGAAGAGCTGAAATACTGGAAGATGCAGCAGAAGCCGGGAAAAGCATTTGCACTGCCCGCCTGTCCTTCGCCTACTATAAGACCAAGATGACTGCCCTCTGACGCCCTGATGGATCTATCACATCTTCCAGAAAGGCAATGGAGAAGATTATCCATGACTTCTACTCAGATATCTCTTTGATAGCCATGTCCACCTGCCCACATACCAAATTCCACAGGATGGATATGTCATTCCCAATGTTCTCCCTTCTGAAATCTGACATGCCGTTTCGTTGGTAAAGAAGGGAACAGCACCAGGCCCAGACAAAGTCAGACCCGAACACCTGAAGAATCTGCCATCAGTACTCATCAATACACTAACTCAGCTCTTCACACGCTACCTGTTCGAATGTAAGGTGCCCTCCCAATGGAAAACCAGCAGGAGAGTTCTACTGTTCAAGAAGGGAGACATTCACGAGATCGGCAACTATCGCCCCATCTGCCTGTTGTCCGTCAATACTGGCATATATAAAAATAATTGAATCAATTAAATTAAATCAACAGATGTTTACAGAGCTGTGGTGACTAATGAATCCTCATTCAGTGCTGCTGAGTGTGTCACCAGTTTCTATGGCAATCAATAGGAGATTTCTTTAAAACTATACCTGGAGTTCCAGTTTTAGTCAGCTGTTACCTGTCTAATCATCTACCTCTAAAATTAAAAAAATATGCTCATTGCTGGTGTTATTATGGTAGCTATGCTATGGAAGCAACACAAATGTCCAACAAGGTTCAATAGATCAAGAACCTGCAGTCACTTGTATCACTTGTATCACTTGTATTCTTGTTGTTCATGGATTTGCTTGAGCAGGCGCCAGTAACGTTGGGAATGAGATGCATTTTTGTTACTGTTTTTGGTATATCGACTATACCACAGGTTACTTGACAGACTCTGCTGTGGCTCTGGGTTCATCCCAGGGGCCCAGTGGGCGCAGTATTTTTCTATGTCAGACCATCAGCCATCCAGGGCCCATGGGGCAGAGCCCTGGGTGTAGACACTATTCAAATGTAAGAAAATATAATCATGTAGTTTGCAGCAACTTGGAAGTAATGGGAGGGTCTCATGCTGATTAAAATAAGGCAGATGCAGAAGAACAAATACAGAATTATGTCACTCATCCTTGGTATAGGGAAAAACAAATCAAGGATTTAGACAATACCAACCTATAATAAACCTTGGATACTAAACTATAGATCTGAGTGTGGCAGATTGGGGGGACAGGAACGAAGGAAATGAATAGGTTTCTGTGAAGTAACACTGGCACATAGATAGGGAGTCTGGAACCCACGGGGGTGCTAAGAGGGGTGACAGTATGCACTAAAACCATAATTGCCACCAAGCAAAGAATGATGGAGAAAGGGAGGGAAGGAAAGTTGAACTTGTGGTCCATAGGGATGGGGTGGGTCATGAACACTACAGAGAGGAGAGTATGCATTAACTTTGCACATTAATACCAGAAACTTAAACACATACAAACTACAATAAAATATTTTAAAATGGGGTCTGGAGTGATAGTACAGCAGGTAGAGATTTTGCCTGGCATGCAGCTGACCTGAGGTCAATCCTTAGCATTCCATATATTCTGAGCCCACCAGGAGAGATCCCTGAGCCAGAACCAAAAGTAAGCCCTGAGCACCACTGAGTGTGGTTGCCCCCAAATGACAAAGGTTAAAAAGAGAAGTTGTACAGAGATAATGAACCTGCCATTTAGGCAGGCTATGGGAGGGGAGGGAATTTGGGACATTGGTGGTGGGAAATGGGCACTGGTGGAGGGCGGGGTGCTGGAACACTATGTGACCGAAACCTCTAAACATGAGCAACGTTGTAATTGTATATCTCACAGTGGTACAATAAAATATTTAATAAAAATAGAAGTTGTAGTATATATACATTCAATAGAATAACACTGAGTTATAGGGAGAAAAAATGAAATCCAATATATTGTTACTTAGCACAGATGGAGTACATAGTATGTCATGTTAAATGAAACTTGTCAGAATGAGCACAAATATTTCATGACCTCACTCATTTATGGTATATTAAGACACGAGCAAGAACATCCACTAGAAAAATATAGTCATGGAAGCCGAGTGGTAGTACAGCAGGTAGGGCATTTTTTATTTGCCTTGTACGCGGGTGACCCAGGTCCATCCATGGCATCCCAGCACCCAAGCACCACCAGGAGTAATTCCTGAGTGCAGGGCCAGGAGTAACCCCTGAGCATCTCTGGGTATGACCCAAAAAGCAAAAAAAAAAGGAAAAGAAAAATATAATCATGCAGTTTGCAGCAATTTGGATAGAATCGGTGGCTCTCAGGATGAATAAAATAAGCCAGAGGAGTTCAAAGAAAATGAATTCATGGACTGAGATGATCCAGATTGCTATAGAACTGATGTCACCAAGGGAGGGGCTGGTGGCAGGGAGATACGAGCACTTGAATGGTTTGATATCACACCACCAAAACATAAACATTTCCACTTTTATAAATCACTGTGGTCTCCAAAATAAAGTTTTCCTTAGTACCAGTTTGAGGGTTTGCCTCATGTGTGGACCAAGACATGGGACAGGAGCAAACACTCAACCCTCTTCTGCACCCCGAACTCATTGTTCTGTATAAGTTCTGATACAGATAATAAGAAATATTTCTTGCTTCTTTTCCTGGTTGCAGACATGCTATACAAAAGCTTTTGTGTTTTGCACTTTTCAGGCTTAATTATATATTTTGAAATCTGATCATTTTAATATGTAAGAATCTTAGCAAATTTTCTATAATTTCATATGTTAATTATCCCATATCACAATATAGAGTACTATGTAAGAATTCTTTTGGTAGTTATTTAAATAGCTGCTTATAATACTCAGCTCTGTAATTACTATAGTAAATAATCCTGTGCAAATAAATTAAGATGAAAATCCCAAAACTATAAATTCCATGAAGCCCACACATGCACAGACATACATACATACAGCCCTACAGTGAGGGGAGGCTTGCTTTTCCTCAGTCTTGCCACCTTGGAGATGTGTGAGATCTTGGAATTTTGCCAACATAATATATGTTTATTTTGCATTCTTTCATCATAGGAGTATAATATCTTTTGAATGCTTTATTTTTATTTTTGTTTTTGGATCATGTCCAGCAGTGCTTTGTCAGGGCTTAACCCTGGTGCTGTGCTCAGGGATCACTTCTGGCAGTGCTCAGGGGACCATCTGAGGTGTTGGGGACAGAGTACAGGCCAGCCCTGTGCAAGTCAGTGGATTATCAGATGGACTTTCTCTTTGGATGACTTAAACTTTTAGTGCAATGTAGCAGAAAATGTTAAATCTTTCTCTTTATATGTTGGTGATATTTGGTTGTTTTATAAACTTTCCTCATATCAAAGTAAGATTTTTATGATATTTAATGGATTATAGTTTTGTCAATCTTTATTGTCATATCAGTTTTATAATCTGGCTTGCTTTTTATGGACTCTTGAAGTCTCCTGAAAAACTCAATGATTTTAATCTTGATCACTTGATCACTTGAATGCCGTTATTTATCGATTTGCTCGAGCAGGCACCAGTAACATTTCCATTGGACCCTATCACGTGCCAATGTAGCCCAATGGCATCTGGTTGATTCAGGAATATGAAGAGCCTCAAACCGTTCCTTCAGGGTCTTGACAAAGAAAACTGACCATCTTGTAGGTGGGCGGCCACGTGATCTTTTGACATCCCGTGGGATCCAGTAGGTAACAGCTCTAGTTCAGCGGTCATCTCCAAATCCCATTACATGTTCAGCCCATCTGATTTTCGATGCCTTGGCAAACGATACAGCGTCCCTGATTCTGGAATAGTGACAGAGGTCAGAGCTCCGATTCCTTCTCTCACTTGAGTGAGGCATGATATTCCAAGCATAGCTCTTTCGATTCCTCTCTGGGAGACCCGAATAGCATTCTCATCCTACTTTTGTAGGGCCCAGGTCTCTGAGGCGTATGTTAATGCAGGGAGAATGGTGGAGTCAAAGAGATGTGCCTGGAGCCGGAGGTTCTTTTGTCCTTTTAGCTATTTCTTCTATGCCTTTGAAGGCATTCCATGCTGCTCTCTTCCTCCTGCGCAGCTCAAGATTTAGGTCATTCATCATGTTGATTTCTCGACCTAGGTACAATAACTGCTGCATTCAGAGATGTTTGTTCCATTGAGAGTGAATGGGGCCTCTGGAACTAGTTCATTTATAGTAAACATGGTTTTCTTTAGATTCAGCTGTAGACCTATCTTTCCACATTCTCAGTCGAAGTCAGCTTGCATTTGTGCCGCTTGGCTAATGTTTGGTGTTATTAGAACGATGTCATCAGCGAAGCAGAGGTGGTGTAGTTGCCGACCATCTATCTTCACTCCCATTCCTTCCCATTCAAATTGTCACATGATGTTCTCAAGGGTGTCTCTGAAGAGTTTTGGTGAAATAGTATCACCCTGTCGAACCCCTCTTTTGACATTGATGATCACTTCTTTGTAGAAGGGTGAGATTCTGGTGGTGAATCCGTAATACAGCTCATGAAGGATCTTGATGTATTGGGATTGAACACCCTGTTTGGCTAGGGCTTCGATGATTTTAATAAGATTTTTAAAAATATAATTATCTAAACATCTTTTTTGACTTGTGAAGCTTAATGCAATATCTTTAAACATCAGTGAATGGATTTGATTGCTTGGTTAACAAATGAGCCACTTGGAAAGTGATTTTGGTGATAGCTCTATTTATATATTTCTATCTCCATCTCTGTATGTCTATCATATACATCTTACTAGGTAGAGAAGTGTGGGAAGGCATTTCTCTGTTATAAGCTCATCTGTTTTCAGCTTTCTAATTCTCTGTGTGATTGAGAAGGTGGTGATATGTTCTTAGTGTGGCATTGTTGATGGATGTAGGACTCCTGGGCAGGGCTGTGATGTCAGCACACAACAATCAATCGACACTCCATGGCACGTAATGTCCCTGTAGTCTCCCTCTGCTGCTCAACCAGACAAAGAGCATTAACATCAAACAAATAAATGCTACCATGCAGCAATGCAGGAGCAATGGGAACGCATTGTGGGATTTGCAGTGGGAGGGCAGGTAGCTTTCTCTAGCACCGTCAACTCCATCTTTGACTTTCTGGTACCGTAGCCACCAGCAGCTCATTGGGGTGGACATGGCTGGCTTCCAATAACACTTGATTAATGAATAACAAGCCTGGGTTTCAGACAGATTTTACATATCATGAAATGTTATTCCTCTTTGCTTACTTTTTTTCTTTTTGGTTTTGGGGCCACAGCTGACAGTGCTCAGGGGTAGCTCTTTGTTATGGTTGGGAAACAGGCAGTGCTAGAATGATCAAGTCTGGGGACTATGCATGGAATGTAGGTGCGCCAGCCCTTCGCCCCCTCTCCAGCCCCTACGCCCCCTCTCCAGCCCTTCGTCCCCTCTCCAGCCCCCGCCCCCCTCTCCAGCCTTATGCCCCCTCTCCCAGACCTTCACCCCCTCCAAGCCCTTCGCCCCTCTCCAGCCCTACGCCCCTCTCCAGCCCCTACCCCCCTCTCCAAACCCTTACCCCCTCTCCAGCCCTTTGCACCCTCCTCCCAGACTCCTGTAGACTCTTTATAAAATAGCTAAAAATCTGTATCTGTTCCTGACTGGCAGCAGGTCCCATAGTCTGCTGTGGACTGTGCCTCCAAGGCTCTGACCTTCAGAATAAATAAAAATTGGCATGAAGGCAAGGAGAGATTCAGGCATTTATTGAAGCTTCTATACTTATTATCAAGAGCACAAGAGGAAGAGTACAGGACAATGTGATGTGGGAGATTTTCTAAACAAGGGTCAGAAAATGTTTGTAAAAGGCTTTAGGTAGGAGTGGTATGTAAGCTTTGAGGGGGTTGGGGACCGCGGGAAGTTGGGTTCTTAGGTGTCATATACAGAACATGCTTTACAGGCATTAAATATCTTATTAGCATGTCAAGTTGCACTCATGGGATGAGTTTTAATATTAAACTAAGGGAGAAAGTCAGTGAAGAATTAGCACTGGGGTTTGTCATGGCACAAATCCATTTGTCTGATCCTCTACTCAAGGACAGAGTTCACTTTCCTTTCAAGGTGAACACTTTATAGTTGAGGCAAAGGTTCTCAATACAGCCCTTTCTGAAAGGGAAGTTTTTCTTCCAGATATCTGTACGACTGAGCTAGCATCAGTGACCAAGTGTATTAAAATTGTTCTGCTAAATCAAAGCTCACTGATTCATAAGCCAAATATCTACTGCTTGTCACATCCTAGGAGCTGTCAGGCAGGCAAGAAAGCTGCCTTCATGGGTCTTGTAAGTCTTTACAGAGGCATTTAAGCATGACTTTCTACCAGACAAAATGCTACTGTTTTGGTCTTCATCTGAAATTGGTTGGAAAAATAGAAAAAATATATTGTCGATACAAAATGATGTGTTTAGTCAGATTCAGAGCAATCTTTTCCAACGGTGTCATTGTTGCAGAGGTCCTGTCTCTGCGGTAACTGTTCTCTCCTCATTGCCCTACTGTGACAATGATCACTCTAGACAAGAACTGAGTGCTAAAAGTAGTTAAAGGTTTATTCATGATAACCTTACATTGCCTGTATGGCAAACCATAATGACCAAAAGGAAAGAGAGAGAAGAGAAAGAGAAAGGAATAGAGAGGGAATGAGAGAGAGAGAAAAGAAGAAAAGTGACTGCTATAGAGGAAGGTTTGAACGCCCTGTTCAAACCTTCCTCTATAGGGCAGGACGTTCAAACCCAATACATCAAGATTCTTCGTGAGCTGTATTATGGATTCACCACCAGGATCTCACCATTCTACAAAGAAGTTATCGTTAATGTCAAAAGAGGGGTTCGGCAGGGGGATGCCATTTCACCAAAAATCTTCAGTGCCACCCTCGAGAACATCATGCGACAATTAGAATGGGAAGGAATGGGAGTGAAGATAGATGGTCGGCAACTATACCACCTCTGCTTCGCTGATGACATCATTCTAATAACACCAAACATTAGCCAAGCAGCACAAATGCTGGCTGACTTTGACCGAGAATGTAAAAAGATAGGTCTACAGCTGAATCTCAGCAAAACTATGTTCATGAAAAATGAACTAGTTCCAGAGGCCCCATTCACTCTCAATGGAACAAACATCTCTGGATGCAGCAGTTATGTGTACTTAGGTCGAGAAGTCAACATGATGAACGACCTAAAACTTGAGCTGCGCAGGAGGAAGGGAGCAGCATGGAATGCCTTCAAAGGCATCGAAGAAATAGCTAAAAAGCAAAGAACCTCCAGTTCCGGGCACATATCTTTGGCTCCACCATTCTCCCTGCACTAACATATGCCTCAGAGACCTGGGCCCTACGAAAGCAGGATGAGAATGCTATTCGGGTCTCCCAAAGAGGAATCAAAAGAGCTATGCTTGGACTATCATGCCTCACTCAAGTGAAAGAAGGAATCTGGAGCTCCGACCTCTGTTGCTGTTCCAGAGTCAAGGATGCTGTCTCATTTGCCAAGGCATCGAAAATCAGATGGGCTGGACATGTAATGCAATTTGGAGATGACTGCTAGACTAGAGCTGCTACCGACGGGATCCCATGGGATGTCAAAAGATCACATGGCCGCCCACCTACAAGATGGTCAGACTCTTCTTCAAGATCCTGAATGAACGGTTTGAGGTTCTTTGTATTCATGAGGCATCCAGATGCCATTGGGCTACACTGGCACGTGATAGGGTCAAATGGAAATATTACTGGTGCCCTCTCGAGCAAATCGACGAATAACGGGATGTCAAGTGATCAAGTGATAGAGGCAGGCTTGGGGAATAGGGGAGGGAATCTGGGAACATTGATGCTCGGAAATGTGTACTGGTGGAGGTATGGTTACTGGAACATTGTATGACTGAAACCCTAACATCTTTGTAGTTGTCTATCTCACGGTGATATAAGAAAAATAAAATTATATTAATAAAAGAACATGAATTAAGTTGAAATTACATTGTTTCCTAAAGAATACCACAAGGGGGGCAGGAGTGATAGCACAGGGGGTAGGGCATTTGCCTTTCATGAGACCGACCTGGGTTCGATCTCCGGCATCCCATATGGTCCCCTGGGCACCCCAAGGAGTAATTCCTAAGCGAAGAGCTAGGAGTAACCCCTGAGCATCGTCGGGTGTGACCCCCAAAAAAACGCAAAACAAAAAAAGAGAATAGCACAAGGAAATGGATGCAAAAGTCATAATGCAAAAAGGAGGGAGAGAGAGAATGAGAGAGAGAGAAGAGAAGTGTCTAGAGGCAAGTAGGGGTGTTGTGTATTTCATGGTGATTAAAAAATATTTAAGAAAAATCCAGTGTTCAAGTTGATGTCATTGTCTGCTTTTATTCACTCTCTTTGTATGTTTATTTCACTGTTTGTTTGTTCTTTAATTGTTATTGTTTCATTTTTTGAGCTTTACCTAGGGATGCTCAGGGCTTACTCCTGCCTCTATTCTCAGGAATTACTACTGAAAGTGCTCAGGGAACCACATAGGATGTTGGGGCTCAAACCCAGGTCAGGTATAGGCATGGCAAGCACCTTAACCACTAGTCCTTGAGTTTTGTTTTGATTTTTTTGAGTAGGGGGCCACTCCCTGTGGGGCTGCTTTATTCATGGTTACTCCCACAGTGCTTGGTCTGTAAACCAGCAAGCTGAAGGTTCAGTGCTTTTGTTCAGTGGTGCCGTAGAGGTATCAGAGCAATGGCCAGCTGTGCTAGAGAGAAGTGGTCTATGGGACTTGGAATAAAATTCTGGGTCTTGTATATACTACGTACACACTCCCCCCTGCTCCTACCTTCAGTTTTTTAGCCAATTTGTATTTTTAAGAACCAGCTCAAACTTCAGAATATTTAGTTCTAGCAACATCTTCTGAGCTCTGAGTCATCGCATTCTATGCTAGGATTATTCTCGTGCTTGTATACGTTGGAGGGCGTACCTCTTTCCTAGCTCCTCTTTTTCATTCCAGTTTTTTTTTGGAAGCATGATTTAATAATAGAGCTTCATACATGCAATGCCCCAGCTCCACAGTCACCACCAGTATCAGCATCCTTCCAGCAATGTCTCAAGATCCCCACGCATCCACCCCCCACTCCACCCTCTTGGCAGACTCATTTCACTTTTTCAAATATCTTAATTATTATAATCTGAGTCATGTGTTTATAAGTGTGAGAATTTATGGCTTTGATTATTTCTTTAAATTAGGTTTCAGTCATACAATGTTCCAACACCTGTCGCTTCACCAGTGAGCATTTCCCACAACCAATGTCCCTAATTTTCCTCCTTCAGCCCCACCTCCCACCCCTAGTCTACCTCTAGGGAAGACACTTCTCTCTCTCTCTCTCTCTCTCTCTTCTTTTGCACATTGTGGCTTGCAGTACATACACTAAGAGGTTATCATTCATATATATATATAAATGGAAATTGAATGATAACCTCTTTTATATATATACATATATATATATATATATATATCCCTTTACCTATTTTCAATACTCAGTTCTAGTCTAGCATTATCATATCTAGCATTACCAAATATTGTTGGCAAAATGATCCCTTTGCCATCTTACTTAACCTCTGACCCCACACACTTGTGGTAGATTTCAACCAGTGACAGGTTCTCCTGACCACTGTTTTGCCTGGTCTTGTATATTAGTCTCATAATATTTTATACCCCACAAATGACTGCAGTCTTTTTATACCTGTCCTTTTCCTTCTGACTAATTTCTCTCAGCATGTATTTCGCTCAGCTCTCCATGTCTATACACTTATAGGCTCTCATGTTCTTTGTGGGGGAGGGAGTGGTGCAACCAACATGAATAAAAGTATTATCAGCCACTGTAATTCATTTAGATTTTCTAGGAAAAATAGAAATTGAAGTATAGTATGGGATGTTATGGAGAGACTTTGCTTGATTATCTCAAAACACCACTTTACTCTCCTCCTTGATTAATCTCAGCAGGTGATCTCATTGCTGGTATAGTGGACAATCCGAGTTACAACATAAATGGTAAGTGAGGATATTATTCTTAGCAAGTAAAGTTATGTTAATTTTAAACTCAACTTTAGAAGAACTTTTTAGAAAACTCTATTGACAACTTCTTTTGCATCTAAATCTGTTCTTATTACAGAAGAACATTAGCAAGAGCATCAAATTGATTGTAAACTAAGGCTTCCATAAAATTTCAGTTAACCTGGAAAGTCAAAGGGCATACAGAGTTTTCTGAGAATATTGATCCTCTTAGTAACATATATTCAAATATTTATAAAATTTGAGATATCTTCCAACAATTAAATTAGACATTTGCTATCAACCATGGTTAATATTCTGAATAATTATTGATTAATAGTGTAATTATTATGGTGTAATTAATGGAGCAGTGGCGGCGGTTGGGGATGCAGCGGCTGGAGTCATGAGCGTGACACCTTCAGGGGTGGGGCCGGAGAGCCTCACAAGAAGCCAGACGAACCCACACTCCATGAGGGGCCACCTTTTTCCACATACGAACTCCCTCTCATCAGAACTCCACCAAGAAGAAGAGCTGATTACAGCCCCGCTCATTAAGACCCACCCTGCAGCAGTCTTTTTCAAGTCTGGCCCAGCAGAGCCTCTCAAGAAGCCAGACGACCCCCCCAATCCATGAGGGCTGCCATTTTCCACATTCGATTCCCTCTCGTCAGAGCTCCACCCAGTAGAAGAAGAGCTGATCACAGTCCAGCTCCAAGCAGCCGCAGAGTTCATCAATAAATGCTGGAGATCAGAGGTGACTAAAAGAGTATCCCACCCATATGGCAGAGCCTGGTAAGCTACCTGTGTCGTATTTGATATGCCAAATACCAGTAACAATTATAGACCTCATTTCCATGACCTGATGGAATGGTTTGAGGCTCTTTATGTTCCTGGAGCAAACAGATGCCCTTGGGCTCTACTAGCATAAGACAACATAAGGAGATGTTACTGGTGCCCGCTCGAGCAAATGGATGATGAAAGGGAAGACAGTGATACTGTGATACAGTGAATTAATGGTGTAATTATTCAGAATAATTGTTTGTTAAAATAGAAGTTGTCTTGAAAGATACTTGATAAAATGTTCTCTAAATTCTAATTTCAGAAGGATTAAGATACTGGTGAAGACAAATCAGGCTCAAATTATGCTTTCAGTAAAGGCATTTGCACTTCTATAATCAGTGTAGCATTAACACTAGCCAAAATCTGGAAACCAAAGTGTCCAAGAACAGATAGCTGGATAAAGGAACTATGGTATATAGATGAAATGAAATGCCACCTGGACCTGAAAAATCATGAAATCATGTCATTTGAAGCTACATAGATGAAAGAGGAGTACACCATGCTGAACAAAGTCTTCATGGGGAGAGATACAAATGATCTCTCATAAGTGGGGTATAAAGAAGCATACTAATAGAATAACAAATGGCCAATTACAACAGAACTCATGAATTGATCTATAGAACTGAGCTTTCCACGCTGGGGTGACAGCAGGAAGGGGTATTTTTGAGGACCCCGTGATGGGAAGTGATCAGCACGTGGGTTGGAACGTTGTATGCATAAAACCCTACCATGATCAGTAATGTAAATCACAGTGACAAACCAGTTTTGAAAAATGATTTTTAGAATGTGCTTTTAAAGGCCATCTATATTTCACAAGAGGGATGAGTTCCAAATCCCGGTTTTAAAAAGGCCACCCTTATTTCACAAGAGATATAACTGAAGGAGTCCAAGTGATAATTTTCTTGCATAATTCCCACTTTAGACTAAAGTTGAATGGATTGTTCTCTTGTCTAACTAGGAAGTCAGTTTGCCCAAAGGTAGGAAGGGATAAAAGATTTGCATATACATCGGATAGTAAAATGCTTCCTGGCATAGTTTGGGTTGCTCATAAGTGCCTGGGCTCTGGAGACGCTTAGCCCCAGGGCAGCCCTGGGCCATGAGCAGTACCTTGCACTGGGCTCCCACAGCGTAGGATAACTGGGCAGAGATGGCTTAATAACAAGACTGTGATCCGACTCTAGCATCTTACCTTCCAGTATTTCCAATAATTCTCCATGTCTGTCCTTACTAATTCCAAGTTCATTTTGTCCAATTTTCCCCCTTTAATCATTTCAATTCTCCTGTGTCTTGTGGAGCAATTTAATAATAGAAGAATTTAGATTCTATCTGTGTTTCTCCTTATTATTTGAAAAATTTTGTTTGCTATCTGAGCAGTATTTCATGTGTGAGAAGAGTCTTAAACTCCACCTGTCCCCCAAAAGCTCAGAACAACTCCTATTGTGATGAGTAAATTAAGTCAGTAGAAAAAATTTTCTGTGTTTGCTTTGATTTCAGTGAAGCCCACTTTGCTGTTTTGCGCAAATCACACCCTGCAGACTATCAGACTGAATCTAGGCGTATATTCCAAGGTTGATTCCTGACCTTACAATGTTGGCTACTTCAGCCCTCATTCCATGTGGTCCTGGGTGCCCACATGACCAGAAGGATGTGCTTGTGTGGGCACATTCCCCACCGCCCACATTGCCAGGGTTTGACGTGGGGGTTACAAGAGAGCAAAACCTTTTACTGCCTATTCTGGGATGACAGCAATTATTTTTAGTGAATTAATTATACAGCTTTTTCTAATTATCGTCTGCTAAAATAAGAGGGTGGTCTCTTGTCTTGAAAAAGAAAGTTGACCATGCATTCATTCAAACAAGAGGGTTTGACATTGTTCATGGTGATTTAATAAGATTGCACTAAAGTAGATTCTGTAATCACAAGCACACACAGACACACATAGATTTCATACACAAGAACTTCTCCATGTACTACCAATGCACAAAACAGTTAGTTAGTGACTCCATATGAACATTTCAGAAGCCTTCAGTCAACTTTTTGTGCTTATTTCAATATTTTGCATGGATAAAATATTTAGATTCCTTTTATTTTCGTTTTGTGTTTGAGATATGGAGAGAACATACTAGATAAATTCCATAATATCCAGTAGTTTTCTACTTCTCACTCCAAGTAGTCCCATAATTTGTTTATAAAATTATGTTAGAGGCATTAATATGAAAGGCAAATACTTGGATTATAGGTAAAGAAATGCAGTCTAGAAGGATTCAGGTGTTTACTAATGATGCAGTATATAGCAAAGTGAGGACAACAACCAGAACTCCCTATTGTTGGTCCTGGGTCTTATATCTCTATCTAAAACACACATGCACAAACAAGCACATATGCACACACAACATAATCACATACAGCCATATTAAAAATCTTTTTCATAGGTAAAAGAGAGACAGAAGTATTGAAGTTCATAAAAGTCATGGACCACATTTCTCCTTAATTTCCTTCCTTTCCCCCAAAGGCTACAGTATCATGAAATCTATGCAAGGAAAAAATAACAATCAATAAAGCACAGTCAGTTCTCCTAAATGACTATACCAGCCACATACTGGTATAAACCATACTGGAATAAAACAGCACTTTTGCTTTTCATCCTGATGGCCCAGGATGTCTCTTTACTATCAGATAGCATGCATCTAATTGTTTCTTGGCTAGGATAAAGAGATATGTAGGTGGGTAGGGAACTTGCTTTGCACAGGTTTTCTTTCCTTTTTGGGGTCATAACCAGCAATGCTCAGCACTCCTGGCTCTGCACTCAAGAATTACTCCTGATGGTGCTCAAGGGAACATATGGGATGCTGGGGATCAAACCCAGGTTGGTCACATGCAAAGCAAATGCCATACCCGCTGTGCCTTTGCTCTGGCCCCTTGCCTTGCCCTTTAATCCCCAATATCCCATATAGTCACCTGAATCCTCTAGGACTGATTTATGAGGGCAGAACCAGAAATAATCCCAGAGAATTTCTGGATGTGGCCCAAAAACAAATAAAAAATGTTTCTTGACTCTTGAAAGATCACTCAAATTGATATGTGGAAAATGAATGAGGGAAATGAAAATCATCAAGATTAAACTAAAAATCACAATCACAGTTTCAAGAGTCTGGAGCCTAATGGTTTAGCTCAACTTAGCAAACTTTTTTTTGTCAGAGCTGGTTCTTTCCAAAAAGGAACCATCTAGCTTTGTGTTTGACACGTTGGAATTCACCAGTGAGAGAAGCCATAACTCAATCATGCTTCAGTTGTGAGGAAGAAAAGAAATAAGCTTCTCGACCAATATTTCTTTTGGCCTCTCTAGAGGAATAGTGGTTAGTCCTGGTTACGAGGAGCCATGAAGGTCTTGTCAAGATGCTCTGTGCACTGAAGTTTATTCAGATTCGAGCTTTCTGTCCTTTTCCTTGGAAGATCTCATGCCATGAAGGTTATTAGTTGTATGACTAATCTCCGATACTTGAGAATCTTGAAGGTCAGCAGCTCTTTAACTTGATTTTTAATTTTTAATAATTTTAAGATTAAGAAGTGCTGCAAGGAAACTACCAAGTATCCCTAGGCACCATGTAGCTTCCCTAAATCCAGCATCCCACAAAACTGTCATTACGACAGTCATTGATATATCATACATACTACAGTGAGACAGCAGTGTTCAAACTTCACCCACTTTCCCACTGATTATTTTTACTCCTCTAATATCCCCTGCAGTCTACCATATTTACTTGTTAGCATGACTCTGAAATCTCTTCTGATCAGTGCCTTTTTGCATTTTATGACCTTGAGACTTTTGGACAATAACAGGCAAGTATTTCTTAGAATATCCCTCCAATGAGGCTAGTTTGATATTTTCTAATGTTTATACTAAAGTTGTGAAGTTTGGAGAGGGAAAGAATTATATGGTGATGATCTGTCTGCACTATCTCATCTTACCTATGGATTCACAGCCTCACCTTTTCCGACATCAGTGATGTCTACCTTGAACTTCATAAAACGCTATTTTTCACCTATTAGTTTTACCTTGGGCTCTACTAGCATGAGACAGGACATATGGAGATGTTACTGGGGCCCGCTCGAGCAAATCGATGAACAACGGGAAGACAGTGATACAGTTTTACCTTGATCACCCGTTAAAGTAATATACACCTACTTCCCTTGCTTAGAGAAGGGCAATTAATATTTTCTTCCTGAAGAGAGAAATGTCAACCAATGTGGACCTGAGTGAAAATCAGCGTAATCATTAGGAAATACTTGAGAGTGGGTACTTGTAGACTGTGTCAACATACTTTGTTTCCCCTGAAAGTTTGACCTAAAGTTTGACCTAAAGTTTGACTTCTGCACGATCG
The DNA here is from genome assembly GCA_021461705.1 of Cryptotis parvus. NCBI lineage: Eukaryota > Metazoa > Chordata > Mammalia > Eulipotyphla > Soricidae > Cryptotis > Cryptotis parvus. Next base: position 320,857 of record JAJIBD010000700.1, on the reverse strand, counting down.
CTGTGGGCTTCTAAAGATTTCTGTCTGCCCCAGCCCTGAGTTTATTATGTACAATTATTCTTTAAGGAATGGGGGCTGGGGAGATAGTACAGTGGATAAAACTGTTGTCTTGCATGCAACTGACCTATTCTTGGTCCCTGGCATCTCACGTGTTTTCCTGCTCACCACTATGAGTGATCTCAGGGTGCAGAGCCAGGGATGAATCCTGAGCACAGCTGATGTGACCCCCAAAAATAGAAGAAAGGAAAAAGAAGGTGACATTATTTTCATAATTTATTATAGATTCATTCATAGGTTGCTATTTTATGTTAATATGAACTAATGGATATTTATTTTATTCTTTGGGGAAATAGTAGAGTATTGTCATGGTTAAATTCTTGTTGTAAGATTATTCCAGCATTGTCTACTGTAGTTCTTTCAGGTGGACTCCTGTGCCCATCTCCCCAAAAATATCATCACTTCTTTATTGCCAAGCACCTTAAGATACTGCAAACTGATTTTATACTTTGTCCTGGCCTGAGAATCAGGTTCTAGGTGAACATTGCTATCGGGCTGTTACATATTCTAGCCCTCCTAGCAAGTAGAAATAGAAAAGTATGTGCATGTGCGATATTTCTTTGTAACTCGAAGTTTATATTGATAACTTAGGTTCCTGTGTGGATTAGGATTCTTTCTGGCAGCACCCACCTGCTTTTTTAAAAACTTTTTTTGTGCAATGAGAAACTTTGGCCTCTCTCTCTCTCCTCTCTCTCTCCCTCTCTCTCTCTCTCCTTCTTTTACAAACACACACATGTTTAATCTTGTTTACTCCTAGTATCAGATCAGATAAAGGTGTTCTATAATTGCTAATTGCTACTCTGCTACTCCCTGGAGAAACACGTTGGTCCACTAGAGTAAGGTCCTTGTCTCTAGTCTTACAGCAGGCTAGACTCCTTGAAGACTGAAAATGCCTCTCCATTTCCCACTTCCACCCTCTTCATTCACTTCTACTTTGCTCATGTTTTCCCATAGCAGTTGCCACAGTGAGGTGTATTCTGCAAATTTTGCAAATTTACTGGATTTCATGCATCTCCTTGCCTAGGCTGGGGCTTTTCTAAGGATAGAGACTCTGTAGATTTTAGTCATTGTGGCCTGACACCCAGCAGCACAGATGCATTCTGTGACGGGAGACAGATAATTGAGCATGCATGTCCTTATCCATAACATTGTGCTTTACTTCCAGCAAGGACCTTAATGCTTCAACAATTAATCTGGACCAATGATCAGAATTTATGTTTCTATATATTCAACAGTCAGATTCTTCATGAGTTACATCTCTCACTTCGTTGAAGATTTAGCCACACACTGCCTGACACTCATACATATCACAGGGAAGCATCAGCTCCATCTAAGGTGCACATTTAAACTTGCTGCCTGGGGTCTTCTCTAGGACTAAAGGCAATAGAACTTTGGTCCAAAGTTAGGGCCAAAGAACTTAGGACCAAAGGCAATAGCCCTGGGAACTGGGCTACAAAACTGAGCCTACTCTGGCCAGGATATGGGTGCAGATGCTCATCAAAATAGTCGGAGATAGACTTAATGTTAGGATTTAAAAATATTGTGCTGCGGGTAGGGTGTTTGCCTTGTACACTACTGACCTGGGTTTGATCCCCAGAGTCCCATATAGTCCCCTGAGCACTGCCAAGAGTAATTCCTGAGTGCAGAGCCAGGAGTAACCCCTGAGCATTGCTGGATGTGATTCCCCCCCCCAAAAAAAAAGCAAAAAAAAAAAAAGACATGAGGTCCTTTTCCCCTTGAAATAAATAAATAAAAATGAAAATATTGTGGTAAGGGACACATAACACAAAACCCGCCTTTCCTTTAAAATTATTTTTGTTGTAGCTCAGGCAACAATAGTATTAATATTTATGGTTTTTATGTACAAAGTCGCTGCACCTTCACCACGAAAGTCACCAAATTGCCCAAGACCCTCCACCACAAACCTTGTATCACTTCGTCATTTCTTCAGTGCATGTCATTGATGCATTGTACATCTTCAGATGTACTCAGTAGGCAGTGTTGTATACTACTCACCCCATCCATGGAAGAACTTCCTCCTTCTTCATTAAAAGCAAATTCCCTGCTCTCCGTCTTCCTGGTCCTAGCCTTTTACACTCTATCTTCATCTCTATAAATTTGGCTTCCCTAGGGACCTCATGTAAGTAAACTAATACAATATTTTCCCTTTATGAATGGCTTATTTCATAATGTCTTCAAGGTCCATCCGTGTTGAAATGTGTCAGAATTACCTTACTTTTAAAGATAGACTCCTCACCTTTATTCACATACATATTCACGGATGTTGTGAACATGGACCAAGCTTAACTTATCCATTATCTTTAGATGGACAGTTGGGTTATTTCAGCCTTTTGGTTATTGTCAATGAGTTACTATGAACATGGATGTACAAAGAGTTGGTAGAATCCATGTTTTAATGTTTTCACTGATTTCCAGTAATTACTCTGAAATGGGATTGCATAAGCATTCTGCTTTTTACGTGGCTTTCCTGATAGTTTGGATAGGCAGCCAATGTCATAAACCATGTTGTAAAGATTTCCCCATCGCGCCGGAAAAGAGGCTGGCTGCATCCCAGTGGTCAGAAGCTCTCATATTTGCTGAGTGGGTAAATTCCTAGCAAAGAGCCCTTGGCTACCATGCTAAAATTCTCTTTTCTTGAATAAATAAAGTTGGAAGTTAATGCTCAAGAAGGCACCTTGAAAATGACTTTAGGAAAAGAGATTAATAACAATATGCTCCTTGAAGTTCTAACGCTAAAATTTCCTTTCACCTTCCATTTTATTACCTTCCATCTAAAGTCTAAATCAGCTTGCCACAAGTTCAGGCACCACAAATTTTGTTGGGTGTGAGACAGCAAAAATGCAAGTTAAAATGCAAGTCTGTTAATCTAACACACTCAGGTCATTTTCCTCTCTCTATAAAAATGTTTATCTGAATGTATCAACTTGATTTTTTCTTTTTTCTATCCACAATAAAAAATATTTCTCAGAATGGCCTTGCAAAGAAAATTTATTGAGTAAGAGTTTCTTTCTTCATATGAACAGCAGCACATTTCTGTCGAATCCCAACCAGCCAAAAACAACAAAGAAACAATACATATGAGAAATAAAATGAGAAGGGAAACAAGACATATATTCTACTCTTGATTGCCTCTATAGAGTTTGATGGCAGCTGCACAGGGGTGAAGCAGTCTTTGAAAATGTCTCCTTTCTCCCTGGAGAGATGAGGGAGGGCTCAGAGCCATCCCTCTCTGTCTCAGGCTGTGCTGGGCTGCAGGGGGAACCATGGCTTATTTGCAGGAAGGGGATTGATTCATCATTTTGTTTTTCAAATTTTATTTTATTCACCATTATTCGCAATACTGCTCATGGTAGAGTTCTATGCAGATGACATTTCAAGCCCACAGCCTATACCAACACCCACTTCCCTTCTCTTCCTTCTTGTCCCTTTGCCTCCATTTCCTGGTCCGAATAGGCTCAGTTTTGTAGACCAGTTCTCAGGTTCTGTTGGTTTTGTCATTTGTTATTTCCTTACTGTGCTTCTTTATAGTCCATGTGTAAGAGATGATCCTGTGATTCCATATCTGGCCTTCGCCTGACTGGCTTGCCTCAGTGTGATATGCTCTAGTTCTATCCAAATATCAGCAAATTGCATTATTTTTATCCTTTTTAAAGCCATATGAGTAGTATCCCATTGTGTGTACATACTAAAGCTTCTTTATCCAATAATCTATTCTTGGACAATTTGGCTGTTTCCTTCTTTTGGCTCTTGTGAATAAGGCTGTAGTGAAGGTAGGGGTGCAAAGGAAATGCAAATCTAAACAGCAACGAGGCACCACTTCATACAAGTGAAAGTTGCACAAATCACAAAGAACAAATCGAATCAGTATTGGCAGGGGTGTGAGAGTTGACTGACTCTGCCTCTTTGGAAAACAACATGGAAACTTCACAAAAACAATAATAGTTGGGGATGGGAGGGATAGTACAGTGGGCAGGCAGAGCTTGTCTTGCATACACCCAACCCAAGTTTGACCCCAAACATCCCTTATAGTCCCCAACTACTGCCAGGAGAGATTCCTGAGTACAGAGCCAGGAATAAGCCCTGAGCACTGCTGGGTGATTCCCCCAACCCCCCCCCCCAATGAAAAAAAAAAAAGCTAAAATCTGAGCTTTTATATTACCCAACAATTCCATTTTGGAGCATCTACCCCTGGACCACAAAACTAATCAGAGTACTCACTCTTACCCACTAGTGAGGCACTGCCTGGATCTAGTGGTATCTCACACCTCACCAGGGTACCCCCTAGGAGACAGACCTTTCCCCCACTATCTCAGACTGACAAGGGTGGCCTGGGAGGTTGCAGCAAGTGCTGGCTCGAGATGAGCTGCCTGGCACAGTCTGTCTGTCTCCAAGAACCTGTTTCCAGAGGCGAGTGTCCTTGGACTGAAGAAGGGGAGGGTGAGCAGAGGGAGGCCCTGGCAGTGAGTCCAATGCTGATGTCTGCCTGCAATAGGTGAGGAGGCCCTTCTGGTCCCAGGAGTTCAAGTTATTATTCACTGGCACAGCAGCCATGGTGTGTGACAGCTGGACCCACTCCCACCCAGCTGCACAGGCCCTTGGGGACATCGCCCACCCATGTGCTTGCAGCTCTTCTTTCAGAGTGTTGACACAAAAAGTCTTCAGTTCCTCGGATCAACCTTTTTCCGTGTCCCCGGAGGGCATTTGTCTCAGCTGGTCACAGCCAGGGTCTCCTTACCCCCTCTTGCATCCCTCAAATTTGCTTTGTCCTCAAATACAGGGACAACTCTGGCTGGGAGTTTCCATCTCCTCCACACATAGCCTTGCCTCCTGTCCAATCTTTCACTCTGTCCCTGCTGTCTGTCTATCATTCCTCTACCTGCTGACAGTCTCTGAGTTTCTGGTTGCGTTTTTAACTCTCCTGCTTCAGAAGAACCTCCAGGTCAAGACTTGCATCATTGATCAAAAGCTGATTGCCCTGATTTCCTCTGGTGCTCACTGTAGCCTCATAAACTGTCTGCAACTGCATGGAGTGCTGCTCCGGATGAATCCTGCATGGAGTGCTGCTCCGGGTGAATCCTGCATGGAGTGCTGCTCCGGGTGAATCCTGCATGGAGTGCTGCCCGGGTGAATCCTGCATGGAGTGCTGCTTCGGGTGAATCCTGCATGGAGTGCTGCTCCGGTGAATTCTGCATGGAGTCCTGCTCCCGGGTGAATCCTGCATGGAGTCCTGCTCCAGGGTGAATCCTGCATGGAGTCCAGCTCCCGGTGAATCCTGCATGGAGTCCTGCTCCCGGGTGAATCCTGCATGAAGTCCAGCTCCCGGTGAATCCTGCATGGAGTCCTTCTCCCGTGTGAATCCTGCATGGAGTGCTGCTCCCAGGTGAATCTTGCATGGAGTCCTTCTCCAGGGTGAATCCTGCATGGAGCCCTGCTCCGGGTGAATCCTGCATGGAGCCCTGCCCGGTGAATCCTGCATGGAGCCCTGCTCCGGTGAATCCTGCATGGAGTGCTGCTCCAGGGTGAATCCTGCATGGAGTGCTGCTCCAGGGTGAATCCTGCATGGAGCCCTGCTCCAGGGTCAATCCGGCTGGCTCATTGTTTTCCTTCCAGAGAATGCAGTGGCCTTCACTTGTGCATAAGGGGTGATTGTGTGGCCCATAATGTAATTGCATAAATTGACTAATCACTGTTAGACAAATCACAGAAAAACATCTGATTCCTGGTCCCACAGATGATTGGGGAGAGTTTAGAGGAAGGTGGTCAAAGGCACAAGCTACCAGGTTTAATAAGCCATGGAGATATAGTGTTCTGTAGTGACTGATGTGGTATCTCAAAAATTGGTAAAGTTGATCCCTTCATTCTAGCACAAAAGAGAACATATGTGTGTGTGTGTGTGTGCACATGGCAGCGTGTTTTGTGTGTATATGAGACTCACAGACATGGGGCAGAGCTGCTACTGGCTCTCCCTGTGTACAACCGCTCATTTGGCGCCCAGGAGAGTGGTGGGTTCTAGCTGCCACCCCAGCAGAGCCTCACAACAAGCCAGACGACCCCCACTCCATGAGGGCCTCCATTTTCCACATCCGACTTCCCTCTCTTCTGAACTCTATCCAGCAGACCAGCCTATCACAGTCCAGCTCGCAGCTGCAAGTGGCAGCGTGGTTCATCACAGCGTGGTTCATCAATAAATGCTGGATTTAGAGATGACTACAAGAGTATGCTACCCTCCCGGCAGAGCCTGACAAGCTACCCGTGTTGTATTTGATATGCCAGATACCAGTAACAACTATAGACCTCATTCTCATGACCTGATGGAATTGTTTGAGGCTCTTTATGTTCCTGGAGCAAGTAGGTGCCTTTGGGCTTACTTGCATGAGACCGACATATGGAGATGTTACTGGGGCCCGCTCGAGCAAATCGATGATGAACGGGAAGACAGTGATACAGTGATGTATAAATGTATGCATATGAGGTGATGTATGGTAACTAAAATTATTGAAGTAATTATTTCACAGTAAATGGAAAAGTGAAAGTCAAATCATTAAACTATACACCTTAATCACAATGCTATATGCCAAGTTTATCAGTAGAACTGAGATACAAGACTAAAAATCACCATATATATATATATATATATATATATATATATATAGAGAGAGAGAGAGAGAGAGAGAGAGAGAGGTGACCACAGTGCTTTTCTGAAGCCATAGGGAAGATGCAGTAGGAGGAAATGGCTTTATCTATTGAAAACCTACTATTTGGGGGGGCTGGAGTGACAGTCAGCAGGTAGGGTGTTTGCCTTGCACGCTGCCATCCGATGCCAGCCTGGATTTGATCCCCAGCATCCCATATGGTCCCCCCGAGCACTGCCAGGAGTAGTTCCTGAGTGCAGAGCCAGGAGAAACCCCTAAACACTGCCGGGTGTGATTCCCCCACCAAAAAAAGAAAATCTACTATTTTGATGTAATGTTCTAAGAAGTATATTTCCATAGTGTTTCAATGTATCATAGACATGGCTGATACATAAATTTCGTAAAGAGTTGCTCTTAATCTGTATAATAAAGCTAAAATAAAGTTAACATCAAGTTGGAATCTGAGGAGATTGAAGTCCAGATCCCAACTCCCCAACCTCCAGTCCCTTTGAATCAACATCCCAGAGACAATGTTTAGGATCTTGGTGTACTGACATGCTTTTTACTTCCCTCTAATGGGCGGCTGCACGCTTTCAAAACCACTGGCATCATCATGCACCAGATGGTAGGTGCCAGCATGTCTCCCATAACACCCACAAATATATGGGAAGAAGATGCTAACAGCTTCATGGCTCGGAGACACTTTGTCTAATGAAGCCCCATTCTCCCTTAGATGTGAAGGGTGGATGCGGACAGATGACCTTCCTGAGGGTGGGTAGGAGCTTTCTAGAACTAGGTCTATGCAGAGATCCCACCTGGGTTGATACCACGGAAGTCATGTTGCTGCTCTGTGCTGGGACATCACTCCCATAGCCCACACACATCTAGGCTTTCTTCTAAGTACCTTTGCCTTGAGTTATTGTAGATGATGTTTTTGGCACTGCAGACTTACTCTTGTTTTTTGACAGAATAGTCCCCAATTCAAGCTGGGTTGCCATTGGTCTTGGATTTTGCTGTAGAATTTGCATTTCCAGGACTCTGGAGCAGATTGTGATCCATGCCTCGAACCATGGTCCCAAAAATATGCAAAAGAGATCCTCAGCCCCGTCTGAGGTTTTGTTCCTTCTGATACAACTTTTCAAATTTGAAAGCAAGTTTATGAAGAGAAACTGACATGAAATCCAAAGTCTTTCCTTGATTTTGCAATTCTTTCTAACTTAAAAAAAACTTCTTCAATCATATTTTATTTCCAATAATGATCTAGGTCTAAAAGTAGTCTACAGAAAGGAGAAAGTAAGGCAGTTTGGTCCTAGGATGAGTTCTAGTGTGGTGGGTAGGCACTTGCCTTGTATGAGACCCACCCAGGTATGATCCACGGCAAGCCCTACCAGAAGTCAACCTTGAGCACAGAGCCAGGGAGTAAGGCCTGAGGACTACCAGGTGTTGACCCCAAACCAAAAAAAATTTTTTTTAAATTGTCTGGTCCTTATGTAGAGGATAAGGACCAGACCTTGTCTAGGACCCCACTGTAGGCTTGTTATGACACAAACTGTGGGCTCCACCCTGGAGTTTCCCACTCAGCCATGTGGGAGGCATAAAATTTCCTAACTGCTACAGTGTTCCCATAATCACCCTTTGAGAACCACGATATTGTTCAAGTGTGTCGGTTCCTCTTATGAGTGATTTCTGGACTGACCTGAAGGCTTGCCGGGGCTCCGTGGCCTCCTGGGGCTGGGAGGAGCTAGAACCCTCACTGTGGTCAAAGCAGCCTGCAGAGAAATGTGTGTGGGGCAGTTCTGCCGGCGTCATTGGCAGCCCCGGCCGCTGCTGATTGGCAGGCCCAGAGCGCGCCCTAACTTGCTGATGAGCTCCCCATCTGTCAGAGCATATGCTCGAAACCCAGAGGCCTCCCACCAGGAGCTCATTATTTACAAACCACTAAGCCAGCAGACACAGGCGGCTCCTCCTGGCCGCCGGCTCTGTCTCTGCGGGCAACGAGAGTCGACAGGTGCCACCCAGCGCACCTCGGGTCTTCCTCGCCATGTCCCGCCTCCCCACCTGTGGATGTTTGCAGAGATTGGGAGATTTCTGCACACAAAAGCTCTGCTGGACGTTGTCAGACCTTGTGAAATTTGGCGCTCACACCTCTCCTTGCTTTGGCAGCAGCTGCTGTTTGGGGTGCGGGCTGCAGCTGGCTCACGGCAGTTTCCGTGCAGGCCCCTGGTGAATCTTCCAGGCGAATTTGCAAATGCCTTTTCAGGGAGGCTGCCCATGTGCAGGCTCCCACGGGGCTGGGGGGAAGCAGAGCCCTGGGGCTTCGTGGTCCTTCTGATTTAGGGGCAGCTGGAGCATCCGGGCAAAGGGCCTCTGGGAGTTCAGTGGCCTCTATGTCAGGGACAAACCTGGCCACCTCTTGTCCTTGTGACTTTGATGTATCTTAGTTAAAGATATTTTTTTTGAATGGGAGTGTAAAGTGAACGGGGAAGTGAGGCAAGTGGATGGCTTCTTTCCCTGCTTAATATTTCAGGAAGGCGTCGTCCATGGTCTGAGAAAACAACTGCTGTGGAGCTGCCCTTTGGTCTGCATGCCCATATACACGCTGCACACTCACTGTGGTCAAGCTGCCACACAGTCACCGAATCCCCAAGTGTCTCCCTTGGTTACCCCACTCACTGCTCAACTATCAATGGCCCTGAGTCTTTCTGCTAATGACTTTTCTCTGACTGGAGAAAAAAGATTGGGATTGCTTTGTTCTTGACGTTGTCGCCCTCAAACGGTGTGCATGAGTCCCTCGGCTGAGCTTCCTTGGGTGGATTAGAAACATCAGCTGAGGGGCTGGAGAAACAGCCCAGCAGGTAGGGCATTTGCCTATCACGGGCCGGCCCATGCCGGCCTGGGTTCGATCCTCGGCATCCCATATGGTCCCCCGAGAACTGCCTGGAGTAATTCCTTAGTGCAGAGCCAGGAGTAACCCCTGAGCTAAATATACTTACCTGCATGCCTGACACCCCTGGGAGCAACAAGAAGCCCTGGGCTGCCTCTTTCAGGACGTAAGTTCTGATGCCACTGAAAACATATTGCAGTTTCATGACACTCTCCCCATGTTTGTGCATGCATCCACGTGAAGGGTCTTTCCTGTAGCTAAGCTCAGTTACATGGCAACTGAGCACATACAGCAACACAAAGGATTCAGGTCCAAGCTCACACATGCTGGAGTCTGCAGAGCCAGCGCTGATCTTGGGTGTCACCTTGAAGTGGGTGAAGCCATGTCCAGAGAGCTGGGAGCTGGCATTTTTCACAGTCGAGGGAACTTTGGCAGCAGAAGGTCTATTGTAAGGGGGGAAGAACAGCCCGGGCACAGTTCAGCTGAGGGCAGCACCTGGGTGAGCGTGCACAGGGCCTGTCTCCCAGACTCCCATGCAAGCTGTGGAAGCTTCCCGGGGGGCAAGGTTCACTGTGTGCACAGCAGAGCCACCCTGGGCTCTTTCCTTCTGCCCCTCCAGGGCTTTGATGTTGGAGGGTTGTATAAAGTGGCTGCACTGGTACCAGCATGCTTTGCTGCCTGCTTCCCTCTATTCACTGTCTCCCCAAGGCCCCGTGCTCTGGGTCTTAGTGAGGGTGCCATATCCAATGATCCAGGAAAAACAAAATATGAGTCCAGAATACCCCTTTGGGACTGGTGAGATAGTCCAGCAGGCAGGATGCTGGCTTTGTATGCGACCAACTCGGATGGATCCCCAGCACCCCATATGGTTCGCCAACTTGCCAGGAGTAATTCCTGAGCACAGAGCCGGGTATCACCAGGTGTGGCCTACAAGCCTTGTTTTGTGAAGGGCGGCAGGGCCAAGCCACTTTTGCTGCTGTCAGTCTACCTCCAGGCAGTCAGGACTTCTGAAGAGCCTGAAAAGGTGACAACTGAATTGGAGCCACCTTGACCCGTGTGGTCCAGTGGAGACCGGTGGAAAATACAAGGAAGTTCCACAGGAAGGGTCTGCCCCAGCTACACTGCTTGCCCCTCTGCAGAGGCTTGTGGGCCTCCAGAACTCTGTGCAGTGGGGTTGCTGTGTGTGTCCCAGAGTGCCTGGACATTTCTCTCTCACTGTGGAAGTGCTGCTGGACCTCGGCAGTGGTGCTTAGGGCTCTGTGTGATGAACTGCTGTGGCTGTGCAGCAGAGTCCCCCGAAGGAGCAATTTGGGCGACACAATCTAGAGTTTGAGTCTCTCTGTGTGTCTGTCTATCTGTCTCTCTGTCTCTACTCTCTGTTTTTGTCTCTATCTCTCTCTAGCTCTCATTCTTGCTCTCACCCAGGCTTGGAACACACACCCTTAATAAGAAAGATTTCAACTGTGAGTTTCTGCTGCCACCCAGAGGTTCAAATGTGAAAAAAGTGGATCAAAGAAGGTTTTTTTGTGTGCCCCCATAAGAAACAGGCCTAACAACAAAGAGCACTTGCTTACTTTAAAAATGATAGATGGAAATGGAGAGGATCATGTTGAGTGAAATTAGTCAGAAGGAAAAAGACAGGTATAGAATGACTGCATTTATTTGTGACATACACACATACACACACAGACACACACAGACACACACACAGACACACACAGACACACACACAGACACACACACACACACACACACACACATATATATATATATATATATATATATATATATATATATATATATAAAGAGATAAAGAGCCTGCCTCCCCTTTCCAGGGGTGGAGGAGAGGGAGGGAATCGGGGACATTGGTGGTGGGCACTGGTGGAAGGAGTGCTAGAACACTGTGTGACCAAAACCCCCAAACATGAACAACTTTGTAATTGTATATCTCATGGTGGTATAATAAAATATTAATTAAAAAAAATGAAGGCAGAGACGTTCCAATTAGGGGAGGAGATGTGTATTATATTTACAAGGAGCTACAATCTTTATTTATTTTGATTTTGGGGTCATACCTGGCAGTGCTCAGGCTTACTTCTGACTCTGTGCTTAGGGCTCATTACTGATGATGCTCAGGGAAGTGGTTCTGATAATCAAATCTAGGTTGACTACAAGCAAGACACATGCCTTACATGTTTTACTATCTCCCTGGACCTACAACCTTAATTTGATAGAGGCTGCTTTCCATATTTCGGAGTTCAATAAACCACACATAAGTATGTGTGCCAGGAGTCTCCACCTGGAAAGGTGCGAGTGTGTGTATGTGTGTACACATGTGTATATGTAAAGATATGTGTGATTTGTGTTGCATGTGTGCTCATGCCTATCTGTGATTTTAAGTTTGCATGCATGTACACATGTTTGTGAGCATACAAGGGTACATGTGTATATGAACACACACACATATATATATGGACAATCTAGAATATATTATATGTATATATATGCATCATCTACACCCACCCTGCAGCAGCTTTTTCCTCAATCCGGCCCAGGTATGCTGGTCCAGAGTGTCTCAGACATGGGGCAGAGCTGTTCCTTGCTCTTCCTGTGCACAGCCATTCATGAGGCAGTCGGGAGGCATGGCGGTTCTAGCCCTGGCCCACCACCTCGGCATAGCCTCACAACAAGCCAGACCACCACCCTCACTCCATGGGCGCCACCATTTTCCACATTTGGACTTCCCTCTCGTCAGAACTCCACCCAGCAGACCAGCCCATCACAGCCCGGATCATCAACACCCACCCCTGCAGCTGCTTTTTTCCTCAATTCTCCCCTGATAGTTTTTTTCACTATTTTGATTATGTCTCTCACCTTTATAGATTCATTGCTTTAAGTGAGAAGTCAGTCATCATTTTTGGGGGAATCTTTTATGTACACTGAGCAGCTTCTTCCAACATTGTCTCTTTTTAACTTTGATTATAATGTTTGGATCTTAATATCTTTGAATGTATTCCACTTTTTGTAATGTATTCCAATTTTTGTCTGGCTGATAAAATATGTTGCTGAGTTCCTCTAGATGACTGACTTTATTTAACTATTGTAAGTTGGATTCCAGAATTTCTATTTGACATTTTTCTTAGTTTCTTTTTATTAGCCATTTCTACAAGAAGTACTATTTCATATTGTTTTTATTTCTCTACAGTGCTCTATAGCTCTCTAAGTATAAAAAACTAAATTTCTTTATAGTTCCTTTACCTTTATCGACACGTAAAAATAGTAGTCATATTTTTCTAGCAGTTCAGAGGGTTTCCTCGTGAACCATTTTTAACATTTACTTGAATATGAAAGATATTTTCTCCTTTATTTTACTCATATATTTTGTTAAAACTGGACTATTTTACATAATATTGTGTGCCAACTCTGGAAATCTTATTTCTGCCCTTTTTTGGTTTTTTGTTGTATAAATTTTTGTTTACATTGTTTTTATTTGCTAGTGACTTTTTAGGCTAATCATGTCATTTATTGTCCTTTTTTAGATTTTGGGGGCACACCTGTCAGTGCTCAGGATTTGCTCCTGGCTCTGCTCTCAGGCATCGTTCGTGGTGGGGCTCAAGGGACTATATGTGGTGCTGAGGATCAGACCTAGGTTGGCCAAGCACAAGGCAAGTGCCCTATGTGTTGTACTATCTCTCCAGTCCTAACTACATCGTTCTGTATTCCATGAAGACTGTTAGATTTCCTATAGTGCTTGGAACCAATGAGTGTCCAAATGTCACGGGGGATCTTTTATTTATGTAGGGAAATGCTGTTAGCATTTGGCCAGGCTGCTGTCAGTAACTCTATCTTAGCCTTTACTCTTTATTGACAACACTATCATTCAAAGTAAAGAATTGGAATGTGTTCTCTCTCTCTCTTTCTCTCCCCCCCCTCCCTCTATAGTGCTAGGGATTATACCATGGCCTCATTCATACAGAGCAAGTGAAACTTAAGGGTTTAAGAGTTTTTTTTCCAAACCTATACCTTGCATATATCTATGTTTAGGGATTTCAAGCATTTCCAGAAACATATCAAAGATTGCTAAAGAATTTTGTACCTATATCATCCTTCAATTTTTTTTAACTTTTTTGGTTAATGTACTGCCCACCCAAGCATCCCATGGCATTACACAGATGTGGTAATAAATAATTGCTTATAATTTTTTAAGCAAACACTCTAAGAAAAATAGGACAAGCTCCAAAATCAAGTAAAATGAGAAAATTTGGCAGTGAAACCGTGGACCCGACTTTCCTGCTGCCTCAAGGGATCAGTTGGCCTTTTGTTTTCACCATGGTCTGGTACTAATGGTTTTTTTAGGTCACAGATAACCCAGGGAGGGTTCAGTTGGAATGAAAACATTTAAAAATACACAAAACTTACTCTTAAGGGATTTATTTGGAAATGAGTTTCTGGTTGATATGAGTTTCCTGATTAATTTCTAAAGTTTACAACAAATAATTCTAAAACAAATTTTTGAGCTATGCCTAGGTGTGCGCAGGGATTGCTCCTGTCTCTGTGCTTAGAACCACTCCTGGCAGTGCTTGGGGAAGCTGTATGTGGTATTAAGGATAGAAATTGTGGATTCTGACACCTTTCATCCAGTGTTCTCATTTATTTTGTGCAAGAGAAAAGGCTTTCAGAGATCCTTGCCTGCCATTCTGCTTAGCATCACTAGATAATTTTAATACTCTATCTAATTTAACACAGTAAATAGAATAATTTTATCAGCATAAAAAGTGCTATTGTTTTACATCGTTATACAAGCTCTTCAAAGTCAGTATATATTTTACACTAAAAAGCATCTCATTTAACAAGTCACATTTAAAAAATACAAAAGTCACAAGTGGTGTATGGGATCAAATATTGGACAAAACAGAATTATGTCATAGTCACAAGTTTGCTCAACATGGTCTACTCTGATCAATATTATGTAGATAATATAAAATAATGATTAGTATGTTACAGAGGGTTATATTATCTAATTGACCAATGATAGACCTTTAAGGAAAGCCTGCGATTCTGGAAGGAGGCCCAGTGAATTAAAGTGCTTTCTTGGCAAGCCACAGACTATGAGTTTAAGCCTCTGCAGTAACATAGGCTGAGGCATTTGGGATAGTCCTATTATATGTCATCCTTGGTGAGGTCTCAGAAATGGCCACATGACTTGTGTTTCCTCGGCTTGGGTGCTGCAACATGGTCTTGGGTGGTCTTAAATAGCCCCACTCTTTGTGATTCCCCCACATAGATTAAAAATAAAAGCAGCCTGTATGCAGGTTATCAAGCACATATTCTTAGCACTCTTTATTTGAGCTGGAAACAAATAAAGGAGGAAGCAGAGTATAAGAAAAACCTAGTCAGCTTTGGTAGATGACTATGACTAACTGTGTGGTCCATTAGATTACTATTATTTTCAGAAATTTTCATTCTGCCTCCTCTCCTCTTGAGAAAATGTTATGTTAATGTTCTATTGATGTGAGTTTGGTAATGGGATATGGCTTGTGAGTTTTCAAGACAGAGCAGAGTCTTGCAAAGTATTTGGGTAGGTGTATTCCTGTGATTGAGGTAAACTGTTAGTCCAGACACTAGATACAAGAAACATGAGAAGGACCAAATCTGACCCAGTGGGGACACTACCCTATGCCATAGAAAAATGTGTGGCTGTTGGTTATTAGCATTGCTGCGGCAATAGGTGATATAACTGCCAATTAAAGATCAGAGAAGTAAAAAGACAGACTCTTAAATGATATTGTAAGTCATTGAGCAAACAGGTTAAGCATGTGAATCAACCTTTGCTATGGTAGCAAACAACTTCCTTTCTTGAAGACTCAAAGCAGTCAACATTTCTTATCCCTGGCTTGCCAGGAATCTATGCAGTTCTACAACTGTAGGCTTAGAGCAGGCAGAGATCTGATCCTTAGGCATTTGCAAATTGAAAGAGAGACATTACCTAGGACCCATGATTGCCAGGTTGACAATTAAAGTACATAGAATGAACCCCAACAGGTCCAATTGTGGTCATTCGAGCTCAGACAAACAGATAAACCTCCACTTACATTCTTATAAGTCAAAACAAATCCCTCATCCCTAAGCTCATGGGAAAAGGATATGCAACCTCTCAAGAGAGAAGAATATAGGTAAGAGGAGCAAGTATTTCTTTGCCATAATCTCCATCCAGAGGCAGAGAACTGTTTTGGTAGCGTTCCTGAGCAATTAGATGACTATAAATTCTACATGTCATAGACATGACAAGTGTGATCTCAATATCGGAAACAGTTTCTAAGAGCTTCACCAAGGCCTTTCTCTTCTCAGAAACTCTCTCTGGATGAAATGCATGCAAGTGTAAAATAGTGAGTAAAACTCTATTCAAACAGAAAGAAGAGCTTGGAAAAACAGGTGTATCATTGCCCCTTTCTATCTCCTTAGTTCATCAGGATGGACACATTTGTGATCTGATGTGTAACTGAAACATGTGGTCAGGGCAACTGTTACCTAAGCCCCCACGGCCGCTGTCATCTTCCCCTGTCTCCAGTTACTTCTCTTGCTGTGGTCCTGGAAGGATGAGATCAGCTCTGCTTTTCAGAGTGACCACACCACTCATCCTCTGGGCAACCTAGAACCTTCTTCCACATCCTGGCGCACTCTGTGGAATAGACATCAGCCAATAGCCTCACCTGCTGGTGCCTGTGCCAGGGTGGGGGAAGACCACCTGGCACAGGCACCAGCCTAGACAAAAGCAGGTTAAGGGCATAGAATGAGACATTTCTCAAGGTGTGGGGCAGGAGAGGATCCAAGAGTTGATGATTAACTTGTCCCTGTAAATACAAAACCACGTTTGTTCTTCCCACAACTGTGACTCAGTTTTATCCTGCAGAGTTCTCTGCTATGGGGTCACTACTAATTTGGCTTTATCACTGTGCATTAGAAAAGTTTCCCCCTATTTTTACTTAGCATTTTTAAATAGAGTACAAGGATATTGGACAGCTATGACAACATAGAAGATCAGTTCTACCTCAACATGTGCATTTTGTTGTTAGATCAGTACATTGTCACTAGTGAAAATAGAAACTTGAGAAAGGACTTTCAAGTTTTAGGATTTCCTCTGCAGTTTCTGGTTTTTTATCTGGATAGGATGTGTGAACATGAAACTGTGATTCGTGAGAGAGCTGACCATGTGGTCTGATGTTCATGCTTGTTCAAGACGTTCTCACGAGCTCGTGTTTGAAGACCCCTTAAACCACTGCTTGAAGATGGAGACCTCTTAGGAAGTGAAATGTTTTTATCATTTCCATAATAAATCAAACTGTGTAGGTGCTTATATAGAGTAAAGTGAGTGGGTGGGCTTAATAGAATTACCTTCATATGTTATAATAAGCCATTTCTCTGCTGTACTTCATACCTAGCTAGAAAACTGGCACAGAAATGTATACTTGTATACTGATACTAGCACACCTGTATATTAATAAAAGAATAAATTAGTGAATTAATAAATCAAATAAATTAAATGACAAAATAATATAAAATGAAAAGAAAATTCAAAAAGGAATATAAAAATTTTTGTATTATATATTTTATATATAAATAAAAAGAAATAAGAAATATTTTGGATTGACCAAATGCTCATCCTTCGGAATTTCTGTTGTGATAAAACATTTAATATAAAAACAACCTACTTATTCTATACACAGATCCTTATTATACAGTAGACTTCAAGAATGCAACATTTACACATTTTAGACCTATTGAACAGAGATTTGCAGTTTCTTCCTACCCAGTTCCTGAAAGTTAGTATTCCATTCTACGCTTCTATAAAGTAAGTTCTTTTAAATTCCTTATATAAGAAAAATGATAATTTGTCCTTCTGAGAGTGCCTTATTTCACATCATATAATGTCCTTGGGTTTCATTCATAAGTATTGTGATAACGATTTCTTTATTTTTTTAATTTTTATTTATTTTTTATTTTTAAATTATACCAGTGTGAGTTATACACTGCTAAAGATGTTCATGTTTGGGTTTCAGTCATACAGTGTTACATCACCCATCCATCCACCAGTGACCATTTCCCACCACCAATATCTCCTGATAAATTCTTTACAAATATTGGGAGCCACACTCAGTGGTACTCTGGAGTTACTTCAGGCTCTCTGCTGGGTATCATTGTTAGCAGTGCTCAGAGATTGAACCTTGGCCTCGAACATGCAAAACATGGGCACTAATACTTTGAAATATCTTCCCAATCTTGATGTCTTTGTCTTTATTTATTTATTTATTTATGTCTTTATTATCTATTTATTTATTTATTTGATTATTTATTTAATAAATAAATAAAATAAATAATTATTTATTTAAAATATAGTTATTTTTACAATTTATTTATTTGATTTTTGCTTTTTTGGGTCACACCTGGCACTGCTCAGGGGTTACTCCTGGCTCTTTGCTCAGTAATTACTCTGACGGTGCTCAGGGGGACCATATGGGATGCCGAGGACGGAACCCAGGTCGGTCGCGTGTAAAAGCAAATGGCCTACCCGCTATATTATCGCCTCCAGCCCCCAAAGTCTTTGTTTCATTTTATTTTTCCCTTTTAGGTCACACTTGATGATGCTCAGGGGTTACTCCTGGATGTTTGCTCAGGAATTACTCCCTGGCTATGCTGGGGACCATATGGGATGCCGGTGATCAAACCCCGGTTGGCTGCGTCCAACGTAAATGCCTTACCCGCTGTGCTATCACTCTGGCCCTGATGTCTTTGTTTTTAAAGGCTAAATAATATCCCTTTTCTGTCTCTCACATCAAAAATCAAGGCATAGGAATAACCGATATGTCCACTGGACAGAAGAGTAGAAAGATATTCATCTATCAATGCAGGACTTTTCCTTGAAACCCAGGCAATACTATTGCCTTTAGCAAAAAGTGAGACAACAAGAGCAAAACCTACTTGAATCTCCTAATTCCAGATAGCTGTGATCTCTCCACCTAGTTTGCTTTTATTTCACTAAGTACCTCTAAGGCCATCTCTCAGTCTTGCTTGCTAATGGCGTGACTCACCAATGAACACACCTGTTCCATCTGGATTTGAATCAGGAAACATTAGACACTTTCATCGGTATCTATATTTATAGGAAATGAAAACTGTCAAAACAAAACTGTTGATTAGCAACATAACATGGGTCTCCAAGAAAACAAAATCCAAAGCAATGCTCTTCAGGTTTCTCCTGGAGTCGGGACAGTTTCCTGCCCAATAACTGCCGAATGCAAACCTCCCTATGATTAGACAAGCACTGACAACATCAGACTCAATATTGGTATTTTCTCTAGTTAGCCTGCCTATATTGATATCCTGTCACGGAAGCTGAATTATGCTTGGAAAGAGAACTGACCAAGAAGAGTACTCTAGGGTTTCCCCTTTCCTCATTTTAAACTCACTGACTTTACACATACCCAAGACTTCAGTAATCACGAGATATTTCCCTAATGTAATATCTGGTCAAAATCCATGCCCTTATAATTTTTTTTTGCAATTCAAATTGATCATTGGACATGAGCATTTGATTTTAACTATGACATCTAAATAAAAAATTTAGCTCATCTCTTTTATTTCTCTAAATATGCTTCATTCTTTGTAGCTCCAAGGTTAATAAGCATTGTCTTTTGCCAGAGAGATAGTATAGGAGTTAAGGTGCTTGCTTGCCTTGAACATGGCTGATCCTACTTGAGTCCCACTGAGTGCACACCCCCTTAAATACAGCCAGTAGATCCAGAGAACCACTTGGTGTAGCCAAGTCTCTTCCCTAACCCCAAGTAATAGCATTGTTTATTTCAGTCAGACTTCTCGTCACCCTTTCTCCCTCATCCTCTTTATCTTTGTCACATTTAACATACTTTGATGTTTTGGGGAATCTTTTCCCCAAACCTCACTGCCATCTTTGTCCCATATATTTTAAGCATTTTTCTTTGTTGTTTGCTTGTTTTCAGAATGCTCTACTACCTTACAATGTGTATTTTGTCTTGCAGAGATTTTCCAAAGGTAGGTTGATTTACTTTTTTAATAGTATACCAGCCTCCCCATACCTGCAGCCTGAGCTCTGGATTATATGAACATCCCAGCAACCCTATGCTACTAATGAGACCATTAGGTCATTTCCTATGTCCTGTGGATCCCTACAGAATCTATCTCAGGTGCTCATTGGGCAGCTGACTTTATAATATTCCTTTTCTTCAGCTGCCTACTCTTCCTCCTCACATTTCCTGTTCCCTATGTTCTGTGTACTCCTAACTAAATCCCTCAGACATATTTCAGAGCTGACTTCTGGGACCCAAAGGGATAAATAAGCTTAGCTTGCCTTCCTTCAGTCTTACTTTCACTCAGTGCTTTGTTTCTCCAACCTTGTCTGTATTCTAAGGATGCTTTACAAATAGCTCTGCTAGGCAGGTTGTGAATTCTGATGTATATTATACTGCCATTTTTTTAAGATTAGCAGTTCTCTGAGGACAAGCCTACATTTTTATTTTGCACACAGTGAATCAGGCACATGATAAGTTGATATACATGTTCTGGGGCCACTGGGGCCCATACTCCACTTCATACTCCACTGGGGCCGCCATTTTCCACATCCGGACTTCCCTCTCCCTCACAACTCCACCCAGCAGACCAGACTATCATAGCCTGGATCATCGACACCTACCCTGCAGCAGTTTTTTTAATCCGGTCCAGGTATGCTGAACCAGAGACTCTCAGACATGGGGCAGAGCTGCTACTTGCTCTCCCTGTACCCAGCCGCTCATGAGGTGCCTGGGAGGCATGGCGGGTTCTAGCCCTGGCCTGCCACCCCAGCAGAGCCTCACAACAAGCCAGATGAACACCCCTATCCACTGGGGTTGCCATTTTCCACATCCAGACTTCCCTCTTGTCACAACTCCACCCAGCAGACCAGACTATCACAGCCCAGATCATCGACACCTACCCTGCAGCAGTTTTTTTTTAATCCGGTCCAGGTATGCTGAACCAGAGACTCTTAGACATGGGGCATAGCTGCTACTTGCTCTCCCTGTGCCCATCCTCTCATGAGGCACCTGGGAGGCATGGCGGGTTCTAGCCCTGGCCTGCCACCCCAGCAGACCCTCACAACAAGCCAGACAACACCCCCTACTCCACTGGGGCCGCCATTTTCCACATCCGTACTTCCCTCTTGTCACAACTCCACCCAGCAGACCAGACTATCACAGCCCGGCTCTCGCGGCCGCTAGCGGCGCATGGTTTATCAATACATGCTTTATTTAGAGGTGACTACAAGAGTATGCCACCAGCACAGCAAGCCTGGCAAGCTGCTCGTCTTGTATTTGATATGCCAAATACCAGTAACATTTATATTAGGTCATTCCCATGACCTAATATAATGGTTTGAGGCTCTTTATGTTCCTGGAGCAAGCAGATGCCTTTGGGTTCTACTCAGCATGAGACAGGGCATATAGAGATATTACTGGTGCCAGCTCTAGCAAATAGATGATGAACAGGAATATAGTGATAGTGATAGTGATATGTTCTGGACAAATGGACAAGAGCAAATGTCTGTTGATATGTTTTTCTCTATCAGGTCATGGGAATGAGGTCTATAATTTTTACTGGTATTTGGCACATCAAATAGGACATGGGTAGCTTGCCAGGCTCTGCCGCAGGTGGGGTACTCTAGTAGTCACCTCAAAACTCGAGCAATACTTGAAACTCAAAACTGCTTGACCAATTCGATATATTTGGAACTTTATCCATCTAAAAGCATTTTTTCATATCTTCAACTATGGAAACTTTTATTACATGCTTACATACCAAAGCAGTTGTAATTTAGGGGTAATCTGGGAATAAAAGTGCAAGTAAGTATACATTGGATGCATGTTTTCCTGTGTTAAGAACTAAAATTACATAACTAAAAAAAAGAAAATGCATGAGTGTGCACCCCAAGGCAGACTGAAGGCTCGCACTCCTGTTCTGAAGCGCCATATCTTAGAGCCCAACTGGACAGTGCCCAAGGCAGGGCCGTGGGCTCAGGGCGAGTGGCCTACAGGAGCAGGTCAGGCATGCGGACGCAGGGAAGTCTGCTGGCCCGATGTCTGTGGGTCCCAGCAGGTCTCTCTGCGGCTGCCTCATGGGTGTCTCCGTCCCACAGTTACTGTGGATTCAAGGGCCACACTGGAAACTGTGTGTCTTGTAGTGGGGCTGCTTAACAGAGCCCTCATCTTTGTGAATATGTCATACCTGTTCACCCAAGCTGTGGCTGATCTGATGCTTCTGCAGAGGCCAAGGGCATCTTCTCCAGCCAAGTGAGGACCACACCAGGCTTAAGCTCCAAGGGTTTGAGGCTCTTTATGTTCCTGGAGCAGGATGAGACCCTTGGGCTATCTCGCATGGGACAGGATGTATGGAGATGTTACTGGTGCCCACTCGAGCAAATTGAATGATATACGGGAAGACAGTGATACAGTGATATAGACTAAAGAGTTGTTTCTGTCTCTGGAGATGCAAAAATTTGGCTTTTTCTTGACTGCTTCTGTGGATTGTTTGTATTTTAATAAGAGCAAGTTTAAAATTCAAGAGGAGGGAACCACCAAAGTCATCTATTTTTTAATACTGTCACTTTTTTCTTTGCAAATATATTATTCAAAAAGATGCAGTTATTTTGTGGATTATTACAAATTTACCCAGATAAAGATCTTCAATCGCCCCTTGATGTGGGCCCCAAACTGGCCCTTTTACACAATTTTTGGGTGGAATAAAGAATCTAAGAGTAATCTAGGCTTCCAACCTCATTCAGAACCCTGAAGGTAGGTTTGCTAAAAATACATATAGTAGGCCACACTACTTTTAGGATAAAGCAGTGTGCTAGCAAATGATTGTAAATCACTCCATGGTTGACTGGTTCCCATAAAGGATCCAAACTTTCTTGGTCCTATGTCAGTGACATGGAATGCCTTCAAAGGCATCAAAGAAATAGCTAAAAGGACAAAGAACCTCTGGCTCCAGGCACATCTCTTTGACTCCACCGTTCTCCTGCATTAACATACGCCTCAGAGACCTGGGCCCTACCAAAGCAGGATGAGAATGCTATTCGGGTCTCCCCAGAGAGGAATCGAAAGAGCTATGCTTGGAATATCATGCCTCACTCAAGTGAGAGAAGGAATCCAGAGTTCTGACCTCCGTCACTATTCCAGAATCAAGGATGCTGTCTCGTTTGCCAAGGCATCGAAAATCAGATGGGCTGGACATGTAATGCGATTTGGAGACAACCGCTAGACTAGAGCCGTTACCGCTGGATCCCACAGGATGTCAAAAGATCACGTGGCTGCCCACCTACAAGATGGTCAGACTTCCTTGTCAAGACCCTGAAGGAACGGTTTGAGGCTCTTCATATTCCTGAATGCCATTGGGCTACATTGGCACGTGATAGGGTCCAATGGAAATCTTACTGGCGCCCGCTCGAGCAAATCGATGAAATAGGGGGATAAAAGTGATCAAGTGATGTCAGCCCCAACTGTGGTTGGGAGGGGCAGCTTTGCAAATCTATAACCATCATTTCTACTAAGACCTTTCTGGAGTCTTCCAGGTTTCAGGATATTCTAATGATAATTTTTAATCACATGTTTCCCTAAAGACCATCATACAAAATTTTAAATGAAAGTACTCTCCATTTTCTATTTTCCTAAATTAAAAACACAACATGTGTCCCTAACATGCTCCTCTTGTCTGGACAAACCATCAGTTTGAAACCCCTTGAGACTGGGATACTCTTGATACAATGACACAGACCCAGATTGGGAAGCCAGTGGTGTGGTGGGGGAGGGCAGGCCAGGACCTGGAAGGATTAACTGCTTTTACTCTTCTTTAGCTGAAGCCTTACTTTACTCAGCCTTACTCTACTTCTCTGGGGGCAGGTGTCAGAGATCTTCATGAGAGAAGGCACCTCACATACCCAGAGACATAGGTCAGTGCACAATCAATCTCCTCTAACTCTTACGCATACTTGTGGGGAGTTTTGTTTGATATTGTTTTGTGGCCATACCCAGAAATACTCTAGACTGCACTCAGGAATTACTCTTGGTAGTACTCAAGGGACCACATGGGATGCAGAATTTGAACTTGGATTGGTGACATGCAAGGAAATTTCTCTCTGCTATACTATCACTGTGGTCTAGCTGTTAATATTTTGACCCATTTGTTAATATCTTCACTGATTCATTATAATTGTTCTTGTTTTTTCTGTCCCTTGATCAGGAATCAGTGCCAAAGCCTTTCTCTGGTTGGAGCATAGCTTCCAGCACCTTCAGCTCCTGGGACACATTTGTCAGGAGAGAGTTGTGGGGTGGATCGTTGAAAGGCAACCACTTTCCAAACTCTTGTTGTATCTTCCTCCCCACGCATACCAAGTTTCTTCAGCAAAACCAAAGAAACGATTTTCCCTTCTCTAATGATTTTATTTTTTGAGTTTTCTCTAGAAGTCAAGCGTCCAAGATGCCTGTCCATATCCCAAGACAGAAGGTTATAAAAAATTATCATAGAGCCATTTTAAGGGACTGCCTCACAGCTCTGTGTCTAGTCTTGGACAACTAAATCCCTTTCTTTGCTTTATTTTTTGTCTCTTTTGTAAACTCAACTCTATCCTGTAACTCATTGTTTTGCCTCAAGAACAAGAACAACCCACCTGCAATTGGAAATATTCCTGCTTACACATCCATTTCTAAGATGTAGCATGTAGAATATTTGTATTCCTGCCTCATGAGGAATTATCAAAAAATTTTGTACCCGGTCTATTCTGAGGAATTGATTCTGATGAGAATTTGCCACATGTGAATGCTGAACTCTTGGTTGTCTCTACAGGATTGGCTGTTGACATTTATATTGGGGATCTGAGAAAATTCAGGGTATTGTCTTTCAAAGCCCCTTTCAGAAAACATTGTTCCCTTCCAAAAACTTTCATTGTAAGTAGTTGAGCAATACCATAGTTAAATGAATCTGTATCATTTTGTGTGCATCAGATTAGTTTGTTGGAGATCACAGAGTTCTTGGTAAAGCCATGCACTCTAATGCCACGGAGCTTGGTGTTTCATGAATTGAAGTGGCCTGGCTTCCATTTCTCACACAACATTTGTTGGCATTACCAACAACAAGATAAACCAACTTGAATCTTGATTTCTAGTTTATCAGCTGAAAATGAATCTTCTAAATACTTCTCATCTCTAGTATGATTCAAAACAGAACCACTTTCAGTGGTTACTTCACCTCAGACAAAGCAAAGCTCCACACTCTGGGGACAGCCATGACATTTCTGTCCTTAGTGGCATCTGATATAATCCACAAAGATTTGGCATGCTTTAGCATAAAAAGCTCATGTTGGCAGAAAACTGAACCAACCAACAGACAACCCTGTACAATGGCTATTTATTATCCCTTAACAGAGATGATTTAATGCAGTTGGGTGGGGGTTAGGGAATACATACTTCACATATACACAATAAGAAAAGACTTTTGTATTTTTTCAGACATTGGGCTAATTTCCAAATGCAGGGGAGATTGCTTTTAGGAATCTGTATGTTTTAATACAGCTGAGACACAATTTCAATCTACTCACTATTTTTCTAACTTTAGTAGAGTGTCCAAGACTCAGGGTTTTAGTAACTGTGTAACTAACACTAGCGATGAGTCCCTATTTGTATTTGTGTGAGCAACCTGATGGAATTGTGTTCAGCTAAGTAGCACGACTGAAAACAAGAGAATACTATGTCAGCTATGTCCATTTTTATCCTGAGTTTGGACCAGAGAATAATACTCTTCATTTGATTCACAGGAATGTCATGCTATTGATGTGACTGAGGCTCTTAAGCTAATCTCCTGAGGATAGCAGAGAAATGTTTTATAAGATTTTTTATTGGATACAGTTACTTTGAATTCTACTCCATTGGAATATCACATCAGCACAGTGGTCTTAGAGTCAGATTAGAATGATGGAAAAACTAGCTAGCCAGTGGGGCAAAACACAACCTTGGAGAGAAGATGGGCTGGCCACCTCTGATCATTGTAAATATTTCCCTACCTCCATTTTCTGAGCTCAAGGAGCTTGCCTTACTGTGTCAGCAGTGACTAATGGAGACTTTTGTGGGGAGTTTTGATGTCCTGAGCCAAGCTCCCCACTTTCATAGTCCTGCAAACTGTCTATGTCCCAACGCTGAAAGTCATAAGTTGTTTTCCAAACAACTGCCCTTTGGTGGGTCTGAGGGATATGAATTATTCTTTTACATGGACTCTTTAGCCCCCAAGAGACCCATTCTTCTACATTGGTTTCCCCAACCTCTGTTCATACATTTGTTAAAAAGGGCTTTATTAAACTTACAGTAATCTTTTTTCACCTTTAATTTGATTTACCACTATTTTACAATATTATTGAATTTCAGAATATTAACTTAATCCTTCTGTATATGTATAGATTCATCACACGTACTACCAAAGTTTAGGGCAGTCCCATCACCACAAGAACACTCTACCCTTTATCCAACCCATATCCTGTCAGTAACCCCCCAAAGACTTAGTACTGTAAGAGATATTAGTTCTCATTTCTGGTTTTGTGTGCAGAGTGCCTTGGGGACCATATACGATGCTGGAGATTCAAATCAGGATTTTTTGTGCTACACCCAGAGATGCTCAGGAGTTACTCCTGCCTCTGCACTCAGGAATTACTCCTGGAGGTGCTCAGGGGACCATATGGGATACTAGGATTGAACCCCAGTTGGCCACATGTAAGGCAAACATCCTACCTGCTGTGCTATCATTTTGGCCTCATGATGCATAGTGTTCTCTCTCTAGCACGAGATTTCATTTCTTTTTGCCAAGACATTGATGGATGTCAATAGTAAGCACTGTTCTCTGATTCTTTCTTTGTTTCCCTTGTCACCAAGTGCAAAAAAAAATCTTTAGTATGAGTATCTATCCTTATCAGTGATATGCCAATTTTATGCCAGTTTGGGTGCATGCATTTATGCATGGGTATGTGTTTGAGAGATAAAGTGAGAGGATGAGAATCAAAAGAGAGATAGGGTGGGAGAGAAGCTTCTACATGTATACTTATTATACATTATCCACCCAAAGCTGTTGTCTGAATACATAGAGAAATGTTGGCTGCTGAGTGGAATCAAAGTGAGAATTAAATATATCATAAGATGTTCATCTGTCAACATTGTTCCTCATATCTGGAATATTTTAGATCAGTATTCTAAGATTGGAGACAAAGTACTGTGGGTAAGGCTCTTGTCTTGCACACAGCTGACCAGGGTTTAATCCCTGGTACTTTGTATGTTCTCCTTCACTGTGCAAGGAGTGATCCCTGAGTGCAGAGATAGAAGCCAGCCCTGTATGGGCATTTCCATGTGTGGCCTACAAACAAACAAAATATAAAGATTCTAGCATATGAGCCATATTAGTGATACCTCCAGTAAATTCAAGGTAAGAGAAAGAAATTTCATCTCTTTGATGACATTAGAACAAGAGGACTGACATGTGCTTCTTCCATAAAGATGCAGCTGAAGGATGAATCTACCCAGTATCTCTGTAGATGTCAGATGCATTTACATTCTCTGCAGGGCACGAGCAAAATGACAAGCTCACACTCACTGGAGTCATCCACTGGCATCATGTGAAATAGAGATTCAGTAGCACTCTTGTTAGGCCAACAGATATGTTTAGAATGTTCCAGAGATTTAGATGTGCTCACTGTAACATGCAGGGTCTAGGAGGCATTGATTCTAAATACCCTTTTGCATTATTTAATGAGCACAGATGCAAACAAGGAGTTGAGCTAGTCACTATTTGTTGATTAGACTGGGAGGTATAAAAAGGACTTTAAAACAAAGAACATTGATTTATTATGATCATCAGCCACATAGTCTTTGTATTATTACTCTAACACAAACTCCCCTTAAAGCCCCCAGAGAGGACTGTAAAGGCTTATGAACTTTCTTGGCAGCGGGAAAGAAGATTGAACAATGAGTCTTTTATTTGACAAAGAGCTCCTTGAAGGCAGGACTTGGTATGTTACAATCGTTGACTCACCAGAAAAGAGAAACATAGAGACACATCGAGTTGATAAAGGTGTATGTGATTTCTGGTTTGAGTATTATTTAAATCTGTAGCTCAAGGTGTAGTTAGAAGCATAATAACAGTCCAGAATATTTCACAAGTCCCCTCCTCAATTTGGGATGTTTGAAGAGAGAACGATAATCCTGTATTCACGCCATGAGGAAATTGGTCATTTGTTGAGCTTGATGTATTACATCCCTTTTGACCCACCCACCCAGAGTTGTTCTGGAGCTCCACTGTGACATACCATCATATCCCAGCTGTGATAAGAGAAAGAGGGAGCCTCAATCGAGTCCACGGGGCAGGCTTGCTCTTCAAGCCTGTATTCTCCCTTGAACATGTATCTCACTTGCTTGACTGTTTAATTTTTCCACTCTGGAGAGGTCCATGTACTTTCTTGAACATATCATTCCCTCCTCTATCCCACCCCTTAATATCTAAGTAACTTTAAATAAAACCTGTCTTGGAGAAAACGAAAAGGAAAGGGGGAAAGGAGGGGATGGGAAGAATGAAATGGGGGGCAAAGGGAGGGAGATGGGAGGGGAGGACCTGAGGAATAAAGGAACTTTAGATTGTGCATGATTCAGATCTTGTGACAATTTTAAGTACCTAGGACAGAATACCTCAGGGAGAATAGCATCTCCCAGTCGAAAGAAAAATTGCTACTTCACAAATACCAAATGTTTAACCTAAATCTTACACAACACAAGATTCTGAAGGAACATGTATTTCAGGGAACATACCAGACCAATGCATGCCTTCCTTGAATCACAAGCTCACCATTTCCGCCCATTATGTAGGCTGCTGTGGTATTTATGGGAACCTCGAGCTTCTTTAAGTCTTAGTAACTGAGGACACAGCCATGGGCATTGCCACATAACCTGTCTTTGCCTTTCCAAGGGGGCTTCTTCATAGCTCTCATGTTTCCTTCAAGCCCCCGTGTTTCTTTTCGCCATAGTTCTCATGTTTCCTCCTTTGGCCACTAGATAGCGCAGTTTCTCAAACGGAAGCCGCACCTCTGTAAAACTCCTTGCAAATAAGCAGTACTTAGTCTCTAATGCTTTGTAGCTCTCTACACCTGATGCTTTACCCTGCATCCAACCTCATATTTAGCAGCAGTCTTGCCACTTCCACAAATCCAATCTGAATAAGACGCCAGAATCACAACCACATCCTCTGCTTCTCACAATGATACTACTACGTCTTTTTTTAAGTTTTTTTTTTTTTTTGGTTTTAGTTTTTTTGTTTGTTTGTTTTTGTTTTTTGGGGCCACACCAGGCAATGCTCAGGGTCTCACCTGGCTCTGTGCTCAGGGATCACTCCTGGAGGTACTCAGGAAAGTCACGTGGGGGTGCCAAGGCTCAAAGCTGGGTTGGTCATGTGCAAGGCAAGTGCCCTATCTGGCCCCTATACTAGCTCTCCAGTCCTTGCTTTGAGTTTTAGACTCTAACACAACTCTGTTAGTCCCTTAAGCCATTGCTTTTCTCTTGACCGTCTCAAGAAAAGCTCGTTCCCACCTATTCCTCCTTTCCAAACACTGTATAGCTGGAGCTCTGATGGAGAAAATGTGTCGTCCAGCTCCATCTGCCAACATCCTGCCTTCTTTCTCATTCACTATGCCCCCTAACTCCTGGCTCTTCATCCTAACAGTAGGCCCCTCCTACTGACCTCATGATTCCATACAGTGTTTCTTATTTTTTCAAGGTTAGCATCTGATTCTACCTCCTTTCCCCATGATCCCTGTCTTCATATTTGATGACTTCTGTTTATCCTAAACCTGTTACACCTAGATTATGTGTCTATCAGGGACCTTCTCCCTGATAATGATTTTCTGTCCTTCATCACAGAAGACCCCTGCATGATTAGTTTTAGATCTGTCAATTAAATCAGTGGAATTTCCTTGGAAATTGCCCTGTGTGCCTCTAGTTTCTGATCACCACCTGTTCTCCTCTTCTAGTTACTGAAAAAAATACGGCTTTTATGAAGCGAAGCCCACTAACTCATTAACCATTAGCCCAAGTCAGATGCCGCTTGTTGACAATATGCTTGTTCCTTTCTTCCTATATTACACTTGTCCTGTTGAATTCTCAGCTTTGTCCAAACTCTCTGATTACGTGGTGATGGAAGTCAAGAAGCTGAAGATGAGCTGAGTGAAACACCCAGACATGTCAGTTCACCATACTGTGTCTTGTTTTCATTATCAAATGGATGCTTACCTGCCCAACAAGCCTTCCTGGATGCCTTCATCAATCTTTTCTCCAATTATCTGGAGAAATTTATCTCTCCTCCACTCTCTAATCATATTTAGTCTATAAAAATTAAGTGCCTACCTTTTGACACAAAAGAATAATGTAACACATACAGTCATGCAAGTAGGGACTTTTTAAAAACAATATTATATCACCATGAGCTATAAAATTACTAAGCTGTTCATTATTGGGTTTCAGTCATGCAGTGTTCCAGCACCCATCCCTCCACTGGTGCGCCCTTCCCAACTCAAATCTAAGGGGGGATTTTTTTTTTCTCCTGGATATCTCAAGTATCTTTCTACTCTTCCAAATATTTTAATTTATCATCTCAAAGTTGAAACGGGGGTGGGGAGGTTCACTTGTATCACTTGTCTTCCCATTCATTGATTTGCTCAAGTGGGCCCCAAATAATGTCTCCATTCATTGGGAATGAGGTTCATTATTGTTACTGTTTTTGGCATATCAAATACACCACGGGTAGCTTGCCAGGCTCTGCCATGGCTCTGGATTTATCCCAGGGTCTGACCCCAGTATGGTGGACTGAATTCTTTCTAAAACTCACTATGGTACTAAACCAATTGTTTTTAAGAAAACAGACTACCATTTTGTAATAATTATGTTTGGTAAGTTCACAAATACTCAGGTTCCCACCTGTGAACACCATATCCAAAAGGAAAATGTGTAAGTAATTGTACTACCCTTTCAATTTTATTTGATTTTTCCTTATTGCTTTTTTCCAATGTTTTAACTCAAACTTTTCTTTTAAACAAAATAGTTATGAGATTTTCACTATAATGAATTCATTGGAGTTTAGAAGCAATTTACAAATTATTTGTTTCATTTCTAATGCTCCTGTCCTTTCTTAAGTTATTCCAGCCCATTTTAAGAAAATATTTTTAAATAATTTAATTTTTTTAAAGAGTAAAGAACAAATAATTAGCATGTAGATTTTGGGGTATTTGGAGCTGATCTGAGTATTTTCTCTTTCATGCTTAAATGTTAAGCTTTTATAATGCATGGTAATAATAGATACAACTGAAAAAAGTGTTTCTGGCACCAATGCATCAAATATCTACAGGCAATTTGAAGACTGAAAAAATGACTCATTCTTTGAGGGGTGGAGGATGGAATGGCATGCTTGGAAAAACAGAATGTAATTATCTACAAGGCTAGCTTATTTTAAATGATAACCAAACTGTTCAATGAAATAAGAATACTGAGTGTGGCAAACCATATCACATGTTACAAATTCTATTTTGGAGGTGATCTTTATCTTCTTAAAGAAATACAGTTTAACTTGAATACATCAAACATTATAAAGTAAATGGGGGCAGGAATAACAGTACACAGATATGGAGTTGGCTTTGTAAACTGCCAACCTGGGATTGATCCCTGGAGCACTGCCAGCAGCATTCCCTGAACACAGAGTCAGAAGCAAACCTGAGCTCTGCCAGGTATGTCCCTTAAACAAAACAAAATTAAATTAAAAAGAAAAGTAAATGGTAATTAAGATGGAGGATCATGTTCATTTTACTTTATCTTAGGTGTTATGAAGTGTTTGTTCTCCATGAACCTCAATTTTGAGTGATAACTTAATTGGGCATAAGTTGGCATTCTCTGCTGCTTTGGGGGGTGATCCCTGAGAGAGAAATCCAAACAGCAGGTTCCAAATAAAAGGTTGCTAGGATTTCTCTGAATCCCTCTCAGAGTTCCAGGAGAGAAGAGTGGAATTTTCCAATCTGAACCCTGAGCCCTGAGATTTTCCCTCAGACACGAAGCAGATAAACAATTCTGCCTTTTGCAAACAGTGAGAATTCAATTAATCCATTCAATCTGAAATTATATTATTTTCTCATTATTTCATTCTGGGTCTATGTTATAAAATCTTCCCAGATTTCACTCTCGGTCTTTCATTGGAGTAAACCTTCATTCTCCGAGACTATGTGGCTCTTCAGTTTAATGACATGCTTGTTATAGTGCCTTTACAGTAGGTGGGATCAATAACCAGGTTAACACCTGAGAGGAGTTAGGCCCGATAGATGTGTTTGTATTCTCGGGGGATGCATTGTTGCTTGTTTAGGAATGCAAACCACTCCCCATTCTGCCTATCTTTTCTTCAAGGTTGCCAGAGAAAATAGAACTGTTCTGAATTTATGGCGTTTATCTATCGATTGCCTGAGTGTGATTTTTATGGTCAAAGGATCAAAAAGTGCCTCCTTTTCTACATATAGAATTCTCTGCGAGTGTCCTTTCCAAAATGTATTTGTGAGAATCAGACATTTCTATTTCAATTAAACTAAATTTTATTTTTTGATTTTGGACTGTTCCTGGCATTACTCAGGGGTTACTTATAGCTCTGCTCTCAGGAATTGTTCCTGTCTATGCTTGGGGACCCAATGGGATGCTGGGAATGGAACCTGGGTCGACAATGTGCAAGGAAAGTGTCTTACCCACTGTACTATTGCTCTGGCCCCATAAACTATATTTTAATAACAAGAACTTGTCATTTGTCACTTGTCTTCCCATTGTTCATTGATTTGCTCAAGCAAGCACCAGTAATGTCACCATTCATTAGAAATGATGTCCATTATTGCTACTGTTTTTGGCATATCGAATACACCACGGGTAGCTTGGCAAACCCTGCCATGGCTCTGGGTTCATGCCAGGGGGCCCAGTCTCCTGCCCCTCAAGGTGCTGCAGGTGCAGCTGCAGTGCCCGGCTGCATTGGCAGGTGGCAGACAGGAAACAGGCTTGTCTAAACCCCCAGTGCTCTGCCTCATGGGCCCTGGATGGCTGATGGTCTGACATAGAAAAAGACTGGGCCCCGCTGGGAAAACAATAACATTTTTTTTTTTGCTTTTTGGGTCACACCTGATGATGCTCAGGGGTTACTCCTGGATCTTCACTCAGGAATTACTCCTAGCAGTGCTCAGGATACCATATGGGATGCTGAGGATTGAACCTGGGTTGGCCGCATGCAAGGCAAATGTCTTACTTGTTGTGCTATCACTCCGGTCCAAGAACATTCTTGCAATGATATACTAAGACATACACTATCATGTTTAAGGATAAATCTTAAATTTTAAAAAAGCATATAACTCATTTCAGTTGTAATTTTTAAGTTCTAATTTTAAAAATTGAAGTTATTTCATTGTCTTTAGGCTTCTCTTGCTACAAATGAAAAATCTACTAATTATAAGCTTTAAGTGGGTCTTTCTTCTATGATTTAACAACATCTTTTTTATTTCCTATGCACTTTGGTTTCAAGCCAGTATATTTAGACTAATTTTTCTTCATCTTGTTTAGCTCTTCCTCCAGTCTGGATATTTCTTCATGCATTCTTTGTAACCACAGTCAATCTTTATTTTTTCTCTCTATTCAGTTTTATCTTCTGATTTACTCCAGCTTTCTTTCTTTCAAAGAGAGCAATGTTTATCCAATCCTTCAAGAGATTTTTATAATTAACTTCATTGGCTGTTGACCATTTATAAGATTTCAAACTACCTTTCCTGAACATGTTGTCCAAGTGTTTGCCTTCATACTTTTTTTTCACTGTATCACTGTATCACTGTCTTCCCATAGATTGTTGATTTGCTAGAGCGGGCACCAGTAACATCTCCATACATCCTGTCACATGCGAGATAGCCCAAGGGCATCTGCCCACTCCTGGAACATAAAGAGCCTCAAACCATTCTATCAGGTCATGGGAATGAGGTCTATAATTGTTACTGGTATTTGGCATGTCAAATACGAATCAGGTAGCTTGCCAGGCTCTGCTGTGCGGGTGGGATACCATACTTTTTTTTAGTATTTTATTATACCACTGTGAGATATACAATTACATAGATGTTCATATTTGGCTTTCGGTCATATGGTGTTCCAGCACCCATCCCTCCACCAGTGCCCATTTCCCACCACCAATGTCCCTGATTCCCTTCCCCTCCAATAGCCTGCCTCTAATGCAGATTCTTTATCTCTTTCTCTTTCTCTCTCTTTCTCTTTTCCTTCTCTTACACATTGCGGATTGCAATGCATACATTTAGAGGTTGTCATGTGTATCTTTTTGCCTGTATTTAATGCTCAGTTCTAGCTTGATATTAGCACTTTCGACAATTATTAGCACACTATTCTCTTAGTGTGCTAAGTCAGAAGGTCTTACCTAACCTCTGACTCCCACACGTTGTGGTAATTTTCGCCTTTGAAAGACCACTTGATCCATGTTTTTCCTGACCTTGGATATTGGTATCATAATATGTACATATATATGTATATATATATAATGTCATGCAAATAAATGCAGTCATTCTATATCTGTCTTTTTCCTTCTGGATAATTTCACTCAACATGATCCTCTCCATGTCCATCCATTTATAGGAAAATTTCATTACTTCATTTTTTTTCTAACAGCTGCATAGTATTCCATTGTGTAGATGTACCAAGGTTT
This sequence comes from Cryptotis parvus, assembly GCA_021461705.1. Lineage (NCBI taxonomy): Eukaryota > Metazoa > Chordata > Mammalia > Eulipotyphla > Soricidae > Cryptotis > Cryptotis parvus. The sequence goes on along the minus strand of JAJIBD010000700.1, from coordinate 286,417 downwards.
CTTTATCCAGTCATCAGTTCTTGGGCACACTGGTTTCTTCCAGCTTCTGGCTATTGTGACTATAATGCTGCTATGAAAATAAAGTGAGGATGGTGTTTCTGCTGTGTGTTTTTGGCTTCCCAGGATAAATATACCCTGGGAAAATATACCCAGGGTAAAATATACCTTCCCAAGGTAAATATGCACAGGAGTGGTATGGCTGGGTCAAATGGGAGCTCAATATCTAGTCTTTGGAAGAATGTCCATGTTGTTTTTCAAAAAGGTTGTACCAGTCAACATCCCACCAGCAATGATGAGAGTCTGCTTTTCCTCACATCCACGCCAGCACATGTTGCTCTTGCTCTTTTGGATATGTGCCAATCTCTGTGGTGTGAGATATCTCGTGGTTGTTTTGATTTGCATCTTTCTGATGATTAATGATTATGAGCATTTTTTCATATATCTTTTGGCCATTTGAATTTCAATTTCTTCCTTGTCGAAGTTTCTGTTCATTTCTTCTCCCCATAGAACACTAAATTCTCTAAAAAATACACCTAGAAACAATAGATACATACAGTAGAGTGGCAGGGTACAAAATCAACACCCCAAAGTTGGTGGCTTTCCTATATAGAAATAATGAAAGAGAAGAAAGGGATATTAAGGAAACAATTTCATTCACAATTGTGCAACAGAAAATCAAATAACTAGGAATCAGCTTAGCCAAGTGTATAAAGGACCTGTACAATGAAAACTACAAGACAATGCTACAAGAAATAAAAGAGGACATGAGGAAATGAAAACACATTCCCTGCTCATGGATGGGGAGAATCAACATTGTCAAAATTGAAACACTCCCTAGAGCTCTGTACAGATTCAATGCAGTGCCTATAAGGATACCCATGACATTCGTCAAAGAAATTGACCAAACGCTCCCGAAATTTGTATGGAACAAAAAACCCCCAAGGATAGCTAAAGCAATCCTCGGGGAAAAGATGGGAGGCATCACGTTTCCCAACTTCAAACTGTACTACAAGGCAGTAGTAATTAAAACAGCATGGTATTGGAATAAAAACAGACCTGTGGACCTATGGAATAGAATTGAGTATCCTGACACCCAACCTCAAACACATGATCATTTAGCGAGTCTAAAATGGAGTAAGGAAAGCCTCTTCAACAAGTGGTGTTGGGAAAACTGGGAAGCACATGTTAAAAAAATGAATTTTGACCTGTGTCTAACACCATGCACAAAAATCAGATCAAAATGGATAAAAGATCTCAATATCAGACCTGAATCCATAAGGTACATTGAAGAAAATATAGGAAAACCCTTCATGACATTGAAGCTAAAGGCATTTTCAAAAGTGAAACACCATTAGCAAAGCAATTAGAAGAAAAGATAAACATATGTGCCTTCATACTTATTTTTATTTTTTTCCATTACTTTTTAATTTTTTTTCCTTTTTTATTCAAACACAAACAATAATTTATGATTATTATCACAAATTGCTTTGTGTTTACAAAGTAAAAAAGGTTTTCATAATACAGTTGATATAACGATTCATATTTCAACACCACTCCCACTACCAGTGTGTTCCCACCACCAAAGACCCTCATTTCCCACCCTCCCCAATCCCCATGCCTGCTCCCTCAGCTGGCACTAATTATGTTGAAAGTTAAAGCATATATATGGCAATGTTGTTGATAAATTGATTTTCCCCCTCTGGTTGGTTATGGGAGGAATTTGGCTTAATTATGTTCTTGAATTTACTTTCTGAGTTTCTAGAACATGGTTGATTTCTACTAGTTTGATGTATAAAAACTGCCACGCAGCTCAGGGAGAGCCGAATACCAGCTCTGCCCTGTGTGTCTGTGTCTCTGCATCATGGCCCACAGCTCGGAGGCAGTTTGTGGGTTGGCCCATGAGGCCTCCTGGATGGAACAGAGGTGGAGGAAAGGGACCCCAGCTCCATCTCCATGGAAGCCTGGTGACTTTAGCCACTGAGATCCACATACCTGGGCTTGAAATCGGCTCCTCTCTTAGGTGGGGTTCTGATGAGCTGTGGAGTCCGGATGTTGAAAACGGCTGCGATTATGGTGGCGACTTTCCTCTGCTGCTTCCAAGACCCTACTTGGGTGCCGGACTGTGACCAGAGCCAGTCCTCCTTTCTGGGCACCTCATGGTCAGCTGAGCTAGGGGAGAGTTGGATGGCAGCTCTGCCCCATCATACTTATTTTTAAAATCCATATTTATCCTTATCTTCCCCAAGACATAGACAGAGTCATATCATCACCATTTCAGTTCGCTCTCCTACTTCCTTTGTTAATTCCCTAACTTCCTTGAGGACTGCTTACTAATTCTGCTGTGTGCTCAGGATTTTTTTGCACATGCATCCTGAATGGCAGGTTTTAATTTTTTTTCCCTACAATCATTCTTTTGCTGTTTTGCCATTATTCTCATCATTCAGCCTTTGTTGCTTTGCAGAGGTCACAGTTCCCACAGGCATAGCTTGAACTTTCTGCACTGTACTGATTGTTTTTCACCTAAAGTCAAGTGCCCACTGCCCTTGGTGAGTTCCTAATCCAGATAGGCCACTGTAACATACATTCAATTTTCTGAGTCAGTTCTGCCTCCTGTTCTCGTGTATTTGTGCAGTGATCTTTGGGTGGAGAGTGAGCAAAATAAATGCTTCACATCTTTAGCTATAGGTGCGGCTTCCAATTTTATGACCCAACTAAAGTTGTGTGTCTGACCCATGAAGTTTTGCTTGTTTAGTTTTGCTAATATGTGTGTATACATGTGAGTGTGTATGTATGTGCATGTTTTCTTCTTTTCATGGGGTGGTTAAAGATTATGTGTGGGGCTGGCTCCATAGAGAATCCTAAAATAGAATCCATTTACTTTTTGCATTGTTCAGATCCCTCTATAAATTCCCTAAAAGGGGGTGAGCATTTCTGAGCAAACAAAACTCAGTCAATAAGAAAGGCAATATTTGTCAAGATAGCAAAGCTGACATATTTGTTATCTGTTGCTCTTTACATTAGGATAAAAATCTGCCCTTTTGTTTTTATAATTATGTAATAACCCTAAAGCCAGTTGTTCTTTTATTTCAGCCTGATTTCAAAGATCAGCATGGGGATGTCTTTCACTAAGTGGCTATATTTATGTCTGACATGGCCTGGCTTGGGCCGTGTGTCATCTTTTCTTGAAGTCAGGACTCATGCCAGGTCACACAGGCTTGTATTTGCTTCTTCCTTAGGATTTATTTGCTTTGTTAACTAAAAGGAGCCCAACCTAGATGCAGTTATTGCTGAGTCTAACTGGGGTCTAGAATTCAGAAGAAAAGGAGGCTGGAAAGAGGTTACAGATTACTCTGAGAGAACTGAACCAAGATTGGCCAAGTGGACACCTTAGACCCTGCCTACACATGAGGGAGGTTGCAGCACCTGCCTTAGGGATTTTGTATCAGAGTTCTTAGACAGTTCCTCTTCTGATAATGTCATCTATGACTGAGGCAAATGAGCAGGGTTATTTCTTTTCCTTGACCTCCTCCTTTAACCCTTTTGGCTGGGAATGAGAGGTCTATGTGGCATGGTATGATCACTCTTCTGCACTTCTTTAAATTGATTTTGAGGCACGCCCAGCTGTATTCAGGATTTATTGTTGACTGTGTGTTCTGGGATCACTCCTGGCAGATTTGGGGTACCAGGCATCAAAGCTAGGCTAGCCATGTGAAAGCCATGTGAAAGGCAAGTACCTTCCCCATTTCCAATCTCTCCAGCTCTCATTTACTGCAATTTTTGACATGGATACTATGGTCCTCAGGTCATTATACCTCTGCTTCCTCATGGGAAATCAGGTGGTTGGAGGTGACCTTTTCACAGAATCAGACCAGCATCCTTGGTTCAGTCATATCAGTGAAGCTGATGGGCTGTAATCAGTTTGGGTTTAGGCCTTATGATGTTTATTTTAACATTCTCGACATATTATGATCCTTTAAGCTGACTCTGAGAAATGAGCATCATGCTGAGTTCTCTCTGCAGTCATAACTCACAATTATGGAGATTCTCGATTATGGAGATATGTGCACATTGAGGAATCCAAGCGCATCTTTGTGCTGATGCTGCAACAGAGAGAGCGTTGGTGCAGACAGACAAGGAACATGGAGACCACATATCTCATACTGGGTGTTTAAACTGAAAAATGAGGGGTGTGAAAATGGTTCTACCTTCAGATTTCCACGTATAAAGCCAAGACAGATTGTGTGCAGGACTTCACAGGACACTTTTGTTTAAAGTAAGGATCAGTACTGCCAGGCAGAATCTGCGTTGACAGGGAACCCCTGAGAGGGTAAGTTTGGGACCCTCGCAGGTAAAGATAATGAAACTCCTAGAGAAGATCTGGAGCTTGGGAACAAAACTAGGGATTGGCAGTGGACTGGCAGAATCCCATTTGCAGGGGAAATCAAGACGTGATTCCAGTGGCTGGAGGTCATAGAGATAGTACAGTAGGTAGGGATTTGTCTTCCCTGCATCCAACCAGAGTTTGATCCCTAGCACCCCGGATAGCTCCTGAGCATCTCCAGGAGGAATTCCTGAGCACAGAGCCAGGAATAAGTCCTGAATACTGCTGGCATGGCCCAGAAACAAAACAAAAAATTTAAAAGGATATAATTTCTAAAGGAAAGAGACTCAGGGATTATGGAGGCGAGAAGTTAGAGGAGGTGGTATGATCTTAGAAGGACAGAAGACTGTGGAGCCTCCCTCTCTCCACAACCTATACTATATGTGGCTCCCCCACAGCCTGTGTGAATGGGCTACATGGCATCTGCACAACCAGACACCAAGTATGGTGGCTCCACAGCCTGTGTGAATGGACTTCAAGGCGTCTGCCAGACAAGCCAGACACCATGTATGGCGGCCCCCAGCCTGTGTGGAATGGGCTACATGGCGTCTGGAGAATGTGTCCTCTTCAGTGAAGCTCCTATAGTGGATGTTACACCTTGGGCTAGGGCTCTGATTTCTTTTGGACATAATTTAATTTTCAGGTCACACTTGGAAGTTCTTCCAGCTTACTTCTGGCTCTGTGCTCCAGGGATCCTATTGGTCATGCTCAGGAGACTGTGTGAGGTGCCCAGGATAGAAACTATATAGGTCACAGGTCAGAAAAGTGCCTTAGCCCCTGTGTGGTCTCTATTCCCTCTTTGTGGTTTCCACTCCCAGTCTTTCAGCCCCTGGGGCAGCTGCACTCTCAGATTCTTAAGCTCATTCAGATCTCTCAGTCATGCCTTCATTACATTCATCATCACACCTAGGAATGGCCTTCAGGGACATGGACATCTATTCCTTACTCAGATGAGTGTGATGCTGTGATCAATCCCTCCCTCCCCTCTTCTCCCATCAGAGTGGCTATTTATCCAGTCTTCCAGGTAGAACTCTGATTTCCAGAACCTGTAAGAAGAATCAGGTTCCTTATATTGAAATAAATCTCAAGTAAATCTCAGATTGCCATGCCATCCTACTATCCCCTCCAAGATGCTAAGTTGCTCTTCTCCAAAACAACCCCTCATTTCCCAGTCCCTCAATACTATTCCACCTTCCCCACCTTCTTTCCAGTCTTATAAGCTAGAAAGCTTCCTTCAACTGTTTATCTGCTGTCTTTACGTACATGGAGTAGGGGGCGTGGTGGACAGGAAAAAGACAATAGGAAGCAAACAGGAAAAGAACTCTGCTGTATGCTGATAAACCTCTCCTTAATTTTTTCTTCCCCCAACTTTACCAACTTAGCCTTCTCGTCATACTATCCACCCCTTGATCAAATCAAAATCCTGAGCTCATATTTGATTCTTCCATTAGCCTCACCTCTCCCATCCAACTCAGCAAAGGTTTTAGCTCTGTCTTCAGATCCCATCCCATTCTTCACTCTGCTCCGCATTCCTGATTTAACATGCAAGTTACCAGTCTCCTTGCCTGGGCTGTTACTGTGAGATTTCTCACTGTGTTGTGTTGGGGAGCCGCTGGGGTCCCGAAAAATACAAAGAAATGAGTTCCCTCCTACCTCTGAAACTGGCAGGGAATGGATGAAAACTCAGGAATCAAGCACAGTTTTAAAAGACTTTACTCTCACAGGTTCTGATATACAATCCAAGAACAGGAAAAACCCAGGACTTGGGGTTTCTGGCTGGGCCCCAGCCACAAGTAGGCCAAGATGGCTGCCACCACATGTTAAGGCCCAACAGGGAAGAGAATGGAGAGGAGAGGCAGAAAGCCAAGGGAAGCCAAAATGGCTAAAATAGCAAAACAGTAGTTTGCTATTATTATCATCATCTTTTGTTTGTATTTTCATTCATTTTTCCCTTCGCTTAGCCTAACCCGATCTCTTTATAACTTCCTGATAGATATTAGTTTCCTTGATTTCCAACTTTTCTTTTTTTCTCTATTTATATATGTGGATATATTTATGTCTTTTTAAAACAGATATTAAGGATATCTATCTATATTCTTAATTCAAGATACACCTTGAGAACGGCTTCAGCTCTGCCCCACAAAGTTTGTCCTGATACTATTTTCCATTGCAGATGTTTCTAATTTACATGGTGATTCCTGTCTTTGACTGGCAGAGGGTTTCTGGCCTGCTGGCAGTCTCTCTTTTCAGGTCTTAGCCATTTGCCTTCTCTTTTCCACTCCAGATCCTTAAAATAGAGTTTCAATTTGTCATAAGTTGGGGGGCGCTTGGGGAGGGTAGTTAAGATAGAGAGGGACCACTGTGACAACAAGAATTGGAAGTGATCACTCTGGACAAGAACTGAATGCTGAAAATGAACATACATGATAACCTCTCAGTTATATTGCAAACCAAAATGCCCCAAGGAAGGGGCAGCAGAGAGAGAGACAGAGACAGAGACAGAGACAGAGACAGAGACAGACAGACAGACGGACAGAAACACAAAGAGTGAGATACAGAGACAGAGAAATGTTTGCCTATATAGAGATGGGTGGGGGGGTGGTCAGGGGGGATGCTTGGAAGGAAACTTGGGACATTGGACGGTGGGAAATGAACACTGCTGAATTGACGGGTGTTGGAACATTGTCTGACTGAAAACCAATCATGAACAATTTTGTAACTATCCCACCCTGATTAGTTAATCAAATGCCTAGAAATCAACTTACCCAAGTGTGTAAAGGACCTGTACAAAGAAAACTACAAGACACTGCTACAAGAGATAAAAGAGGACACAAGGAAATGGAAACACATTCCCTGTTCATGGATGGGGAGAATCAACATTGTCAAAATGGTAATACTCCCTAGAGCTCTGTACAGATTCAATGCAGTCCCTATGAGGATACCGATGACATTCTTCAAAGAAATTGACCAAACGCTCCTGAAATTTGTATGGAACAATAAACCCCCAAGGATAGCTAAAGCAATCCTCGGGAAAAAGAAGATGGGAGGCATCACCTTTCCCAACTTCAAACTGTACTACAAGGCAGTAGTAATTAAAACAGCATGGTATTGGAATAAAAACAGACTTGTGGACCTATGGAATAGAATTGAGTATCCTGACACCCAACCTCAAACACATAATCTTTGATAAAGGTGCAATGAGTCTAAAATGGAGTAAGGAAAGCCTCTTCAACAAGTGGTGTTGGGAAAACTGGGCAGTGACATGTAAAAACATGAATTTGGACCTCTGTCTAACACCATGCACAAAAATCAGATCAAAATGGACTAAAGATCTCAATATCAGACTTGAATCCATAAAGTACATTGAAGAAAATATAGGAAAAACCCTCCACGACATTGAAGTTAAAGGCATCTTCAAAGGTGAAACATCACTAACAAAGCAACTAGAAGAAAGGATAAACATATGGGACTACATGAAACTAAAAAGCTTCTGCACCTCAAAAGAAACAGTGACTAAGATACAAAAGCAGTCCACAGAATGGGAAAGAATATTCACCCAATACCCATCTGATAAGGGGTTAATATCCAGGATATATCAGGCACTGGTAGAACTTTACAAGAAGAAAACAAACAACCCCATCAAAAAATGGGGGAGAAGAAATGAACAGAAACTTCAGCAAGGAAGAAATTCGAATGGCCAAAAAACATATGAAAAAATGCTCATCATCACTAATCATCAGAGAGATGCAAATCAAAACAACAATGAGATACCACTTTACATCACAGAGACTGGCACATATTCAAAAGAGCAAGAACAACAAGTGCTGGCATGGATGTGGGGAAAAGGGGACACTCATCCATTGTTGGTGGGAATGCCGGCTGGTACAGCCTTTCTGGAAAACAATATGGACTTTCCTCCAAAGACTAGAACTTGAACTCCCATTTGACCCAGCCATACCACTCCTGGGAATCTACTCTGGGAAACCAAAAATACGCAGCGGAAACACCATCCCTACTTTTATGTTCATAGCAGCATTATTCACAATAGCCAGAATCTGGAAGCAACCAGAGTGCCTGAAAATCGATGACTGGATAAAAAAGCTTTGGTACATCTACACAATGGAATACTATGCAGCTGTTAGGAAAAATGAAATTATAAAATTTGCCTATAAATGGATGGACATGGAGAAGATTATGTTGAGCGAAATTAGCCAGAAGGAGAGAGACAGATACAGAATGACTGCATTTATTTGCATGGCATAAATATATATGTACATATTATGATACCAATATCCAAGGTCAAGTGAAACATATATCAGGAGGTCTTGTCAAAGGTGGAAATTATCACAAACGTGTGGGAGTCAGAGGTTAGGTAAGACCAAAAATGGAACAGTGTGCTAATAATTGTCGAGGGTACTAATGCCAACCTAGAACTGAGCATTAAATAGAGGCAAAAAGATACACATGACAACCCTTTAATGTATGTTCTGTAATCCATAGTCTGGATGGGAAGGAAAAAGAGAAAGAGAGAGAAATGGAAAGAAATCAAGAACCTGCCATGGAGCAGGGCTGGGGGAGGGGAGGGAACCGGGGACGTTGGTGGTGGGAGATGGGCACTTGTGGCGGGATGGGTGCTGGAACACTGTATGACCAAAACCCAAACATGAACTTTTTAATTGTATATCTTTTTTATTTGTATATCTCACGGTGGTATAATAAAATACTTAAAAAAATGTATATACTTAGTGTATTTTCTTCTCAGGCCACTAGGGGAAGAAAAGTACACAACTTAATATTTTTCCTAACTAAAGTGTTTCAACAAAAACACTTCATATATTATGTTGAGCGAAATTAGCCAGAAGGAGAGAGACAGATACAGAATGACTGCATTTATCTGCATAACATAAATATATAGGTACATATTATGATACCAATATCCAAGGTCAAGTGAAACATATATCAGGAGGTCCTGTCAAAGGTGGAAATTATCACAAACGTGTGGGATTCAGAGGCTAGGTAAGACAGAAATGGAACAGTGTGCTAACAATTGTTGAGGGTACTAATGCCAACCTAGAACTGAGCAATAAATAGAGGCAAAAAGATACACATGACAACCCTTTAATGTATGTTCTGTAATCCATGGTCTGGAGGGGAAGGAAAAGAGAAAGAGAGAGAGAAATGGAAAGAAATCAAGAACCTGCCATGGAGCAGGGCTGGGGAGGGGGAGGGAACCGGGGACGTTGGTGGTGGGAGATGGGCACTGGTGGCGGGATGGGTGCTGCAACACTGTTTGACCAAAACCCAAATATGAACTTTTTAATTGTATATCTTTGTAATTTTAAAAATAAAAAAATTTAAAAAAACACTTCATATATGCAAGTACTGTCATTTAAAAAGTGAAAGATACATTTTTGAAAAATCAAGACAAAACTAAAACTAAACTGTCATCCACAGTTTGTATGAGACGTTTTTAGTAGGACACAGTTTTTAATGAACTTGATTGTGATTACATTTAAAGCTCTAGTTTATGGGTTTATTTTATTTTCCATTATAGGAGGAATATTTAGGGGTCAGAGAGATATTACAGAATGTAGGATGTTTGTCTTGAATGCATTGGACTTGGCCTTGATCCCTAGCACCACATACAGCTCCCAAACCTGGCCAAAAGTAATCCCTGAGCGCCGAGCCAGGAGTTAAGCCCTAAGCACCACTAGGTAGGCATGACTCAAACTGAGCCCCAAACAAGAATATGTATATAATATTAGTTAACTTGCATAGCATTTACATATGTGCATGTTATTTATTATGCTTATTACATGTTATTTATTATGTTATACAATTACTATATTACTATATAAGATTATTTATTATGTTTATTACATGTTATTTATTATGTTATACAATTACTATATTACTATATAAGATTAATCTTATATATTACTATATAAGATTATTTCATTTTTAATTTAACTTACTGGGCTTGTGTCTGTATATCCCTACAGGTGCAGAAGAAAGCATTTGTAAATAATTCAATGTAAATATTCATGAATATGTTTCTCTGAACCTGTGGTTATTTTAAATTTGTACTCATAGAATTTAAACTTCATGGTTAAAAGAAAGGGGTCTTTTGGGACCAGAGCGATAGTATAGTCAGTCAGTAGGCATTTGTCTTGCATGCTGACCTGGATTTGATCCTTGGCATCCCATAAAGCTCCCAGACAACCTCCAGGAGAAATTCCTGAGTGCAGAGCCAGAAGAAACCCCTGAGCATCTTCTGGGTGTGACCCAAAAAAGAAAAAAAGAGTGGGGGGCATTTTTATTTTATAGGTCCATGATCTATAAGCTTGCCTGCAACACTTATTACTAAATATCCACATCTCCGTGTCACTGCCAAATTGAGACTACTTTTTTGTTTGTTTGTTTTTGATTTTTGGGTCACACCCGTGAATGCTCAGAGATTACTCCTGGCTCTACACTCAGGGAATTACTCCCTGCGTGCACAGGGGACCATGTGGGATGCCAGGGAATTGAACCCAGGTTGGCCTCATGCAAGGCAAACGCCCTACCATCTGGACTATCTCTCTGGCCCTCTTTTTTTTTTATTAAAGAGGTATTATTCCCATGAATTTGCTTCAAAAACTATAAGTTATACTTTCATAACTGATGTGGTCAGCTGGTGTGGCCAAATACACAGAGGCAGATTAATGTAGATAATCAAACTGACTTTTCTTAATCATGAATTCTGTCAATGTATGTAACTTGAAGTATAACAATGTTTGAAGAAGCATAATGGTCAGCAGGTGGCACACTAGACTTAAAATAAAAGGACGCCAGTAAATGTGCCTTGTTCTCTTACCATGATCACTTACCATGATCACTTAGAAATCAATTTTTCTGTAAATAACCTGCTAATTTTTTTAATTAAAAATATTTGAGAATGGAAAAGAGTTGTCCTTAGTGAAGAAAATACAATCATCATGGGCTTAGCAGGAAATCAACAAGAGTGTGTAAAGTTGATAAACCAACGTGAAAGGAAGGAGGACATCACGACAGCTTCTGGTACCAAACTTCACATTTCCGACACTCATCTTTCTCCCACACTTGACATAGTGTCTTAAGAAAGGTCATAAACGAGGTTCCCTTTGTCAGAATGATGCACTAGTCAACCTTTGGAGGGATGGAAAAAGCGTAATGTCCTGGTAATCATTGTGACACATTCCTGAGCTTGAAACAGTTCAGGGGCCTGGAACCTGAGAAAACAGCAGGCCTCGGCTGCTGTTAGAACAAGTTTTAAAATGATATTTCTGAGGCTAGAGAGATAGTGTAGGGGGTAAAATGCTTCCCTTGCATCCCTTAGGGTCCACCAAGATCAATCCCAGAGTGTAGTGTAGAGCGAGGAGTAATTCAGAACACAGCTAGGTATGACCAACTGCTCCTGCTTCACTGTTACTTCTATTCAAATGTAATAGTAGAGCCCGTTTTTATAAAATCAGATTGCTTTGTTTTATAATAAATATAAAAGAAAGATTTTCATCACATGGGATTCCTGCCCCTTGAGGTGTTGCAGGTGTGGTTGCGGTACCCGACTGCATCGGCAGGTGGTAGACAGGAGACAGGCTTGTCCACACCCAGGGCTCTGCCCTATGGGCGCCGGATGGTTGATGATCTGACATAGAAAAAGACGGGGCCCCCTGTGATGAACCTAGAGCCATGGCAGAGCCTGGCAAGCTACCGGTGGTATATTGGATATGCCAAAAACAGTAATAATAATGGACCTCATTCCCAACGAATGGAGATGTTACTGGCTCCTGCTTGAGCAAATTGATGAACAATGGAAAGACAAATGATACAAGTGATACAGGTGGATAGAACTGGACTTTTTAGAGTGGAGCTTAATGAATGCAGTATGTACAAGTTTTTGCACATGACTGAAACATGTTAAATGAAGTCTCATTTTAATAAAATATTGAATTTTTTGGGCCTCACCCAGCAATGCTCAGGGGTTACTCCTGACTCTGAAATCAGGAATTACTTCTGATCATGCTCAGGAGATCATTTGGGGTTTCAGATCAGACATGTGCAAGGCTAATTCCTTGCCCCCTGTACTATCGCTCCAGCACTTATCTGTCCATTGAACCCATTTATTTCTGTTTCAGTCTTTTACTCAGTTACCTGCACACTATCACAGAATGGGGCTTTGCACCCTCAGACACTTATTGAATTTTACCAGCCACTCAGAAAGTACCATGTTGCCTCCAAGCCCAACACCAAGCTATGAACTGAGATGTGTTTAGAAACAAAACTACACAGCCTATTTCAGCAAGAGTCTCTGGCTTTAGAAAAAATCAAATAATTATGTCACCAGTCTAGTGGCCTGCATTTATTTTAATTATAGTCTATGGCATGGCTTTTTTTCTTAAAAAGGAAGGAAGGAAGAAAGGAGAAAAGGAAGAAAGGAAAGAAAGAAAGAAAGAAAGAAAGAAAGAGAGAGAAAGAAAGAGAGAGAGAGAGAAAGAAAGAAAGAAAGAAAGAAAGAAAGAAAGAGAGAAAGAAAGAGAGAAAGAAAAGAAGGAAGGAAAAAGAAAAATTGTGCCAAAAATAGAAAATAAAACCCTCACCTAAGAAGCACATTTTTTTTCCAAATTTCTTGGCAAAATACAAATGACAATTTATGTGCAAAATGCTTTGTCTACAAAACCCGTCTTGCAAAGAAACCCTCTAGATATCATAGCATGAGTGAGCAGAGATGAAGCCTGGAATTTCTACAGGTGATAAAAACACAACACATGGCTTACATAGCAGGCAGATATAGTTTTATTTGAGAGACTCCATCTTGATCAGTTCCATGTAAGACTCATAGAAAAGATTATTTAAAAAGAGGAAACTATCCCACATCTGTCTATAAGAAGTCAATTCGGAAAACTAAGAGGTAAGTAAGACAAACATAGGCGTATATACAGAATCCAGATGGGGAAAATGTTCACCTCTGAAAAATAAAAGGTTTTCTTTCCTTCTCTGCCTTTCCATTCATTAATGGATGTTAAAATTCCTTCAGTAACGTTTGATAGGGTCCAAAGGAAATGTTACTGGTGCCCGCTCGAGCAAATCGATGAATAACGGGATTCAAGTGATCAACTGAACTTTTTTGTTAAGCAGACCTTCATTGGGTGAGCCTGTGTGATGTGCAGGCTAGAGAATGCGGACAGGCCGGAGCATTCCCACTTCATGTGGAGGATTCAGAGTAACCACAGCTATTGCCATAATTCAAGTTTGTCTATTCCGTTGTTCACAGGCAGATAAATGGTACATGCTTGGACAGACATGGTGGCTTTTGATGTCTTTTCTCCACATTTGTAAGCAGGTACTTTAAAAGTACACTTTAAAAACTACACTTAAAAGTGTAGTTTGCTATGATTAAAATTCAATTCCTGGAAGAGATGAACAACAGTTGTGACCATCAGTTTTCATTTTGGTGAGCTAGAATTAAAAAATATTATACCACCGTGTGATGTACAATTAAAAAGATGTTCATGATTGGGTTTCAGTCATACGTTTTCCAGCACCCATCCCTCCACCAGTGCCCTATTCCCACCATCAGTGTCCCCAAAGTCCTTCACTCCTCCTCCACCCTGCCTCTATAGCAGGCACTATTCCTCTCTCTCTCTCTCTCTCTCTCTCTCTCTCTCTCTCTCTCTCTCTCTCTCTCTCTCTCTCTCTCTGGAGTTGTGTTTATAGTCTTGTGCACAGTGAATGCTGACCTACTTGGGGTCTAAGCATGCTAATGCTAAGGTGGTAGACAGTGCAGTGTCCCTTTTCTGCTCTTCCAGCAGAGTGAGAAAATGAACAGAGACTATTTCACACCATTAGACCTAGACCCAGCCAGGCTGATGGCGTGTTGCTGTTTCTGGTGCCCAGAATCGTGTTCCATACTTTGGGTAAATCTACCAGAGCTGTACCTATACACAAAGGAATGGAAAAACTGAAATACACTACAGTTATAAAATCACTTCTCTAAGTACAAATAGAATGTATTTTTTCTCTCAACTGCCTTTTTCCCAGTTACTCTAAGTTAATGCTGTTCTCTTTAAAGCATTGATATGTAAGGTTAATGCTGAGAAACATACGGAGAACTTATAAGCCATCTTTGGTTTAATCAGAATATACTAAATGTATGTAGAAATACTTGGGCCCTTTCATACTGCATTCTTAATTTGAATTCTTAGGTGTGTTGATGTTCAAATCTAACATTGTCTATTGTCTAGGAAGGGGATACAGTTTTTTCAGCTTTCTAAATTAGGAAGTCTATTTACATGCTGCAATTTCTTTTTTATGTGTATGTTAAGCATATTTTTTAATTAAACATTTTATTATACCACTGTGAGATATACAATTACAACGTTGTTCATGTTTGGAGGTTTCGGTCACATAGTGTTCTAGCACCTGCCCTCCACCAGTGCCCATTTCCCACTACCAGTGTCCCTAATTCCCTCCCCCCTCTCATAGCCTGCCTAAATGGCAGGTTCTTTAGCTCTTTTCTCTCTCTCCCTCTCTCTCCCTTTCTTCTCCTACTCATTGTGGGTTGCACTACATACACTTGGAAGCCATCATGTGCATTTTTTGCCTGTATTTAATGCTCAGTTCTATGTTGGAATCAGCCCTTTCGACATTTATTCACACATGTTCCCTTCGGCTGTCTTACCTAACCTCTGACTCCCTCACGTTTATGGTAATTTTGACTTTTGGTAAGACCATCTGATATATTTATGTCATGCAAATAAATGCAGTCATTCTATGTCTCTCTCTTTCCTTCTGACTAATTTCACTTAACATGATCCTTTCCATGTCCATCCATTTATAGGCAAATTTCATAACTTCATTTTTCCTAACAGCTGCATAGTATTCCATTGTGTAGATGGAATTGTACCATCTACACAGGCATTGGGTAGATGGTACAATTCCATCTACACAATGGAATTGTACCATCTACAATGTCTTTGTCTCCTCTTTACAGGGCCTTAACACGTGGCCCACAGTTTCTTTATCCAGTCATCAGTTCTCAGGCATACTGGTTGTTTCCAGGTTATGGCTATTGTGAATAGTGCTGCTATGAAAATAAAAGTGCGGATTGTGTTTCCGCTGTGTGTTTTTGGCTTCCCAGGGTATATTCCCAGGAGTGGTATGGCTGGGTCAAAAGGGAGCTCAATTTCTAGTCTTTGGAGGAATGTCCATATTGTTTTCCAGAAAGGTTGTACAAGTCGACATTCCCACCAACAGTATATGAGAGTCCCCTTTTTCCCGCATCCACGCCAGCACTTGTTGCTTTTACCCTTTTGAATATGGGCCAGTCTCTGTGGTGTGAGGTGATATCTCATTGTTGTTTTGATTTGCATCTCTCTGATGATTAGTGATGATGAGCATTTTTTTTTCATATGACTTTTGGCCATTCGAATTTCTTCCTTGTCAAAGTTTCTGTTCATCTCTTCTCCCCATTTTTTAATGGGGTTGGCTGTTTTCTTCTTATATAGCTGTACCAGTGCCTGATATATTCTGGATATTAACCCCTTATCAGATGGGTATTGGGTGAATATTCTTTCCCATTCTGTAGACTATCTTTCTATCTTGGTCACTGTTTCTTTCGAGGTACATACTGCAATTTCAAGTAGTCAAATAGTAGAGATTTCCACTTAGGACAAAAAAAAAGAAATATTTTCATTATATGGTAAAAAGAGGAGTAAAAGGTGGTCTTCTATCCCATAGGAGGGGATGAAAGATATTGTCATAGCTGGGCGTGTTCACACCCCCAGGCACACAGCAGAATCTGATATACTCATTTCCCAGCACAGCTGTATGTTGGGGAAGCTGCCGGGTCCGACAGTGCTGGGAAGCGAGTTCCCTTCTACGTCCGGGCCGGGCGGGAATGGATGAAAACTCAGGAATCTGACAAGGTTTTAAAATGCTTTACTTATCACAGGTTCAGGCACACAAATCAGCAATAGGAAAATCCCTGTGCTTAGGATTCCCGGCTAGAACCCTAGCCACATGTAGGCCAAGATGGTGGCCACCACGTGTTAAGGCCCTGTAAAGAGGAGACAAAGACAAGACTCCCAAGAAGAGTGTGAATTCCCAAAAAGAGAGGATGCCAGAGAGGAAGCAGGCTAGTCTTATACCCCTGAAACTCAGACCTCCCACTATTATGGGAAGCAGGGAGGGTCAAATGCCCTCAGGTAATTTCTCCCAGCACCTCACCTAGGCCCTTTTAGATGCTATATGTTTTGAGCCAAGATCTGCCTGGAAATGGCTTTTTTTTTTTTTTTTTTTTTGCTTTTTGGGTCACACCCGGCGACGCTCAGGGGTTACTCCTGGCTCTGCACTCAGGAATTACTCCTGGCGGTGCTCAGGGGATGACGGGATTGAACCCGGCTGGCATAGGCTGACCACATGCAAGGCAAATGCCCTACTCGCTGGGCTATCGCTCTGCCCCCTGGAAATGCCTTTATAGGGCAGAGAAGGGGGTTCTGAGATGGCATGTCTCTGTACCAAAGACTATACTAATGCCAGTTAAATATTTTTCCAAGCCTTCACAAGAGTCTCCTCTACTTCACGGTAGCTTTGTATTTTAGTTGCCTTTGAGTTCAGGGAACCATGCTTGCTTAAGTGGAAGCAAACAGCATTTCTCTCTGGTCTAATTACTTAGAGATCCAACATGGCCAGGCAAATATGCTGGTAAGATCTAGCTAGTCCCATGATGATTGTGGTAGCATGAGAGAATATTTACACCAGCCAGTACAAAATACACGGTCAGATAAACTGCCACATTTAAACTACCCCCTATCTACGAAGTGACCTGCAGGGAGGCAATCCAGGGCAGATGCAGAGGCTTAGGAGTCCTGCAACAGTTGTGCGCCATTTTCCCTGAGTCTCTGTATTCAGGTGTTGTGATAGTCATGTGCTTGGAGGCTGGCATAGGGAAATACCCTAGAATGTGCCTGCTCTGCATTGGACAGGGTGCAACAAGACTAATTTTGTGGAGATCCCAAGAGTCAAGTAATTTCTTTGAATAATCATTTCCACACAAAGGAATTACAAACAATTCCGTACTTGTATTCCATTTGACTGACTTCATTTTGACTAAGAAAATAAGGTATTTTTACGATCACGATCTTCCCCTTGATCATCTATTTGCTAGAGCGGGCACCAGAATTATCTCCATATGTCCTGTCTCCATGCCAGTAGAGCCAGGGGCATTGGCTTGCTACAGGAACATAAAGAGCCTCAAACCATTATATTAGGTCATGGGAATGACCTAATATAATTGTTACTGGAATTTGGCATATCAAATACAACACGAGAAGCTTGCCAGGCATGCCGAGCAGGAGGCAAACTCTTTAAACGCCTCCAAATAAAGCATTCATTGATGAAACAGCCCGGATCACCGACACCCACCCAGCAGCAGCTTTTTCCTCAATCCAGCCTAGGTATGCTGGTCCAGAGACTCTCCTACACACGGGGCAGAGCTGTTCCTTGCTCTCCCTGTGCACAGCTGTTCATGAGGCAGTCGGGAGGCATGGCGGGTCCTAGCCCTGGCCCACCACCTCGGCAGAGCCTCACAACAAGCCAGACCACCCCTCCCCTCACTCCACGGCGCCGCCATTTTCCACTTTTTGGACTTCCCTCTCGTCAGAACTCCACCCAGCAGACCAGCCCATCACAGCCCAGCTCGCGTGGCCGCTTTCGCCCACGCGCTTTCATCAATGAATGCTTTCATCTTCATCAAGGTATTTTTAGAGTTAAAAAAATTTGCAAATTGCATATATGCATGGCAGCTTTGTCTTCCTTTAAGTAAATGTTAATAAAAAACATTCAGCATCTCTATTTTAAGTATGAAAAAATGTTCTGTCAGCAGCCTCATATTCTGTCCTTTCCACTTTCACTGCTGTTCCCATCCAGCCATCTCTGTGCACTCCTACAGCAGTCAAGTCTGATCAGGCACTATTAGCATATAGCTGCACCTTCTAATCATTGAGACTCATGGATACCATTTGCAGAATGCCTTTTGTTCTCTTTACAACTGAACACAGGGAAAGGCCCAAAATTATCTTTTTTTCCCTTGTAGGGCCTCTCTGACTACCTTTGTCAGAGGAAGCTTTCCTTCCATTGTCTGGTTCTCAAACCTATTCTCTGGCGGTGAATGTGCCTTGTCGTGAACTCTGTGATGTGCATTCTCTGTGCTCCAAGGCGGGTTTCCTAGAGAAACACACTTTGTTCAGCATATTTATCCTCTGCAGTCCTATCACAGTGCCTTGTACGTAATTGCCAATGAGGTGGTGTGGTCACGCTGGCTGGGGAAATGAACACAACACTCTTTGGAAGACTATATTTCAATGGCCAACTATACAGATAAGGGTACAGATGTTTATTGTGGCTGGAGGCCAGAGCAAAAAGCTCCCCTGGGCCAGTGGAAACCAATAATAACCACTGAGGAGCCTGGCAAGTTTTAAGAGGGGATTTCATGCTATTTGGAACAACAGACAGGATAGAAACAATCATTTTTGTCTGACTAATGATGTGGCCATAGCAGCAGGTATAACAGTGAACTGGACAGAAAAGTCAGAGCAGCCTCTGTAGTTAGTTCAGTCTCCTGGACAATTTCAGTAGAACTAATTCTTACCCAAAGAGTCTGTTTCAGCCAGCGTAGGATGGAATTCTAGGAATCTGCATTTTAGTGGACTCTGAGGCCTATTAGGGCTGAGGGAAAGCACTTTGAAGCACTACAGTGGTTTATTCTTTCTTATGGCAAACATTTGGATAAATTGTTTCCCCAGGGCTCCCTTCCAGAACCAGATTAGTGAGGATGAATTAGCCCCGATTCATTAGGAAGTTCAGGGTGGTCAGGGCAGCTTTAAACTTTCCTTTCTCCCTCAGTCAGAAGCATTTGACTTTCTCCAGCCATAAAGACACCTACAAACTATTGCACATCATGTCATTCAGAGCAAAAAGGTTTGGCTCTTTCTGTATGACTCTGGAGACCAACTTTTGAGGTTTGCCTGTGCAGATATCTTTCCCACTGCATGTTCCATCTTCTAGGTTCAGGCTATGGTCCTGTAGGACTTGAATATCATTCAGTTATTTAGTTTATTTCTCTAGTCCTATGGGGCTTGAATATTCTTTATACCGGATGTAACTCATTTGTCTTTTCTTCCTGCTTTAGACCGATGGCATCTGCTACTTTTAGCACACACAGAATGAAGAGTCATGAATTTATCTTACACTGGCCTTGTCCTGGACTAAGAAACAGAATCATAACCTTTAAATAGCTTCCTTACCAGATGCAGCACCCCGTCTAATCTCATCCTCACGTACAAGTACCATGCGGCTCAGATTGCAAAAGACTATGTCCCTGGAACTTTATGATAGCAAATTATTGTGAGTAAATATTCAAGTAAATGTGAGATGAAAGACATCTGCTGAATCTCTAGGGAAATGCCAACCATATAAACAATCCTGATTCAGAAATAGGAAATGTTAGGCATAGTCTTTTCATATGATGCTGAGAAGAAATGGTGCCAATAAGACACAAAATGAGAGCTATGTCCTTGTGGGAAAGTATCACTGTCTTCCCATTCATCATCGATTTGCTCGAGTGGGCACCAGCAACATCTCCATATGTTCTGTCTCATGCTAGTAGAGCCCAAGGGGATCTGCTTGCTCCAAGAACATAAAGAGCCTCAAACCATTCCATCAGGTTATGGGAATGAGGTCTATAATTGTTACTGGTATTTGGCATATCGAATACAACACGGGTAGCTTGCCAGGCTCTGCCGTGTGGGTAGCATACTCTTGTAGTCACCTCTAAATCCAGCATTTATTGATGGAACCGGCTGCGCGAGCCGGGATGTGATAGGCTGGTCTGCTGGGTGGAGTTCTGATGAGGGGGAAGTCCTGATGTGGAAAATGGCAGCTCTCATGGAGTGGGGGGGTCGTCTGGCTTGTTGCGAGGTTCTGCTGGGGTGGTGGGCCAGGACTAGAACCCGTCATCCCTCCCGGGTGCCTCGTGAGCGGCTGGGTACAGGGAGAGCCAGTAGCAGCTCTGCCCCATGTCTGTGAGTCTCTGGATCAGCATACCTGGGTTGGATTTGAAAAAAGACTGCTGCAGGGTAGATCTCGATGAGCCGGGCTGTGATAGACTCATCTGCTGGGTAGAGTACTGATGATAGGGAAGTCTAGATGTGGAAAATGGCGGCCCTCAATAGAAAACAGTTATTGTGTACATGGACCAGAGATATAATATAGAGGTAGTTATCTCCTCAGGCCTGTGTCCTCCCTAGAATATGTGTCTTAATTGCTTTTCTCTGTTTCTTTTCTTGATTATTTCTGCTCTGGAGAAGCCACTCATGATCATATATTTTCCCTCTTTCCTTTTATATCTTCTTTCTAAGAAAATTTCATTCAATAAAAACTACCTTGCTTCACACACACATATACACACGTACCACTCAGTTTGATTTCTGATACCATTTGATTCCCTGAGCACTGTTAAGCATGGTCAATCTTCCCTCAATAAATAAATTGATCACTGCTTCTTTTATTTTTTTAATTTACTTATTATTATTATTATTATTATTATTATTATTATTTGCTTTTTGGGTCACACCCGGCAATGCTCAGGGGTTTCTCCTGGCTCTGCACTCAGGAATTACTCCTGGCGGTGCTCGGGGGACCATATGGGATGCCAGGGATCGAACCCAGGCCAGCATGGGCCGGCCGCTGCAAGGCAAACGCCCTACCCGCTGGGCTATCGCTCTGGCCCCAATCACTGCTTCTTTTAAAAGCAATGATTTTAGTGGTGGATTTCACCTAATGACATAAATAATAGTAGTGGGATTTTAAGGATATGCACAAGAGAAAGATATTTTATTTACTTTTATATTTTTCCTTATATGAGTTGTGTCTCTTTCTTTTCAGTTCTTTGCTTTTCACATATTTCTCAAACAATACAAGCGCAGGAGTGTGTAAAATCTACATGACATTTATATTGACTTGTTGGATAATGTATTACACTTTGATCACTACCAATGAGTAGATTCCAGATTCTGTGAGAGACACTATAGTCAGTGGGTATTAAGAGCCCGGAACATCTGCATCATTCAGCCTCTCCTTTGGAAGTATTCCATGAACAATCTGGAAAAGCTAAGTCATATCACCTGGATGTTAACTGAGAACAAAACTCATAATAGATAATGAAGTTGGTATCTGATGGTGAATTAAATCCATTAACCAGGAATAATAAAGAAAAGAAGTTAAGCAATATAGAGTATCACTTGTCTCACTTGTCTTCCCATTGATCATCGATTTGCTCGAGTGGGCACCAGTAACATCTCCATTCGTTGGGAATGGGGTCCATTATTGTTCCTGTTTTTTGGCATATTGAATACACCACGGGTAGCTTGCCAGGCTCTGCCGTGGTTCTGGGTTCATTCCAGAGGTCCCAGTCTTTTTTTTTTTTTTTTTTTTTTGCTTTTTTTGGTCACATCTGGCAATGCTCAGGAGTTTCTCCTGCCAATATAGAGTATATTGAAGTTATACCAGTAATGCTAAATTATGACAATCTGTGAAGGGCAATGCCAGTCTACTCAGAGACCAAGTTCCCTGAGTTCCCATAACAGTTAAACATCTTTAAATGGTGCATAGGAAGAGGAAATAGCTATGGTTTCCTGTTTGGTTGACCCAGGCCTCCTTCTAACACTGATAGAGCCAAGTTTTCCTGTTCATGCACCTGCATGGGTCTTTTTTACTAAAATACTTTTATGTTGAACCAAACATTCTCTTTTTGTTTACTGTTCTCTGTCCTTTATTGTAACTGGCATGCAAACAGACCTAGCATTTGTTGCCACCTGCTAAGTAATTAAATATTCAATTGGAAAATGGGCACTTTATAAAGTCAGAGGACTTATTATCAATGAGAAGTACTGAAAAGGGTAAGTAACCAGTGGTCATTCTGTAATATTACTAGAATGGATGTTTTAATCTTTACAGAAATGAAGAACCTTTAAAGCTTTATAGAAATTGGTTCTGATAATTCTAAACCAGGCTGCTTTCACACAGAAACATAGTAGCTGTTGTATAAGTAGGACTGGAATGGAGTCTCCATGATTTCCATATCAAAGCTTATATGAATCATGCAAATTATCAATATGTTTAGTTAATTTTCTACTGCTCTTCACCTAAATCAATAGAAATGGTGTGTTAATGTTCTAGAGACAGCCCTGAATTTCCAACCATTTATTTCAAATTAACTTTCTAATAACTCTGGTAAAAGTTATGAGTTTGTGTTAAGCACTATGAGCAGAGATAGAACATTTACAATAAGTCATGGTAAAGTAAGCAGGGCAATATGTGAATGAGATATTTTAATCAGAAAATGTTTATGCAATACAAAAACAGGTAAAGTATTCCATATTCTTTCCTTGAACTCTTTTTGTTGTTCTTTTTCCAGTGTTCTCCCTTCATTCAAGCACCGATATAGCAGAGACCTAAGAAGTAGTTGGCTCTGTAGTTCTGCAGAGACATGTAAAATTAATAGCTGTTCCGTTAATTAAAAATATGTTGTCCTAGTATAATAAGTAAGCTTAAGACCAATTTGTTCCTATGACATTCCTCCAAGGGCTTAAAAACTCAACTATTTTTCTCTGGAGTTCTACAAGTTCACCACCCACGAGGAGTGACCAGTTGTCATTCTACAGCCCTCAGCACGCCAGACCGTTTCTGTACCAGCAATCTAACATTTCACCTCTCTGGGGGGACAAGTGTAGGCACAAGACAAAAGCACTTCATGAATTGCTGTAAGAATCATCTCTGCATCATGCTGATCTGGAGACAGTCTCCACTCTCATGGTTGGAGAAACTGGCCCCAAAGTTCTAAGTTTCAAAATCTCTTTTATATAGTCCTAAATTATTTGAAAAATGAGAACAGGTAGTGCAATGTAGAAGACAGATGAAGTATTAAAAATAGAATACACAGCATGTCTGTCTGCCACATTAGCTCACAGTGCCTGCTACTCAGAAAATGCATGTCAAGTAGAATAAACACCGGTGGTGCCCGTCTCTGGGTGCAGCTTGTGTCCTTGCAAAGGGAAGCAGGCTATAGGAGACAGATGCTTGTTCTGCCTCTTGTGCCTGTGTGCCTCTGAAGGTTGAGCAGACAGTAGCAAGCAGGAGAGCCATCAGTTTTGAGGGGTTTTGGGTTTGGTTTGGTTTTGTGGCCAGATCAGCAGTGCTCAGTGCTCACTCCTGGTCACACACACAGAGATCACTCCTGGCGGAGCCTCAGCATATGGAGTGCTGTGGATCAAACCCAGGTCAGTTATGTGTAAGAAAAATAAGTGCCTTACATTCTGTAGTTTCACTCTAGTGTTCACTTTGGGTTTTTTTTTCTCTATCACTGAAATGGAATAGGTTTGATTCCAACAAACATACTTGGGTGTTGTGGGGGAGGGGAGTTAGAACCTGTTCCTTTGCTTTTTACTGCAGTGCAAATGAATCTCTTCCAATTTTGGACCCCTGCAAACAGTGCCTTTTACACTTACAATCAACAATCATTCATTTCCAATTTTACGTTCTTGATCCCAGTTCTGAAGGCCGGGAGTGTGTACCTGTACATGCCATCCGTGCCGGAATGAATCCCTATGAAGTATGGAGTCTAAAGCCTTCTTGACATTGTAATGGAAATCAACACTAAAAAGACGTGAGCACAATTTTAAAATAAGGAAGAAGTGAGCAGGACACAAACTCATGTTCAGAAATAAAACCCTTTAGACATAAAATCTTTTATCAGAATATTTTTATGGACCCTGAGCTTTTGAAATATTCGTGGATACTTTCTAAAATATAAATAAATCACCAATCTTTATCTCTGAATGCTGAGACTGTTCTCTCTGCCTGTTAGGGTATACTGCCTTATCCCCCTAATATAACTTTTCATTGCAAATCCCTTTCTCATCTAACCAATATTCTCTTCTGATTTTTATCCAGGAGATAAGGAAGAAGAGGCAAACTTGGAGCTTTTTGTAAAAGCTCTCCTATGATACTTTTGTCACAGTAGTTTGTAGTCAAGGTGATATTCATGCGGTTTTAGCAAGTGAGAGATACTAATTGCCTGACACCGCAGGATTTTGGAGCTGATACACAATCAATTGTGTAGCTCTGCTCACTCTGTGTGTGGTGTGTGTGTGTGTTTGTGTGTGTGAGTGTGTGCAGTGTTCTGATGATCCTTTGAAGATCTGAACTTCTTATCCAGTTCTTAGTTCTATTGTTTGTAAATACAAAAGAACCCAGGACCATATATGAGACAAATGATCAACCATATCCAGTTCAGCTTCTGAGTCAGAATCCAGGGCAAGTGCACTGATATTCTCATTATTGTCTAAATGTAGACTGTAACCTCTCACCCTGAATGAACGCCGTGTCTTAATAAGACACTAAACCTAGTGAGTAGGGATCCAACAGGACTTTTGTGGGCCTGAGTCATTATTGCCTTTGCAGATTTCTTCCTCCATAGAAACAAAAATAAATCATTAAAAGCCATGAGGTTGCTGGCTCCAGGGAAATAAATACAGTGTAGGTTAGTTATTACATATTTATTATCACCTTAATTTTCTTTCATATTTTCAAATAGGACAAAACTAAAGCAGGCTCCTAGTTTCCTAAAAGTGTTGAATGTTCTCCATCCATTACCACCGGGCTGAAGGGTGAGAGTTCATCTCCCACTTGGCCCAGAGTCTTCTTTGCTCTAGTTTCTGTCATCATCATCTTTCTTCTAGTTGAAATTTTAAAAATATTCTCTGGTAACATACAATTGTTCTGGTCCTAGGTAAAGGATATAGGGCTAACGTAAGGCTTGGCTTTCCCTTGCTAGCATGCCACACATACACATACATGTGGACATGCACTGCTGTGAACACTTACCTCCCAAGTCAGGTCTAACAAGACAGTGCCAAGACCCCATTTATCATATGGCAGTATGTTTTCCTGGCCCTTATTTTTGCTCTGCAATTCGTCTCCATCCAATTTCTGTTTCCAGACACACTGGAGCCCTTCCCCATGTCCATTGACTTCCACTTACCTTACATCTTTTCCGTCCAGAAAAGGATGCCTTCTGTCCTCTCCCATGTCCAAGGCCACCTATCCTCTAGAGACACTGATTTGCTTCTTAGTCACCTGATTCATTGTTTTGTTCCTGTCAGTTGGGTTTATCATTTATCTCCTACCTTATGCATGTCTATTAACCTAGCTCAGAAAAGTGACCCAAAGGTAAATAGCATATTAAAATAAATGCACATGGGGTTGTAGAGATAGTACAGCTGGTATGGTACAGATACACATGGGTTTGCTTGCATGCAGATAACCCAGGCTTAATCCTCAGCATCGCAAATGGTCCCCTGAGCCTCATCAGAAGTGATCCCAGGCTGCAGAGGCAGGAGTAGGCCCTGATCACAGCTGTGTGGCACCCAAACGAAAAACAAAACATCTGCATTTCTATATTCATCACAGTGGCCAGAATCTGGAAACAACCTGCATGCCCAAGAACAGACGAATTAATAAAGAAACTATGGTACATCTACACAATGGAATACTATGCAGCTGTCAGGAACAATGAAGTCATGAAATTTACCTACAAATGGATGGGCATGGAGATTATCATGCTGAGAAAATCAATCAGAAGGAAAAGGACAGGTATAGAATGACTGCATTCATTTGTGGGATATAAATATATACCAGTTTTCTACTAATTGTTGGAAACAGTAACACCAGACTAGAACTTAGCATTGAATGTAGGCAAAAGATTTACATGATAATCCCTAAATTTTTTGTAGGGCAAACCACAATGTGTATGTGTAAGAGAATGGAGAGAGAGAAGAGAGAAGAGAGAGAAAGGGAGAAAGAGAGAGAAAAAAGAGACAAAGTGCCTTAGAGGCAGGTGGGGAGGGGGAGGGAATTGGGGACATTGGTGGTGGGAAATGTGCACTGGTGGAGGGATGGGTGTTGGAAGACTGTATGACTGAACCAATCATGAATATCTTTGTAATTGTATAACTCATAGTGGTATAATAAAAAATTTAAATCACTGTATCACTGTCTTCCCATTCATCACCGATTTGTTCGAGAGGGCACCAGTAACATCTCCATATGTCTTGTCTCATGCAAGTGGAGCCCAAGGGCACCTGCTTGCTCGAGGAACATAAAGAGCCTCAAAAAATTCCATCAGGTCATGGGAATGAGGTCTATAATTTACTGGTATTTGGCATATCAAATACGACATGGGCAGCTAGCCAGGCTCTGCCGTGCAGGTAGCATACTCTTGTAGTCATCTCAAAATCCAGCATTTATAGATGAACTGTGCGGCCGCAGCAGGATGGCAGAGTCTGGCAAGCTACCTGTGTTGTCTGATATGCCAAAAATCAGTAACAATTATAGACCTCATTCCCATGATCTGAAGGAATGGTTTGAGGCTCTTCATGTTCCTGGAGCAAGCAGTTGCCCTTGGCTACCTAGCATGTGACAGGACATATTGGAGATGTTACTGGTGCCGGCTCGATAATCAATGAACAACAGGAAGACAAGTGATACAAGTGAAAAAGGAAAATGGTGTATTCACTTTAATTTTGTTGTTTTTTATTATTATTTAAATTAAAAATTTAAATAATAATAAAAACAAATAAATTTTAGAAATTTAAATAATAAAAAACAACAAAATTAAAATGAATACACCGTTTTCCTTTTTTCACTTGTATCACTTGTCTTCCTGTTGTTCATTGATTCTCAAGAGGGCACCAGTAACATCTCCATATGTCCTGTCACATGCTAGTGTAGCCCAAGGGCAACTGCTTGCTCCAGGAACATGAAGAGCCTCAAACCATTCCTTCAGATCATGGGAATGAGGTCTATAATTGTTACTGGTTTTTGGCATATCAGATACGTCACGGGTAGCTTGCCAGGTTCTACCATCCTGGTGGTATACTCTCAGTTGTAGGCTCTCATCTTATGTATTTAATGATGAACAGCAATGGGGAGAGATTGACTTTTCTCTTGGGTGGAGCTCTGAAGAGCTGTGGAGTCTGGATGTTGAAAATGGCAGCCCTTATGGTGTGGGGGGTTCCTCTGGATTCTTGCAAGGCTCTGATGGAATGGCGGGCCAGGGCTAGGACTCGCCTTCCCTCCTGGGTGCCTCATGATCCTCTGGGCACAGGGAGAGCCGGTAGCTTCTCTGCCCCGTGTCTCTGAGTCTCTGGATCAGGGATACCTGGGCTTGAAATAGAAGGCTGTAGGGTGGGACTCTGACGAGCAGTGCTGTGATCAGCTCTTTGCCTTTTATTGTTTTATTTTATTTTTGGTGTAAAAATGGAGTAATATTCTCTGATTACGAAAGAGGAGATATATTTTATTCCTACTAAGCTGTTTCCTTCACCCAAAAATTTGGGGCAATGAAAATGAGGGTATCGATAGTTGAAGACTGTATTAAAAAGTCCTTTTAAAGGTATCTGTGAATTTCTGGTAGGAACCCAGAACTTAAACTGCTAAAACTGAGAGTTAAGTCAATCCTGCTTTTAAAGCAAATATACAAATGTAACATCCAAGATTATTTTCATATAATAATTTCACCTGGATACTCTGGTTTCTCTTCAGATCACATAAATCTTTCACCTTTCACCACCAATAATATTTATATTACTTTGGTACTAATAATTTAAAATCTGCATAAGGCAAGAATTAAACAATTTTGCAAGTTTCAGATATTTGTATCAATCTGTTTGTATTTATTTCTCATGCTCAAAATATATAAATTCCTCTTGAAGAAGTTAAAGGAATCAATAAAATAAAAGAAAACTTCACTTTACCATGTAAATCTACAAAAAGCCCTTACGTAAAAGCTCAAAGATAGTTTAGAGGACAGATTTTTACACCTTTTGGTATGCATAGCTTTATTTAAGATGTAGTTCTTATTATAGAAGCAGTAAAACGCAGATTGCAAATTCAAAGCACAACCAATGTTTATGAAATAGGAAATTTTATTTCCTACTTCTAGTTTACCCCTGGGGACTGTGGTTGGGTTAGAACATCTTCGTTATTAGGGTAGCACAAGTTATGTTTTTTGATCCCTTCCCTTGAGAGCTACCATGGAGTACAAGTGATCGTCAATAAAGTATACACTTTATTGATATTTTGATAAATTATTCATCAAAAGAGAATAATTTTATGAACATTGACACATGCATGTATACAACTATGAAAATGTCACAAGATAACAAATATTTTTATTAACCCCAGGATTTTCTTACTTCCCTGCTATCTATCTATCTATCATCTATCTATCTATCTATCTATCTATCTATCTATCTATCTATCTATCTATCTATCTATCTATCTATCTATCTATCTATCTATCTATCTATCTATCTATCGCTCTCTGTCTGTCTGTCTGTCTGTCTGTCTGTCTGTCTGCCTGCCTGCCTACCCACCCACCCACCCACCTACCTACTTATTTATTTGTTATTGTTTTGAGGCCACTTTGGTGCAGGCATGAGAAGCTGAATTAGCAGCCTGCAAGGCAAGTGCCTCACCCACTCTGTTGTTTCTCCTCCAGTACCTCATCGTCCTTATCACAGTTGCTTTAGACTCACCTCTAAGCAACCACTCCTGAACTTTGCCATTTTTATCTTGAACACTTGAACACTTGAATCCCGTTGTTCATCGATTTGCTCGAGCGGGCACCAGTAACATTTCCATTGGACCCTATCACGTGCCAATGTAGCCCAATGGCATCTGGTTGATTCAGAAATATGAAGAGCCTCAAACCATTTTATCAGGCACTGCTTGTTTGCCTTTCTTACTGCTGCCGTATTAAGGGCTCTTTCGGGGTTTATTCAAATGTTACGTACATAGGACCATATGCTATGTACTGTCTTCTGCCCGTGACATGCATTATATATATATATATATTTTTTCTTTTTATAATTTGGTGAGATAGACATTTACAAAGATTTCCATGATTGGGTTTCATTTGCCTTCTCTTTCCATGGCTATCTTGAAATGCAGTGTTGTACAATAATCATTACTCCGTTCATTTTTTTTTCTGTTTAGGTCACACCCGGTGATGCTCAGGGGCTACTCCTGACTCTTCACTCAGGAATTACTCCTGGTGGTGCTCAGGGGACAATATGGGATCGAACCAGGGTTGGTCTCTTGCAAGGCAAACACCCTATCCAATGGGCTATCACTCTAGCCCTACTCCGTTCATTTTTATTATAAGGATACTAATCCATTGCTTGCTTATAATTCAGGTTTTGCATATTGCAGTGTCATCTGCTGTGAAAAGTTATGTACAATTACTTATAGAGAGAGACACTTTCTTTCAGTTGGGTCTCAACTGATTACCCCAAGTCCATTGTACTTTCCAAAGTGATTTAACCATCTGGCGTTCATAACAACAGTTAATGAAAGGTTTCAGTTACCTCCACTAGCTCCTCAATATTTATCAGTTTCATTTTAGACATCCTAATAGAGTCATTTCTCACCCCATTTCTCATTAGATTCCAATTTGAATTTTACTAATGACTATGTTGAACGTTTACTGTATTTGTATCATTTTTGATAAATTGTTTAAATAGTTCATTTAAAAATTAACTTATTCTGTTTTTGGAAATCTTTGTCTTGGATAAAAAATTTAGGGGCCGGAGTGATAATACAGTAGGTAGGGCATTTGCCTTGCATATGGCCAGTTCATGATCAATCTCCAGAATCCCATATGGTTCCCCAAGCACTGCCAGGAGTAATTCCTGAGAACAGAGCCAGGAGTAACTCCTGAGCATCACCAGATGTGATCCAATAGAAGCGGGAATCACTGGGAAGTCGTCAGATGGAGGCGGGTGGCCATTTCCCCCTCCATTTTGTCGATCCTGGTGGCCCCGCCCAGGAGCTGCCCGCGGCTAGCATCCAGAGCCTCACAAGCGGCTGGGGAGGCTGGAACTCAGCTCGCGCCAGGCCCAGCTGACCATGGAGCCCCGAGGAGGGCAGATGGGTTTTGGGAGTGGGCCCATCGCCTCTGGGGGGTCCCGGAAGCAGCCGGATGAGACTCCGCCCATCACACTAGCCACCATTTTCGCTGTCCGGATGCTGGGAAACTGCCTCACGACCAGATGAACAGGGCAAAACCAGTTTGAGCCCAGGTTGTGCGGCTGCTTGCGGCGCAGTGGGTCCACTAATACAGTGGAAACAGTAATGTCTTTTAATGCACTGCATTCCACGAAGAGCAGGAAAGTTTGTTGGGAAGGAGATATAAAGAGGAAAGAAATGACATACAGAACCCGCCAAGTGGTTGAGGTGCGGGAGGGGGAGGGAGGTGGGGACATTGGTGATGGGAGATGGGTTTGGGTGGAGGGTGCGTGTGAGAACACTGTGGAACCAAAACTCTACATGAGCATCTTTCAATTGTGTGTCTAAAATATAATATTGGGGGAGATAATAAAATTTAAAAAAAATTAAAAAAGAAGGAATCCGGAGCTCCAATCTCCATTGACGATCAAGAGTCAGGGATGCTGTCTCGTTTGCCAAGGCATCAAAAATCAGATGGGCTGGACATGTAATGCGACTTGGAGACAACTGCTCCACTAGAGCCAGTTACCAATTGGATCCCACAGGATGTCAAAAGATCACATGGCCACCCACCTACAAGATGGTCAGACTTCTTCATCAAAACCCTGAACGAATGGTTTGAGGCTCTTCATATACCATTGGGCTACACTGGCACGTGATAGTGTCAAATAGAAACATTACTGGCTCCCTCTCAAGCAAATCAACGAATAACGGGATGTCAAGTGATCAAGTGCTTAAGTAAAAATATATTTTAAAAACTTCCCCTGAGGGGCTGAACAGATAGTACAACAGGTAGGGTGCTTATTTATCAAGAAGGAAGCCTGGGGGTAAAAATGGGGTTGTAAAAGGAAACTTGGAAATACTGGTGGTGACACTGATATGGAATATAACATGCCTAAAAATCAATTATGAGAAACGTTAAAAAAACATTAAAAAATTATTATACAAGTATATGGTGAAATAGGTGTACAGGACTTTGAAAATATTCTTTCATATATGCAACATTATTCTTTTATAAATTTATACCTTTAAAAAGTTCTTTATGGGTTTTATTTTTTTCTAGGCACTATTGAGGAGGAGGAAGTTCTTTTAATAACAGCACAGTTTGTGTACCTCCAGAAATTCAGTCTTTTATCTGGCTTATCCAATTAGCTGTGCAGTTATACTATTTTCTTCAAATCCCAAATTTTTGTAATGTCAACTGTAAATTCACTCATTTCTTCTATTCCTTCTTTAAAAATTTTATTTATTTATTTCTTAAGTCTCTGTGATTTATAAAGTTGTTCATGATAGAATTGTTTCATGCATATGCTCCATCAATACCTATCCCACCACAAATATCTATTTATTTTCTATATTAATTATTTGAGGTTTTTGTTAATTATTGTTAACCAAAAAAGGTTTACACATTTCATTGATTTTTAAATCAGCTTTTAGTTTTGATTTGTGTAGTATTTATCAATTTTATGTTTCATTTAATTTCACTTTTTCCTTAGTTCCTTCTATAATTGTGGGTTGAGTGTATTCTTTTTTATAGTTTCTGTGGAGTAAAGTTAGGTTGATTTGAAGTATTTCTTTTTATTTAAATGTTTAATACTATTATTGATCCTTTTGTAACTTTCATATTACTTCATGTGCATTCCTTAAATTTTGGTATGTCTTGCTTTCTCCTGTTACAAAAGTTTTTTAATTTTCCTTTTTTATTTATTGTTTGACATGTTACCCATTCTTTATGATTTATTTAATTTCCAATATCTGTTGAGTTCTCAGTTTTACTATTGCTATTATAATCTAGTTTCATAATGCAGTGATAAGAAATAATAACCAGTGGAATTTCTGCTTCTTTAAATTTGTGGAGATTTATTTAGAGATTAAATTTATAGAGAACATTTTCTCTGAACCTAATATGAATGTTTTCTTATTAGGGAACATTTCTTGTATTTTTCATATATCTTTCATCCTAACTATATATTTTTAACTAGTGCATTTAATCCATTTGTAATTAGTCAACAACGAACAAGGACTTACATTTGCTTTTTTTTATTATTTGTAACTTTTCTTGCCAATGTCTTATCCCTCTTTTTCTGCTTACTACCTTTATTTACGTTTTGTTGATTATTTATACTTGTCAACTTTATTTTTCTCATATTTTTGTCTACTCCTCTTTTGGTGATTTATACTGCCATGACTATCATATGAAATGTCTGCAAATAATTGCAATCTATTTTAAAATAATAAAGGCATTATTAGTTTTCTGTCATTCTTACTTTATGTTTTCGGTGTGACAAATGGTATATTTTTGTATTCTATACCAGTAAAGCATTTATGGTATATTTATTTTTCTGAAATAAATATTCACGTCCCCCAACAAAACTAATAGCTTGAAATCATATCCCCTACAATGCTATTAGGAGAATTGATATTGCTCAAATTATGACCATTAATTATGACCATTAAATATGATCATATGCTGAAACACATGATAGGAAGAGTCCATTTACAAGAGTCACAAAAGGGTCTGAATGATAGTTCAGCTGGTAGGGAGTTTACATGGGGTGTTTACACTGCACTCTACCCTTCTGGGTTCAATCACTGGGATCATATCCCCATCTCCTACCCTCACAGAACATCCAGGAGAGATTCCTCAGAGTAGAGTTGAGTAATCCCTGACAATCACCAAGTGTGGCTCCCCCACAACAATAGACATTTCTCCTCTGTTTCTGAAAATGAGAGAAACGACCTGCTCATGCCCAGTCATGTTTGTACTCTAAATGTATTCTTCCATTCTCCAGAACTGTGAAATGAACATTTTTATTATTTAGTAGTCAAACTATGGCTTTGATATAACAGCATAAACAGAGAAGGACAATGTGTATCGTTATCATAAATCTATAGAATTTCAGATTGGTCAAAACAGTAATTTTAGGATTGGACATTTAGAGCTAATGTCAGAGTGTGAGACTCCTTGATCTTGATCTTGTGCCTGGGGTCACAAGGAGGAGGCACTCAGGGTGCCGGAGCCAAGATTTTCCATCCAAGCATGGCTGCAGGGAGAAGTGTGGGCAGAGTAGTGTTTCTAGTGTTTTCAGTCCACCGTCATCTACTTTGCTTCTCACACAGATGCAAATTAGAATTACCTCTGGGATACCACTTTGTTAAATCTTCCCAGAAACTCTGAGTTATTGCCATGTTTAGAAATGTTGATAGCTGGCTGGCCAGGCAGATGCATGGGGAGGTGGTAGAGCCCCAGACCCCGGCAGAAGGTAGAAACTACAGTCCCCAGAAGTCCGAGCGGAAGTGGAAGTAAACGAACATTTTGAACTCTCATCCTGGTCTGCTTCCGCCTCAGGTACCCTCCATGGGGGGCGTGGTTGGCGGGTGGGTGGCCACTCATGTGGCCACATATTAATACAAAAACAAGGAAATTCAACACCAAGGGAAGGTAATACCTTCAAGAAAAAAAAGAAATGTTGATATCTTGGCAGAAGAATCTGTCTTATTCTGACAAAACATGCCAGCCCAGTTTATTATTTGGTGTTTTAAATATTAATTTCTTCTGGGCCTTCATGAACATATTTGAGAAATGTTGGGCTTCCTGTATCTGGAGCAACTAGACAAGGCAGAAACCGCTTTATCCTAATGTAATTTACATCTACCACCATATCTCTTTCAGAATGAAATATCACAAAATTTGTTGGTAGCAACTGAAGAAACCAAAGAGGAGTGAAGGTCTACCTAAACATTAAAAAAAGTGATTAATAGTGAAGTATTTCAGTTATCTTGGTAAAGTTTCTGGAACAACAACATTACATATAAGACTACTAGGCACAAATGAGTCTAAAACCATTTTCCTCTGTATCCATCTCTTTAATATGTTTCCCTCATTTTTTTATATTCTGGAAGGTCACATGTGAATTGCTGTGCTACCCTCTTAAAAATTCAATAGCAAGAGAGCATGTGGCATTGTAAGTCAACATATTAGTGATGCTTTGACATCAAATTATTTTAGAGAGAGCAGTGTAATTATTAGCTATAGGGTGGACATCCAAGTATGTTGTTGTCCTCTGAAATCCATGGTATGAACATGCGGATTCATGAAGTGGTCAAGTGTTCTTCTCCCAGATGGAATACTCTCACCTGCTCACAAATACCTCAGTGCCCAGAAGTCCTGTCCCTGTACTCAGAGTATGTCCCAGACTGAGACTTTGATTTTCTGATATAATTAAATGTTGCTTCTGATATAAGCAACATTTCCTAAGCAAATGAAAATCTTTGACTTATTTCAGGTCTCTCTGTGAAAAAATAAAAGAGTCCTGGTACCCCTACCCACAACTCAAAGTCTAGTCTAATGCACTTCTTGTTTTTACTGATAGTCTTAGGTACAATGTTCAAGGTGCAATGGTCTTAGGTACAATGTTCAAGGTGACCTAATCTGTTTATGCCTCCTTCCATTCTGATTTCAAATATAAGCACATTGGTTCCCCTCCTGCAGGAACTTGTTCTCTGAAACATCACAAGGAGGATTTCTAGATTCTGTCTGTGTTCAGGATAGTGTGCAAGACACTATTGCATTTCCTTACTACTATTTCTTATTTCTCAAGTATAATATAGAGAGCTATAACTCATTATTTTAAGTCATCTTTCTTTCAATTTGAAGATATTAAGATAATCCTATATTTACTTAACTGACAATTCATTTTATAATACAAGCAGCCATTAAAAACCCTCAGTGTGATATAATAAATCTAAAATCATAAAATTAACATATCTTATTTTTTGGGGGCACAACCAGTGGTGTTCAGGTCCTACTCCTGCCGCTGCACTCAAGGACCATTCCTGGACATGCTCTATGGACCATATGGAATGTTGAGGATTGAATCTCCATGGCATCATGCAAGACAAACACTCTACTATTGCTCTGGCCCCCAAAACTGACCCAAATCACAAATGTAACTAGACTTTTCTTAATTGCTTAAGCAAGTCTTTGGTTGTCATGTGCGATTCATGGTACAAATTGTTCCTCTTTCCTTCATGGCCCTGATTATGTCCTTTTACCTCCCAGACTATAAACATTCCTTGATAATTACAAGATGATTTATTATGTTCTTTTTGGAAATTGTCTTCACAATACTTAAAATCTGCATTGATAAGTGAGCAAAATTATTGCCACACATTTTAAGAGATTTCAGTGTGAACAAGCATAATAAAACATAAGTAAAGTATGTTTCTAGGGATCTAAAACTAGCACCAGAAATTGAACAGGTGCCATTTTTGTCCCTTAAAAAATAGAGGTGTTATTTTGAACTATTGAAGGAAAGACGTAGGAAGTGATTCCCTATCTGCCAAAACTGTTTAAAGTAAGAATTTGTTTTATGATTTACAAGTTACCTTAATTGGAGGCATTACAAGTATTTGGAAGTCCCTGGCATGAGATTGATGCCTTAATTTGGTTATCTTCACAGGGGACACTTGGGAAAGGTTAATGAACAGAAACTCTACTACTCAAAGTCACAGATTCTCTCTTAATTTTTTCACATAACTTGCCAATAATCATAACTTGAAATCCACAGGAATGTGTAATAAACACATTAATTTTGGCTTTTGGACTCATGTATCAGTACCTAGTAATAAGTGAAATAAGGTTTTTTGATAAAAGTGAATTCATATCTAATGTGTTAATGCAAGTTTAGACAATAGATCACTTGATCATTTGACATCCCATTATTCTTCGATTTGCTCGAGAGGGCACCAGTAACATTTCCATTTGACCCTATCACATGCCAGTGTAGCCCAAGGCTTCTGCTTGCTTCAGGAATACGAAGAGCCTCAAACCGTTCATTCAGGGTCTTGACGAAGAAGTCTAAACATTTTGTAGGTGGGTGGAATGTGATCTTTTGACATCCCATGGGATCCAGTCGGTAATGGTTCTAGTCCAGCGGTTGCCTCCAAATCGCATTACATGTCCAGCCCATCTGATTTTTGATGCCTTGGCAAATGAGACAGCGTCCCTGACTCTGGAACAGCGATGGAGGTTGGAACTCCGGATTCCTTCTCTCACTTGAGTGAGGGGTGATATTCCGGGCATAGCTCTTTCAATTCCTCTTTGGGAGACCCGAATAGCATTCTCATCCTGCTTTCCTCGGGCCCAGGTCTCTGAGGCATATGTTAATGCAGGGGGAACGTGGGAGTTGAAGAGATGTGCCCGGGCCAGAGGTTCTTTTTTTCCTTTTAGCTATTTCTTTGATGCTTTTTGAAGGCATTTCATTCCACTCTCTTCCTCTTGTGCCGCTAAGGTTTTAGGTTGTTCATCATGTTGACTTCTCGACCTAGGTACACATAACTGCTGCATTTAGAGATGTTTGTTCCATTGAGAGTGAATGGGGCCTCTGGAACTAGTTCATTTTTCATGAATATAGTTTTGTTGAGATTCAGCTATAGACCTATCTTTCCACATTCTCAAAGTCAGCCAAGCATTTGTGCCACTTGGCTAATGTTTGGTGTCATTAGAATGATGTCATAAGTGAAGCAGAGGTGGTGTAGTTGCCAGCCGTCTGTCTTCACTCCCATTCCTTCCATTCTAACTGTTGCATGCTGTTCTCGAGGGTGGTGCTGAAGAGTTTTGGTGAGATGGTATCACCCTCCGAACCCCTCTTTTGACATCAATGATCACTTCCTTGTAGAATGGTGTGATCCTGATGGTGAATCCATAATACAGCTCATGAAAGATCTTAATGTATTGGGTTTGAACGCCCCTGTTTGGCTAGGCCTTCCCTTGACTTCTTCAGTCTGCGCAGAATCAAATGCTTTCTTTAAATCAATGAACGTGAGAGAGAGTGGCATCTTGAACTCCTTACAAACCTCAATGAGTTGGTTACCATGTGGATATGGTCAATTGTGCTGAATCCTTTTAGCAAGCCAGCTTGCTCGCTTAGTTGTCCTTCATCTAATGTTCTGCCAATCCTGTTGAGGATGACTTTAGTGAACAGCTTGTAGATGAGAGACAACAGGCAGATGGGGTGATAGTTGTCAATGTGGTGGATGTCTTCCTTCTTGAACAGTAGAACTGTCCTTTGGTTTTCCATTGGGAGTGCACCTTGCATTTAGACAGGTAGCATGTGAAGAGCTGATTCAGTGTATTGATGAGCACTGGACGGCAGATTCTTCAAGTGTTTGGGTCTGACTTTGTCTGGTTTGGGGGGCTGTTCACTTCTTTACTAATGAAATGGCATGTCAGATTTCAGAAGGGAGAATGTTGGGACCAACATATCCCTGGCAGAATTTGGTATGTGGGCAGGTGGACATGGCTATCAAAGAGATCCGAGTAGAATTCATGGATAATCTCCTCCATTGCCTTTCTGGAAGATGTGATTGATCCATCAGGATGTCAGAAGGAAGTCATATTGGTCTTACAGTTGACGAAGATCAGGTGGGCATTGTGAATGCTTTTCCCGGCTTCTGCTGCATTGGCCAGTATTACTGCTCTTCTCTCTTTGAGGTCTTCCTTTATCGTTTCTCTGCACTGCTTTGCGAGCTTGAATATTAGCTTATGTTGCCTGAGGCTTGTGCCTTGCCACGTGAGCAGATAAGCTCAAAAAGTTTTTTTTAAGACAGGCATCCTTTTTTGGCTTTCTCTGTCTCGGCATTCCTTGCACAGTCATGGAGGTGCTGAACCAGTCAGTTGTATTCTTTTTCGATGTTATCGATGATGGCATCTTCCCATGTTTCTGCAATGGTGCCAAAGAGCTCCTAGTTGGTGGTCATTCTGGGGAGTTCTCTTCTTAAACTTTGCAGCCCTTTCTCCCTTGTCGTAAAGTAGAATTTTGCATGAAGGAGATGGTGGTCCGATCCTGTTTGGAATTTTGGGACTACAGCAACATTGGTCAGACAAAACAATTGATAGAATATGATGTGGTCAATTTCATTGTGAAACTGTCCACTAGGAGATTCCCATGTCCAACGTTTAGATTCAGCCTTCTGGAGCCTTGAGTTACCCTGAACGGTCTTGGTCGACATGAAGAACTCAGATAGTCTCCCACCTTGTTCTTTCCATTCTAGGAACAATTGACAAATATAAAAATCAACAAATATAAAAATAAATGTTTATGTGAATATTGTTATATCTCATCGTGTGGCTATTCTGTTTGAAGTTAGTTGAACCTTCTCTGCTATTGCTTTTGTTTGTTGAGTTTAGTTGTATTCTATGTTACGTTTACACCTAATTTGGTTTGCTACTACTAAATGTTCAGAATTGATGAATTAGGATATGCAGCCTAATAGTCCAGAAACTTTATGATCTATGATCTGGGCAATTAGTGAAATGGTAGAGTTAGCCTTTGGAGTGACTGCAGCAGTGGGGTATGGTTGCGGCTGCTGAACTTCAGCGGGATGGGTTATTGGCCTTTCTGTCTACCCAGGGCACCCCAAAGTTTTCGACTGCAGGTTCCTGTGTGTCCATGAATTTTCGCTGGTTGACTTGCAACTTGTCAGAGATTTAGATTTGGTAAATAGATAAATTGGTAGGACAGGGCCATTGGGTGAGTCAACTAGCAGATAAAGACTTAAGCTACAGATACACACACACATGCATGCACACATAGACACATGCACACACATGATACGCAAATTACATACAACAATTGAAAGATTAAAACATGGGGCTGGAGCAATAGTCCAGTGGGTAGGGCTTTTGTCTTGCACATGGCCGGCCTGTGCCAGTTTGGGTTCGATATCCGGCATCCCATATGGTCCCCCAAGAACAGCCAGGAGTAATTCCTGAGTGTAGAGCCAGGAGAAACCCCTGAGCATTTCTGGGTGTGACCCAAAAAAAAAAAAAAAAAAAAGATGAAAACACTTTCTACCTGGTGTTTAATTCTCATGTTTTAGAGGAGTTAATATCATTTGGATCTTATGAATCAAGAAGAATTTGAATAATCTTTTCATGACTTATTTTAAAATTATTTAAATGTACTATAAATTTTGAGGGAGCAAATATAAAATATTTCAAAGAAATTTTTGGCATAATTCCTAGAGTAGAATATCTGAGTAACTCAGAGGATATGAAGTTCTATCAGTTTTCACAAGATTTAATTAATCATTTCTTCTTGTATGGCGATTTCTGTTCATCTTACTTACCTTAGAATCACATCTACAGTGTTTATTCCTGTGGTGCCAGTCCCAGACGGCAACGTGTTCAATGACAACAGTAGCCTCAAATGGAGATGAGCCCCCAGCTTCCTGACAAAAGCACTACTGTTAGTGAATAATATCATGGACTTGTTGGAAGAGAATAAAACTGTGGCTAGTACATCCTTCCCAACATGCTGTTTCTACTGTGCTTCCAAGTACAGTTGATTGTTCACCATGAGGAACATCCTTCTTTATAAAGCGGGTCCTGGGATGTCAATTATCT
This sequence comes from Cryptotis parvus, assembly GCA_021461705.1. Classification (NCBI taxonomy): domain Eukaryota; kingdom Metazoa; phylum Chordata; class Mammalia; order Eulipotyphla; family Soricidae; genus Cryptotis; species Cryptotis parvus. The sequence goes on along the minus strand of JAJIBD010000700.1, from coordinate 246,482 downwards.
TCAGTCTTACCTCCCTTGGGGAATTTCCCTCTTACAAACACACACATAGTTATGCTAAGATATTAATTTAACTTCACTTTCTGTCTTTTACTTAATCTCTGTCTGCTATTCTTCATTAGAACATTTCAGACATACTGGTCTTTAAAAGATGATTTTCAGAGCATGGATTAATAGTGCAGCATATAGGCCCTTGCCTTGCACACAGTTAATCCATGTTCAATTGATGGCATTCCACATGGTCACCCAAATACTGCCAGAAGTAATTCATGAGTGCCCTGAATATCACGAGTAACCCTTGAATGTCACTGGGTGTGGACCCAAAACAAAAGAAAACATAAAGATTATTTTCACTTTGGAGCCATCAGTAAATTATGCAAATGCATACAATTGTTATATAAGAAACATTGAAAGCCAATAATAAGCAACACTGTTTCTCATATTTGGATTCTAAAACATGACAAATACATATTTGAGTACACACACATTCCCACTCACCGTCTTACATTAGCCTTCTGAAAACCTTGCACAAGTTTCTTGTTTTTTTTTATATTTCTTTTTTGTTGGTGTTACATGTACTCTCCTTTTCTTTTATCTATCAAAGAGAGGTTCAGTCTTTTGATGAAAGTATTTTTTCCTAACAGCTTTACTTTGATTTATGTTCATGTCATTTCTTTCTCTGTAGTTTGCAACTTTCATTAAGCAGACATTTATAGCTTAAAAAGTAATTCCCAGTGACAGCAGACTTGAAAGGATTGTAGAATCCCTCCGGAGTTTGATGAAGTCTGAATAAAAATGAAATGTTCATTTCCTACTAGTTAAAAAGCCCTGCTCTTCTATAAATATAAGGCAATCAACAGCAATCAGGTGACTTGACAGAAAAGTTCCACATTTATTAAATGTTTTATAGATATTAGAACATCTCTGAAGATGTATGAAAAAATTGCTAGAGAGGTTTGATCTCCAATACTGCATATGGATCCCCCAAACTGACTTCAGATCAGGAGTGATCACTGACTTTAGAGCCAGAAATGAGCCCTGATCACAAGGGCTGTGCTCCCCAAGTCAGGCACAAACAAAGAAAGAGAGGTAGAGAAGATCAGAGATTGATCTGGCTTCTATTCTATTCTGCAACAACGTTTTTTACACTTAACTCCTAATTTTGCAGCCACCTGTTTCTATAGGAAACCATGTGGACTTTACTAAGGTGGTCCCTATCACCATGTTTCCAATTGCTCTTGGACTATGCAGAGCAGAGCGGTCTGAACCTAGATATGAGCAATAATATATCATGCTTCATCAATATCTTTGTGCTTGTATGTAAATATATCTAAATCCAAAAGTTATCACTAAAGAAATAAATATAGTTAGAATACTGACTACAAATGCAAATAACACATATATTTGAATATGTATTTGAATATAGTGCCTTAATTCTACAAATAGTTTGTGAATTATTTGTAGAATTGTCCTCTCCCGTGGCCTAGGGCATGACTTTGAACCTGATTATATCTAAAAACACCGGATCAAGTGCTGGAGATGTAGTCTAGGAGGTAATGTGGCTGGAGCCAGGAGTAAACCCTGAGCTATGTGTGACCCAAAACTTAATAAAATAAAATAAAATAAACAGACACGTATCAAAGAAACATCTAAATAGCTCCTGGTCAGATTAAACCATTACTGTGAAATCACAGAGACTATGCTTATTCTTGCAATATGCAAATGTTTGTGCTGTGAATGCTTATGTTCTTAGATGATGCACTCTGGACTCTCACTAGGTTTGGTTTTCCTGGACAGTTTGCCTTCATCTCCACTGTGACTGGCAGCATACAGTCTAGCAAGTTTATGATATTGACTATAGATATGAATACTGCAGAGTTGTTAACTTGACCTTTTTATCCAAAGAGTTGTAGACTTTGCAGAGGTGAAAATTAGGGAAATCTAATATGTTGATACTGAGAAAGTATTGTCATCCTTTTACTTGTAGAATTTAGATTCACAATTATAATGTTCATTCATTGTTTTATTCATGCCTGTCTCAAATCCATGCCATGCAGCATGTTTCACCAAAGATGGAAATATGCATCAGAGTCACATAATCATTAAAAGTGTTATGTTCTATAGTGACCAATGGCTCAATTCCTAGCAAGAATTTTATGCATACCTAACAAACTCTTTAATATGGAGAAATCACTGGTGGAGGGATGGGTGCTGGTATATTGTATTACCAAGAACCAATTATGATCACCTTTGTAATTGTATGTTTCACTGTGGTATAATAAAAAATTAAAAAAAAAAAAAAAATAAAACAAAAAAAAAAAAAAAAAAAAAAAAAAAAAAAAAAAAAAAAAAAATAATATGGAGAAATACATGAACTTTATAGATTTTCTTCTGTTCTAAATTTTTTTCAAAGATCTTCAGCTTGATAAATCCATGTTTAGCTGTTGGAACTCAGCAGACTCTTCAACAGATATTGGGTTTCAGCAAGGTCCCTGGCTGCGTTTGGGGCATTCCCCAGACCCATGGACAAAGGAACAAGATCACAAGCTCTTCAAATATCTGAAGCTTTTTCTTTAGTCTCTCCCCACTCACCCCTCACTCCACCTAACTCCACACCACACCACCAAGTCAAGTCTGCTAGAGATATATACTTTACAAAAGGTTGGGGGAGGGAGTTACAAGAGGTAATGGACCTTAATTCTGAAACAATGAGGTGAGAGAAAGCTCCATTTTATGGGGCAAAGCATGAGGAAATTTCCCCCTAAAGACAGAATTTGTCCTGTAGACCCACCTGGGACAAGGACGAAACCTGGCATGTTTTCTCTTTTTCTTAGCTGTTGAACAATTATTGTAATATTTCCAATCATTTTGTATAAGCACAGAAAGAGAACAGATATTTATCTACACCAGGGATTAAATTTATAGGTGAATATTCCTCTGTACATCTCGTCATATATTCCAGACTCATTCCTTTTACCAGGTGGTTTAGTCCTAATCCCCACAGGGTCCTTTTGATCTATTGCTTATCTTTTGGTCAGAGTTTGTTCCATGACTTTACTCTTAGCTTATAATATTACTCAGGACATTTAGTCCATCCATGTCAAGGTCATGGGTAGCTTACTCACTGCTTGCTTTGGCTCCATCCAGTCCCATGATGGGACCCTCCTTTTGGCTTATAAGGGATTAGAATAAATCTAAGGGAAACTGAGATTTTGAGTTAGAAAGTATGACAGATGTCGAGGAGTAACTAATTCAGTAGTGATTGACTTTTATATCACAAATGCATAGCCTTAACTTTCTCCTGTGTCTATGCAAAAATCCTTTGCACTAGCATAAGAATACATAAAAGGGCATATGTTGGATGACAGATTTAGCTAGTTTGGGAACTTTGCTGTTTTACCCACTCACAGCTTAATCTACTTAAGCCAAGTGTTCATTCTAATGAGACCTCTCTTTCTATGTAAACACTGCTAGAGGGTGTGGCAGTTACAGAAGTCACCTTGACTCTGAATAACTTTTGACTTATACATCTACTAAGACTTCTATGTTTTCTAGATTGGGCACAGCGACTCTTTATATCCACTGCACCCAGCATGGGACAGTTAGAATTTACCAGGAGACTACCACCCTGGCTACGTTGAGACTATAGGAAGATTATAGGAAGGATCATACTAGTTTTCTCTCAAGCAGGCGAGTGTGACCCTTTCAGTATACGGAAAACAAGATACTCAGAATCACCCTGGTGCAGATAATATATAAGAAGGACCTTGTGGGTACCATCTAGATTACATGAAGCTCATGAAATTAAGATGTATTACTTTATACCAGCTCTCTGTCTCTCCCTCCAGTGTTTTACATAAGAGATAATCTCAGAAGAGATTAGTCCTTGGCTTTTTGTTTATACCTGTTACAGGGTGTGGCACTGCCCTTCTACAATCTTTGTTGACATGACCCTCACTGTCACAAATTGGATTACTTTGGTGTATATATTGAGGCTCATTGAGCTCATTGAGGTTTGTAGGGAGTACAAGATGCCTCTCTGTCTCACTTTCATAGATTTACAGAAAGCCTTTGATTCTGTGGAGACGGAAGCAGTCATTGAAGCCCTAGCCAAACAGAGTGTTCAAACCTAATACATCAAGATCCTTCATGAGCTGTATTAAGGATTCACCACCAGGATCTCACCATTCTACAAAGAAGTGATCATTAATGTGAAAAGAGGGGTTCGACAGGGTGATACCATTTCACCAAAACTCTTCAGTGCCACCCTCGAGAACATCATGAGACAATTAGAATGGGAAGGAATGGGAGTGAAGATAGATGATCGGCAACTACACCACCTTCGCTTCGCTGATGACATCGTTCTAATAACACCAAACATTAGCCAAGCAGCACAAATGCTGACTGACTTCGACTGAGAATGTGGAAAGGTAGGTCTACAGCTGAATCTGAAGAAAACAATGTTTATGAAGAATGAACTAGTTCCAGAGGCCCCATTCACTCTCAATGAAACAAACATCTCTGAATGCAGCAGTTATGTGTACCTACGTCGAGAAATCAACATGATGAACAACCTTAAACCTGAGCTGCGCAGGAGGAAGAGAGTGGCATGGAATGCCTTCAAAGGCATCGAAGAAATAGCTAAAAGGACAAAGAACCTCCGGCTCCGGGCACATCTCTTTGACTCCACCGTTCTCCACAGTCAGAGACGTGGGTCCTACGAAAGCAGAATGAGAATGCTATTCGGGTCTCCCAGAGAGGAATTGAAAGAGCTATGCTTGGAATATCACCCCTCACTCAAGTGAGAGAAGGAATCCGGAGTTCTGACCTCCGTCGCTATTCCAGAATCAGGGACGCTGTCTCGTTTGCCTAGGCATCGAAAATCAGATGGGCTGGACATGTAATGCGATTTGGAGGCAACCGCTGGACTAGAGCCATTACCGACTGGATCCCACGGGATGTCAAAAGATCACGTGGCCGCCCACCTACAAGATGGTCAGACTTCCTTGTCAAGACCTTGAAGGAACGGTTTGAGGCTCTTCATATTCCTGAATCAACCAGATGCCATTGGGCTACATTGGCGCATGATAGGGTCCAATGGAAATGTTACTGGCGCCCGCTCGAGCAAATCGATGAATAACGGGATTCAAGTGATCAAGTGGTATATTGAGGCCCCTTGGCCTTTTGCCCCTTCTTTTGCAGTGGCTCCTATTGGGTGAGATCCTATATCTTTGGGGAGACTTAGGCTCCTTTGTATGGTCTAAGTTTGGACCAGAGCTAGAGTTGTTTCATTATATTGGATTGCTTTGGAAGAGTTTTTGTACTATTAAAAGCCTTTTTTGGAACTGCGCCCGACTCATGAGTTTTCATCCGCTCCCCCCGGCCCACAGAGGTAGAATTGAACTTCTGTCCTGACACCATTGGGGACCCCAGCAGCATCCTCGACAGGCATACAGAAAAGTGAGAAGCAACTCTTCATTTACAACACAAAACCCAGGGCTGACAAGTAGGGAGACAGAGGGCTGTGAACAAAGGGTAATCCAACATTCAGTATCTGTGACTTGATATTCTTTGTTATCTTTGTTTGCTGCTTTTACCATATCAGGATATCCCTCAGTGATTTAGTTTCATCAACAATTTTGTCTTTAAGAGAACACATGTATTCAGCATTTTGGGATAATCAGCTACTTATGCATTGCCATGTTTGTAGAGACTGTTCCACAATAGTTCTCATTATGTCCTCAACAGCATAGTTAGTAGGTTATATCACTAAACATTCTGCTTTTGTTATTTTTGTTTGTTTTCCCTTTTAGTATACAGGAAGTATGGGTGCTATAAATAAAGATAACCTTTTGTTTGTCTTTAAGGCCATATTTAAGGGTGCTCAAAGCTTACTCTTGACTCAATGCTCAAGGATTATTCCTGTTGGTACTCAGGAGACCATTTGTGGTGCCAAGGACCTAACAGAGCTCAGCCACATGCAATTAACAAAGAGAGAGAGAAACTGGTGTTTCAAAGCACTCCCTTTTGAACTTCTGTTGGCATAACATATTTTAAGATGTAAATTACTTTATGCAGTGACAATATACTGTGTCAATTTAGATGAACTGGAACTACATTTCCAGAAATTTCTTTTCCAGAAATGACAAAATGGTTGTGCACAACAGAAATGTGTACAAAATGTGTAAACAGAAATGAAGCAGAGTCAATGCCCTATAGTACATAGATATAGTGATACCTACAGTTGACCTTACGGTCCACAGTAGTTACCACAACCTCAGCAGCTCTCCACAATGAGTCTTGGTCCTGTTTCTTTGTAGTCCTGTTGTGAATGGCTTCACTTCTCCTTGCAGGTCATCTACCACATTCAGGTGGGAGCAATGAGTGATGGGTGAGTCCAGTTTGTTTTCCTGAGTCTTCTTTGGTCTCTAGAGTTCTGGTCTTTCCTTGCCTTTCTCACTACTCTGTGTTTACCAGATGTATCTGTGTTGATTCATTAATTTTTTTCTAATGCTGACACTAGAGTCATAGATGACAGTCTCATATATATATATGTATATTCATATATATGTATATATATATATATTTCACCAACTCGCATGGTAGCCCAAGTCCAAACTCTGAAATTTCCCATTTTCCATATTACTCAGTGATCCTGTGAATTTTCTGTTTGGTGAATGCTAAGCCTAAAGACACCAATGCTATAATAGGTAAAAAGAAAAGTTTATTACTAGTAGCAAATGATGAAGATGGAAAATTTGTGTTTCAAAGCACTCCCTCCTGCCCTAGTTTGCTGATTGGAGCAAATGTTGTATGTCAGGGTTTCCAGAATTTTGAAAGGAAGGTGATTAGGTAGTTTGCTTTGGGACAGTTGTATTTGTTCAGTGGGGGCCACTGTATGAGGGCCAGGTCATACTTCTACATGTTCAGAAATGGATAAGTTTCTCCCCAGGTAGAGAAACTTATTCCTGGCCACCAAAAGACCCGATCCTTTGGGATCTGTACATGCTTCAGGTGGGACTTAAGATGATTAGTAGAAATATCTAGAGATGCTTTATAGTGCGGTTCTGAAAAGTCTCCTTTCAGGGAGCTCTGGAAAAACCCCACCAAGGGCATTTTTTTTTTGCCTAAGGTAAGTCGAAAAGACTCTGAAAACTCATCTGGTCTATGCTCAATTTTATTCTGCAGTTATAACAATACATTATGTAACAATCTGCTTTTTATTTGTTTTCTCTTCTGACTTTCATTAAAGGTGCTGTTAGGGAGAGATGAGATTTGTTCTCATCTTCCTCTCAGACTACCAAGTTTTCGACATGTTTCCTTGCATATATATTCATAAAGTATACTTTTATGAATGGGAGATTGAACAAAGACTCAATGTCTACATTCAAATGCTTGCTATCTTTATTTATAATTTGGTGATTTTTTTTCCATATAGGATTTTTGAATTGGACTCTTTCTAGCCACTATTTCCTCTTCTTGTCTTTTCTCTAAGAAGGTATATATTACATCAAAATAAGGTTTCTTCTGCATTTTCCTTTACACTTTTGTGAGTACCTTTTTGCATCTTACTCTTTACTATATTTTATTTCATTTTATTTATTTATTTTTTTTGGGGTCACGTCCGGCAATGCTCAGGGGTTACTCCTGGCTCTGCACTCAGGAATTACTCCTGGAAGTTCTCAGGGGACCATATGGGATGCTGGGGATTGAACCTAGGGTCAGTCGTGGTGCAAAACAAACATGCTTACCACTGTGCTATTGCTCTGGCCCCTCTTTACTACATTTTCATTTTAATTTTGTTTAGAATCTACATATAATATATCTAAGAATCTAATATAAGAATCTATATATTAGATTATATTAGCTTCTACAAGAATATAATATAAGGTTACAACTGTTTTCCCCAAAATGTAGGACAGTGTGCACAATCATTAATCATTTAAAGCAGGGTGAAATGGCTGGAGAAATGGTATAAGGATAAGGCACTCGCCTTGCAGCTGACCCAGGTTTGGTCCTCAGCAACATGAATGGTCCCTGGAGCCTGCCAGGAATGATCCCTCAACACAGAGCACCTGAGCACTGCGGGTGGTGGTCCAAAAACCTAAAAAGAAGGGGAAAAGAAGATAAAGGAATTATAAGTAGACAAACTTATTTTTAGCAGTTAATGTTTTAGTATTTTATTTTACTTGGAAATTACTTAACTTCCTTTTGAGTGTGATATTACCAAGAACACATTAGAAATTACAATTATTATTATTATTATTGTTATTATTATTATTATTATTCTTTTGGGTCACACCTGTCCATGCTCAGGGGTTATTCTTCTGGCTCTAAGTCAGGAATTACTAGTTGCAGTGCTCAGGGGACATACGGGATTCCAGGGATCGAACCCAGTTTGGCCATGTGCAAGGCAAGTGCCCTACATACTGTACTATTGCTCTGGGTTCTGGAAATTATTGTTAAGTACACTTATCACTTGATCACTTGACTTCCCATAGATCATCAATTTACTCAAGCGAGCACCAGTAACATCTCAATATGTCCTGTCACATGCGGATAGCCCAAGGGCATCTACCAGCTCCAGGAACATAAAGAGCCTCAAATCATTCTACCAAGTCATGGGAATGAGGTCTATAATTGTTACTGGTATTTGGCAAGTCAAATACGACACGGATAGCTTGCCAGGCTCTGCTGTGTGGGTGGGATACTCTTGTAGTCACCTCAAAACTCAGAGCATTTTTGATGAACTGCGTGGCCGCAAGCAGCCGAGAGAGCCGGGCTATGATCAGCTCTTCTGCTGGGTGAAGCTCTGAGGAGAAGGGAGTCCAGATATGGAAAATGGCGGCCCTCATGGTGTGGGGTTCCTCTGGCTTCTTTCAAGGCTCTGCTGGTGTGAAGGGCCAGGGCTAGAACCTGCCATCCCTCCCGGGTGCCTCATGATAAGCTGGGCACAGGAGAGCAAGTAGCAGCTCTGCCCTGTGTGTGTCTCTCTGGATCAGTATGCCTGGGCCAGACTTGGAAAAGATTGCTGCAGAGTGGGTGGGTGACAAGCCAGGCTGTGATCAGCTCTTCTGCTGGGTGGAGCTCTGAGGGGAGTCTGAATATGGAAAATGGCAGCCCTCATGGGTCACTTAGGAACAATTTTATTAATGAAAATTTCATTTATATAGTTTTATTTCTAGTTATCGGTATTTAATTTACTTGCGCGTAACAGTTATATTTAAGTTAGCCATGAATCTTTCATAAGATAGTTGACAGTAACCATATTAAATCATCATTCTTGCTGACAAATTTAGTATTGTGTGTATTGATACTGCAATGATCCTACATATCAAATATGATATGCATTCTTGTTATATATGACAGATACAAAACTCAGTGGTTTATAAAAATAGCTTGATCTAACTTATGTATCTAGAAGTGGACTAAGTTAAGGTTTCCTTAATTTAATAATAATAATAATGATAATAATAATAATAAAAGCTTAAAACTTAAATTAATATTTGTGAAGTGTTTTTCAAGACTTTTCATTGTCTGTTTTCCAAATTGCCTTTCCTCCCCAAATCCCTGATTTAGGAATATATATATTTATATATATATATATTTATTTATATATATTTATATAGCCTTTACATATTTCAAAGAGACAGTTTAGAGACTTGTTCTTAGAAAAGCTTAGGTAGAATATTTGCATCTTATAGGTCCAGGAAAAGAACCCCAAGTTCTTTCTTCCTAAACTTTTGTTCCCAAGTTCAGAAGTTTTACAATAACTATTGAAAATATCTATAAAAGATGTTGAGATGAATGAGGGGAGAAAGGTTTGGGTAATAGGATGAGAAAGGTTGGCTTTTTTGGTTCTTATAAAGGATATTTTTAAAAATTACTCAAGGAATTGGGATGCAGCATGAACGACATCAAGAGGATGACTCACCCATTCAACACTAGCGTCAGAGACATATTCAACTGAGACAGAAATCAAAAGATTCCTATGTTCTAGATTTAGAACTATTTGTCTTTGAAGTACATTTTCTTTCCTTCTGGGTACATAGCTTTATTTAGCTTCATACAAAATATGTTTCTATCAAGCTGTTTTATATACATATCCCAATATATACACGTGTGTATACATATATATATGTACACACACACACATATATATATATGTATATATATGTATATGTGTTGGAGGACATGTTTAGCTAATCTGGGAGTTTTGTTGTTTTGCTCACTCCCAGCTTAATCTTATTTAAGCCAATGTTCATTCTAATGAGATCTCTCTTCTATGTAAACACTTCTAGAGGGTGTGGCTGTTACAGAAGTCACCTTGATTGAATAACTTCTGACTTATACATCTACTAAGGCTTCTATGTTTTCTATATTGGGCACAGCTCCTCTTTATACCCACTGCACCCAACGTGGGACAGTTAGAATTTACCAGGAGACTACCACCCTGGCTACGCTGAGACTAAAGGTAGACTATAGGAAGGATCATACTAGTTTGCTCTAAGCAGGCGAGTATGACCCTCTCAGTACATGAGAACAAGATACTCAGAATCACCCTGGTGCAGATAATAATAAGGACCTTGTGGGTACCATCTAGATTACATGAAGCTCATGAAGTTAAGATGTATTACTTTATATCAGCCCCCTCTCTCTCCAGTGTTTTACATAAGAGATAATCTCGGGATTAGTCCTTGGTGTAACCTTTGTTTATACCTGCAATAGGGTGTAGCACTACACTCTGTTTAGGGTTCTTTGTTGGCATGACAACCTCCCGATTGGGTTACTTTGGTGTATATAAGGGGCTGACTTGAGGCCCCTTCACCTTTCACTTTTTGCCTTTTGGCTCCTCAGCCTGCGGCTTTTGGCTTTTGGCCTTTTGATCTTTGGCCTTTGCTCCTTCTTCTGGGTAGGACTCAGCTCGGGTGAGATCCTCTCTCTTTGGTGGGAGACTTAGGCTCTTTTGTATGGTCTAAGTTCAGACCAGAGCTAGAGTTTGTTCATTATATTGGATTGCTGTGGAAGAGCTTTTGTACTATTAAAATCCATTTTTGGAACTGCACCAGACTCGTGAGTTTTCATCTTTCTCCCGGCGTCCTCGGAGGTAGAAGACAACCTCTGTCCTGACACTGTAGGGGGACCCCGGCGGCGTTCCCCGACATATATGTATATATTCCTGTGTGGCTAGCATCTGACCATAGATCTTGTAAATAATACAACAAAACCCTCTCCAATATTGTGTTGGGTTTTAACTGGGACAAATAGTAAATATTTCAAACAACACTGAGCAACTCTGAAGACCCAAAAAAGCATCCCAAAAAGAGACTCAAAAGCTACTACCCTCCCAATTTCCAGAGCTGTTTTCAAAGATGGTGGGAAAAATAAGGAGATTTGGCACTAGTTGGTAGGACCCCAGCTGCAAATGGAGTATAACGAATTCTTCTTTCTACTTTGAGGAACCCAACATTATTACCAAGCCAAATCCTCAGGACACAAATTAATTAAAATAAGAAAACATTTTTTCTACTTTTTCATGCTTTCCATATGTGGAGATGAACAATCACAGGATCTGGGTTTGAAAAGTAAGGTCAAAGTTGATTCAGAAACCACAAAGATTCAGGTCTAAGTTCTGGACAAACAACTGACTCGGTCATTTGTTCCAGTATATCATATTTAGCATCAGGAGTCAGTAGAGTTTAAAGCTAAAAAAGTCGAACCAGAGATAACATAATGGGAGAACCAATCCACACAATTGAGTGGGGAGGGAAGATATAAAAAAGGAGGGGTGTTAGGGTTCTTGGGGTAGGGCTATGGAGTCCTTGTTATGCGTATTGTGTTGGAATCATTATCAATAGTGTTGCTAGCATAGAATCTCCATGAACAATTATATTTAATAAGGAATCAGAGAGATAATATGGTAAGTAGGGAATTTGTCTTGCACATTTTCAGTCTAATTCTACCCCTGACACCAAATATACTCCTTTACACACTGCTTAGAGACAGGAGTAAGTCCTCAATACTACCAGATATGTCCCCCAAAGACAAAAAAAAAAATGCAGATAAAATAAAGTCAAGTGAAACTCAGGATCTGCTAGAGTTCTGCAGAGATTTTCATTAATTTGTAATATAGTTTTCACTGTTTAAGAGAATAACTAATAGAATCTACTGGATGTCAAAAGTTTCTAATATGGGTCACAGATAAAATAAATTTGCGAGTTTTGAGTCAGTCATGGAAATAAAATAAAATAAATAAAATAAAATGTCTCATTGATTTTCAGCCTTGCCTACAGTTTCCTGCCATCTACATTCCAACTTCCTAATGCAGCAGTGTGCAAAGACCAACTAGAGAACTTTTAATTTTTTGAACCTGCAATATAGTTTGTTATTGTACATCAGAAGTTGCACAATATCACTTCTCTTGTATGTAGTTGTTGACACAGTGAGAATTTGGTAAGGGATCATTCTAGATACAAATGAGAAATCGGAAGGTGAAGATCATTGTGAGTTACCTTTAAAACTGATCACTATGTTTATTGTTTTGTCCATTTTACAAATATTACATGATATAATGTGGGGGTTATGAATATAAATTCTTATGCAGTTGCCAATGGGTGTCATTGCCAATGGGTCTCTTAATTGGGTCTCATCTCAGTCATACAGTGTTCCAGCACCCATCCCTCCACCAGTGCCACATTCCCACCACCAATGTCCCCACATTCCCTCCCTCCCACCCTCAGTCTGCCTCTACAGCAGACACTTTTTCTTTCCCTCTCTTCAACTAGAGAACTTTTAAGGTTCGGGGACAAAGACCCACATAAATTACAAAAGTATCATGATAGGTTCATTGTTAATTTTCTATTGAGGTAATATTTTCTGTAGGTGACTTATGCGAGGAGATGGTAGGTAGCTTTGAGAGGAGAAATGCGGACACTTACATACTAGACATACCTTAGTTACCCTGGGAAATGTCTGGGAGGTTAGGACCAGTCCATTCTGCCAGGACCACTTAAGCGGCATCAACACATCAACACTGGAACTGCATTTGCTTCACCAAGAAGACATCAGTCTGTGTCTGAGGTCCTGTCGCACAGGAGTTTGTCCCAAAATTGTAGACAGATAGATAGGGGGTGGCTAGTCATGAGCTTTAAGGAATTAACACAACTTAGGAAGAAACTGTGGAGTCCTGAAACGTTCCAAAGGCATAGAGACCACATCTCTTGAGATGTCAATGCTGAGCTCTTTAGGTATGGAAAAACCAAAGCTCCATGCAGAGAAGGGCAGACCTTTAGAAAAGAAGAAGCAACTGAGAATCAAAAGGTCGTGATCAAAATATGAAAGGATCATCCAGAGTCTTAGGTTTTCCCTCTAACAACAACCGGATTAACTTTTATGTATGTGTAAAATGAAAGACCAAGACAATTAGGAGAAATTTTATATAACCTTGTTCCAAAAGCCATTTTCTGTTTTCTCTTCTCCTGCCTCTGGATAAGCCCCTCTTCTCTCTATCTCTCTCTTCCTCTCTCTCTCCTTCTGTTTTTCTATCTCCCTCTCTCCCTCTCTCTTTTTCCTGTCTCTCCCTCATTCTTTGTCTCCCTCTCTTCCCTCACATCTTTCTAAAATCTCCAAATCCCTAAAGTGCCAATATATACCTGGATCACTGTTTTGAGAACTCTTCCTCTACTCTGCCCTCTCCCACCTTGTAAGGATTTGTCTTCATTGGGAGGAACCTGTTCCCTTTCTCGTCACTTGTCACTTGTCTTCCTATTGTTCATCAATTTGCTCGAGCGGGCTCCATTAACTCCTCCATTGGTTGGGAATGAGGTCCATTATTGTTACTGTTTTGGCATATTGAATACACTATGGGTAGCTTGCCAGGCTCTGCCATGAACCCAGACTATCAACCATCCAGGGCCCATGAGGCATAGCCCTGGTTGTAGACAGGCCTGTCCTCTGTCTGCCACCTGCTGACGCAGCCTGGCACTGCAGCCACACCTGCAACACCTCGAGGGGCAGTCTCTTTCTTGTATATACCATATATGAGTGATACACCATCAGGTATTTGTTTTTCTTCCTCTGACCTATTTTGCTTAACATGATACCTCTAGCATCATTTTATCTTTAGCTAAACATTATTCCATTGCATATCTTTGTAAACTTATATATTATGTTAATACCTTCCCCCCATAGAGGCTGAACATATATAAATTCTCCCAAATATTAAACAAAAGTTCTCTTTTATCATGTTGATATAGGTGAGTCCCCACAGGTGTCTTATGTGAGATGGGGAGGAGAGAGATGGTCACTTTCTCCTGATCTACCTCTGCTGCCCTGGGACCTGCTGGGAAGGTCAGGACTGATAAAATTTGCGATGAACCCCTGCACGATATGGGCCAGAGCCCCTCCAGCCCCATAAGGCATCCGTCAATCCACACTTGTTGTCTGCTTGGTCTTCTAGGCACAGGAATTGATTTCTCTGGGAGCCAAGAACTCAGGCTGGAGGGAAGAATTGCTCTTTGCAGGAAAGGAAAGTCAGTCCTAGGCCTTACCCAGGGTTTTTCAGGTTCTTTGTCTTCTTTGTTGAAAATAATTTCAGGAGTAGAAGAGCAGTGAAGTAAAACAGATTTTATTTGTAGGTTTTGTAGAAACCCCTGCAACTCAGACCTCCCACTATTATGGGAAGCAGGGAGGGTCAAATGCCCTCAGGTAATTTCTCCCAGAACCTCACCTAGGCCCTTTTATATGCTAATGTTTTGAGCCAAGATCTGCCTGGAAATGCCTTTATAGGGTAGAGAAGGGGGTTTCTGAGATGGCATGCCTCTGTATCAAAGACTATACTAATGCCAGTTAAATATTTCTCCAAGCCTTCACAAGAGTCTCGTCTACTTCACAGTAGTTTTGTATTTTAGTTGCCTTTGAGTTGTCAGGGAGCCATGCTTGCTTGCTTGGAGGCAAACAGCATTTCTCTCTGGACTAATACTTAAGAGATCCAACGTGGCCAGGCAAATATGCTGGTAAGATCTAGCTAGTCCCACGATGATTGTGGTAGCATGAGAGAATATTTATACCAGTCAGTACAGAATACATGGTCAGATAAACTGCCACATTTAAACTACCCCCTATCTACAAAGTGACCTGCTGGAGGCAATCCAGGGCAGATGCTTTTAGGCGTTTAGGGTTTTAGGCGTCCTGCAACACTGCACAAAGGATCAGCAGCATATGCAAGCACTTCCCTTTGTTCAAGGGGGGGCTTTTATAGGATTTTACCGAACTGCCCCACTTAGGGCTTCTACCCAGTTAAAAGTCTATTGCTGGGGCAGTTGCCAGGGGTTCCTGTCTGGAGTAGTGGATGGTCTTTTGAAATTCTTTTCCTGTTCTTTTGTTTCCAACCTAGCTTGTCTCAGAGGGGTCCTTCTTAGGGTCTAATGGCACCAGGTGAAGGCCTTTTGTTCCTGTTTTTTCCAAGGTGGGCTGTTGTTTTCAGCCTTGGTGTTATTGGTTTGATTACATTCTAGGAATTCTATCTGCCCTGGGCTCTATTTACTTGCCTACATCAAGTAGGCAAGCTGCTCGTGTAGTATTTTATATGACAAATACCAGTAACATTTATATTAGGTTATTCCCGTGACCTAATATAATGGTTTGAGGCTCTTTATGTTCCTGGAGCAAGCAGATGCCTTTGGATTCTACTAGCATGAGACAGGACATATGGAGATATTACTGGTGTCCGCTCTAGCAAATAGATGATTAACGGGAAGATAGTGATAGTGATAGTGACATCAATATCTCTGAAAATGTTTTGTTCTTGCCTTTTTGATCTCAGGTCATTCTCTCAGATATGAGGTGATAGCTCATTGCAATTTTGACTTGCTCGTTTCTCTGATCATCAATGATGATGAATATATTTTTATGTGCCTGTTGATCACCCATATGTTTATTTGGTAAAGCATCTGTTCAACTCTTATCCACAATTTTTAATGGGGATATTTGTTTATATGTTGTTGAGTTTTGTGAGTGCTTTATAGCCCTCACAAAGAATAGCTATTCTTTAATAGCTCTGGCGGTGGGCTATTAAAGAATAGCCCAAAGCTCAGAGTGTGGCGTATTAGATATTTATCATATTCAGTAAGATACCTTTATGTTTAAGCAGTTGTTTCATTGTATGAAAGTTTTGTTTTAGTTTTTTTTTTCACTTTGTGGTAATTCCATTTGCTGATTTATTATTTTTTTCTAACCAATCGAGTCAGATCACAAAAGATGACTCTGAAGCTAATTCCATGGTCTTTGCTATGTTTTCTCCAGTGTATTTCATAGGTGCAGGTCTAATATATAATAAGTTAACTTTTATATATGATGTGACCTGGTGGTCTAATTTTATTACTTTTTTCATGTGGCTAGCTATTTTTAAAAAAGTATTTCATTAAATTTTTTATATTTAAAATATTTTTTATTGTTTTCTTGATGATATGCTCTTTGGGGGGTAGGTTAACTCTTCTCATAATTGAAGATTTATTTTTCCCTTACTTCTATACTAATAGTCAGAGTGCTTGTTTTTATTCCAGTTTTCACATTATTTTGATAGCTTGAAGCTTATAGTATAATTTAAATCCAAAAAAAATGCAATGCTTCCTGTCTCTTTCCTAGAGGTTGTTTTTGTTATTTAGAGCATTTAGTGGTTCAATACAAATTTGGGGACCGTTTATACTGTAACCTAGAAGAAGAATGCCATTGGAATTTTAACAAGAATTTAAATGAATTGTTTTTATGTTTTAGACAGGATGGTAGTTTTAAGACCTTGTTTCTTTTTTTTTTACTTTAAAAAATGTTATTATACCACCTTAAGATATACAATTGCAAAGCTATTCATGATTGGGTTTCAGTCATACAGTGTTCCAGCACCAATTCCTCCACCACTGCACATTTCCAGCCACCAATGTCCCCGATTCCCTCCCCCTTCCCCAGTCTCTATGGAAGGCACTGCTGTTGTTTTTGTTGTTGTTGTTGTTGCTATTGTTGTTGTTGATGTTGTTGTTGTTGTTGTTGTTGTTCTTCTTCTTCTTCTTCTTCTTCTTCCTCTTTCTTCTCCTTCTCCTCTTTCTCCTCCTCCTCCTTCTGCTCCTTCTCCTCCTCCTCCTCCTTCTCTTTCTCCTCTTATTTCTTGTTCTCTTTTCTCTCTCTCTTACTCTCTCTCTCCCTTTTCTTATACATTGTGGCTGCAATGCATACATTTAGGGGTTACCAAACATATCTCTTTGCCTTTGCCTAAGGCCAATGTTCAGTTCTACTCTGGTGTTACCGTTTCCAACAATTATTAGCACACTTCTCTATCTTAGGTAACCTCTGACTCCCACACTTGTGGGAGTCAATAATTCATTTACATTGAAGCTTTTTAAAAGTTGTTCAATACTGGTAATTCAAATATATTTTTTGAACTGGTAGAGCAAAGTAGAATCTGAAATTTTAAAGAGAAAAAGACATTTTTTTTTGTGTCTGAATCTATGTCTGTCTTCCCATTTTTATTTTGCTTTTTGGTGAAATTGTTAGAATATCTGATCCAAAATGCTTATGATCTGAGATAAATTTGGCAAAGGAAAACTGGTTTAAAATATAATAGCTTAGTTTAAACCCTGCATGTCTTGAAAGTAATAAAATTAAATATAAATTTTTATTCATCTGTGTTTATTAAAAATAATTAGCTCATGCTATTTAAACAGGGATAGTCATTGACTTTGTCTTATAAGGTTTCTTAATAGTATGAACTCAAAATGGAGTTTCTTATGGTTATGACATAATTTAGCCTCCACAGATGTCTTATGTAATGCAGGGAGGATAGAGATGGTCACTTTTTTCCTGTTCACCTCTGCTGCCCCAGGACCTGCTGGGAAGCCTAGGACTGATAAAGTCTGCAACAAGCCTCTGCACAGCATGGGTCAGAGTCCCATCAGCCCCACGAGGTAGCCATTAAACCACACCTGATATCTGCTTGGTCATCCGGGCACAGTAGTTGATCCACACCACCTGACATCCTTGGGGAGCCACGGACCCAGGCTGGAGCGAAAGTTGCAATTTGCAGTAAAGGAAAGTCAGTCCTAGGCCTTCCCCAGGGTTTCCAGGTTCTTCTTCCTAACCGAAAAGATTTTCAGGAGCAGATGAGCAGTGAAGTAATAATAGATGTCATTTTGAGGTTTTTTGGAAGGGGAATGAAGAAAGAGAGAGAGAGAGAGAGAAAGAGAAAGAGAGAGAGAAAAGAAAGAGAACACAGACTTTTCCAAAGGTGGAGAAATGTAGGCAGATAGATAGGAGAGGGCCCATGGAAATGAAATTCCTAGGAATAAAACCAATAGCCCTAAGACTGTCCAGAACCACACTGTGGATACAGGAGCCAAGACTTAATAAGACCTTTACCTGTGGAGCCCAGACCAGAGAGGGCTGGGCCCATCCTCCAAGAGAAGATCCAGCAGGAAGAGGTAAAGAAAAGAAGTTTCCCAAGACTACTCCCAAGTCTACACCCCCTGCCCATGGCTTTTATCTGACCCAGCTTTTATCTAGGTAGAAGGAAACCTGGGAGAAACCTATAAAAGTCACCTTGAACAAAGAAAGCACATGCATGTGATGCCTGAACCCATATGCTGCTTGAGCCCACGTGGTCAAACACATGTGGTGCCCGAGCACTTGTGTCACCCGCATCTTCCCTCTTGAACTATGTGCTCTCTCTCTCTCTCTCTCTCTCTCTCTCTCTCACACACACACACACACACACACACTTTCTTTCCTCCTTCCCCTTCCTCAAAATCTCCAAATAGAATTTGCGTTTACTTCACTGCTCATGTCCTCCTGAAATTCTTCCTTAGAAAGCAAAGACAAGAACCTGCAAGCTCTGGGTAAGGTCTAGTCTTCCAGCGGGTCCGAGGGTGGCAGAGGCGGATTGGGAGAGAGTGACTGTCTCCTCGTTGTCTCACATAAGCCACCTGTGGGGCCCTGCCTATCAGAGAGAGCCTCTTATGGCCTTTAAGGCTAGCTTTTATATGGATTTTCAGGTTGCTTCCCTGGAGTTTTTTTTCCAGGAGGTGGAACTTGAGAGTCAGGTATGGTCACAAAGAAAAGGTTGTCAACGGGGCAGTGTTGGGAGTGGTGGATGGTCTTCTTCAAAATTCCTTTCCTGTCCTTTGTTCCTGTTGGAGCCGGCTTCATTCTTCTCAGGGCCTCATGGTGCAGGTGAAGGGCGTAGTTCCTGGTTTTTGCAAAGTGGGCTATTTGCAGCCTCGGTGTAATTGGTTTTATTACATCCTAGGTACTTCATTGCCTTGGGCTCTCTCCTATCTATCTGCCGACATCTGTAATGCTACCCAGCAATGTTGGTTTAGAGATTTCAAGTCACGTAAACTTGTTTGAAAGGCAAAAGATCAAGCTTGCTCTGCACGCCCTTGTTCTTGAATGTTACTTTACAGGTTTCTTTGTCTCTGCTCTTTATCCATTCAGGAGAAGGCTTTTGTTTTCTCTTGAACCCACACAGCAGAGCCTGGCAAGCTACCCATGTCGTATTTGACATGCCAAATACCAGTAACAATTATAGACCTCATTCCCATGACCTGATGGAATGGTTTGAGGCTCTTTATGTTCCTGAAGCAGGCAGATGCCCTTGGACTATCTCGTGTGTGCCAGAACATATTTAGATGTTACTGGTGCCCGCTTGAGTAATCTATGATCTACGGGAAGTCAAGTGATCAAGTGTATTTCCTCTCTTCCCTACCACCTGCAACTCTCTGAGTAAGGTTTGTTCAATAAAATCTGTCTCTATTCACTATTTGTCTCCTCCTGAAATTCTTTTCTATGAGGGAAAAGTAGAAGGAACCAGAACACGCGTACCAACGTAAAGACTGACCTTCCTCTGCTCCTGTCTGAGGCCAGGGTCTGGGGACTGGGTCGCTGTGTTCTGGCAGGGATCATCTCTACAGGCAGAACAAGTGGACTCAGGCACAGCTTAGTGGATTGCCTTATGGGACTGGGTGGATGTATCTGACTGCTCACAGCATATTTTACTAGTCCTCCCCTAGCCAGGCAGTTTCTGAAGTTGCGGTGGTTGAAGTGGGTCAAGCAGAAAGGTGGAAAATACTCTTTTCTTGAGTCTGCCTCCCTGCTCCCCACTTTTACTGAGCCACCAACAATTTCAAGGATCTCCACGTGTGTAAATAGCTCAATTAGTGGAGATGCAATCAGAGCTAAGGAGACAACGCCATGTCCATTTTTCAATTTATTTTTAAAACTTTTAATTAATATATCATAATTAACAAAGTTATTCATAGTTGAGCTTCAGGAACACATTCTTCTGGTACCAATCCCACCACCAGTGTCATTAGACTGCCAATCAGGAGATAATTTTTACCTGTTAGAAGAGAAACATTTTCAAGGCTTAATGCAGCACTGCAGACTCGGGAAGGAGAAACGTGTGAACCTCATTACACTTCCCTGGAAAGAGCATGAACTTGCAGCACAAACTGGTACTATTTTATTTTGGGGGCAACACATGGTAGTGCTCAGTGCTTCCTCTTGGCTCTGCACTTAGGTTTCGCCCTGGCAAGATTAGGGGACCGTATGTGGCCCTAGGGATTGAGTCTACGTCAGCCCCTTGCAAGGAAAATACCTTAACTGCTCTGCTATGTCCCCAACCCCTGTAGTGTGGTCTTTAGAGATATTTTCTAGGTTTTTGGGCCACATCCAGTGTTGTATATTTTTTGTTAGGCAAAGCCCTGCCCACCTCCCACCCCCAAGTCCCCAAGACCCATTATCTCTCAGACCCAAGCATTTGTTGACCCCTTCCTCAGAACTTATGATCAAGTCTCCATTCACCCCCCCCCCCCCCATAAGCCAATCTTTGGTTTTGTGGGTCTGACTGAAGTGCCCCAGGGGTTCAGTCTGGAAGATAATTTTTGGTCCTTCTGCAGTCATCAGTTTGCAACATTCTGAAAATGTGCTTCTCCATATTCTCCCCCTCCCATAAGAACTACTTTGCTTTGCAGAAAAGATGGTTATTTTGAGGACAGAAGTCCCCCTTCTTTTTTCCTGCTGGCTTGTTGCCTTAAAAGCTCTTTCAGACCCTTCTCATAGACTCCAGATTGATTGGCCTGGGGGTGGCAGTGGAAGCTGATCTTCCAAGTTAGTCTCTGAGGGCTGGAAAAGTAAATTCAAAGAAAGGATCAATACACCACGAGTGCTCAGTAAAGGGGAGAAGGTGGCGAGCAGGAGCCCAGAAGTCTTTTGTTTATTAACTCCAGGGCCTTCAATTTTTATGATCCTTTTGCAATGATTATTTCATGAAGGTATTTAGATTTCTTGAAGACCCTTTGAGATTTCTGCATGCTATTAAAATAGGAAGCCCATTCCATTTTTTGAGTGGGAGGTCACTTTCAAATGTTCCTCTAAAATAAACAGTTTTAACCTGATAGCATACACTGTGTACTAGACATTAAAATACTAGTTTGTCTAAGCAAGAGTCTTGCCCTTTTCAAAGCTATCTATAGCTTTCAAGACCACAGTTATATGATATAAAACATGCTGGTAGGCTAGAAGATTACACAGTGATCTGTCTAAAATGGCATGTTCCTATTTCTTTAGTAAAATATTAAACCTATCATAGTCAAATTCAAATCTAGAAGGGAATGTGTGATAGGGTTAAGGATGGTGTCCATTTCACAGAGGACCTCTGCACAAAACTATTCTTGGTCTGGCAGGTGAGCAAGCGTTAATATACTGTGGGCTGTGTCTAATTTACATTAGGATTGGGGCAATATAGTCAGATAGATAGAGACCACATAGTTTTAGTTTAGTTGGTTTGTATTTGTTTTAGGGGCCACATCTGGTTTGCTCAGGGTTTACTCTTGGTTCTGAGCTCAGGGATTGCTTCTGACAGCATTCAGGACCATATGTTGTGCATCTTACCTGCTATTTCTCTAGTGCTGGCGCTGTTTGGGTCCCCCAACAGAATGAGGTTCATTGGGTGCCCTGGTAACATTGAGGGCCAGCAAACCATCTTCTCTGATCAATAAACAAAGAACCATGAATACAGTATAGAAAACCCAAGGTTTTACTACTTCCAACTCCATTCTTCACCAACTGCCACACACACACTCTTCAACTCCACACCAACCAAAAGCCCCTGCTACACCAAGCCACCCCCACCCCCAAACTGCAAGAGATAAATCTTATGCTGAGGCTATGGGCAGGGCATAGCCAAAATTTGAACAATGAGGTAAAAACTAGCTTCCTCTTACAGGAGCAAAGTCCGGGGAGTCATGCCCTTGCTTTCCAAGGTTATTGAGGTGCTAAGGCAGAGCATTGCTTTTCTCTCTCCTTGGCTAGTAAACAGTCATTTTGATAGTATTTCTAGTCATCTTGTATAAACACAGTAAGAGAGACAAGCATATATTACTACACTTGAGATTAAATAGATCGGATGATCTTTTTTGGGGAGATCACGTCATATGCTCCCCTTGCCAGATGGAGCATTTCCAATCCCTCAGGGTCCTCTCTCCAGCACCAACAGTCTTAATTGCTCTGCAAGGCAATTCCACGGCTGCAAGGCAATTCATAACCTTGCTCTAAACTTTGGGTTAGAGCAAAGAGAGTGTCCCATTTTGAAGTCAGGGGTAAACTCTTTTCTTTGTACCATATAGTCCCTCATAGAGGACCCTCTATGGAGGTATGAGGAATCAGATTGAATCTAAATGATACTGAGGCTTATAGTTGGAAAATATGACAGAAACCCAGGAGTAAATAATTTAGTTAAATAACTCATAACTGCACTGTCCTTTTTGTGTTTATACAAGAAATCCCTAGCATAACCATATAGAAAAGCCTTGTCAGAAGGAGAAAAACAATCCTCATCAGCAATATAAAAACCCAGGGTTTGCAAGCAAGCAAGTAATCCAACAACAGGGCTAGCAAGTCTATCAAGTGATCCAGCACTCTAGCCCTGGAGCTCTAGTAGTTCTGAGTGCTTGACCAAAATCTATAAGGTTTCTGGTTTTGAATTCTTAGATTCTCACTCATTGTAGAACTAAGATTTCTTTCCTGAGATAGACATGGTAATGGCTTTGAATAGTCTGACTGTGACAATTGGGAGGTGCCATTGATCAAAACAATTTAAATTTATTTTCTTTTATAAACATATGATTTAGTAATTTTTTGTGTGTTCCTGAATTTTGTGCATAGATATTAGTCACTGTATACCCACCCTTATCTATTACTATCCCTTTGTATGTAAGTCTGCTACATGATATAAATATAGTTGTACCTGATATAGGCAGGCAGATAGACAGTGAAGGCAAAATGACAATGAAATGCCCAGAAGTAATAAAACCATTAGACCTTAGACTGTCCAGATCGACTTTATGGATATAGGGATCAAGACCTAACCAATAATACCTTCATCAGCAACAAGACCCTCAGGAAGCTGCACCCCCTTCCTGAAGATAAACCTGAAGGAAATTCCTTGAGAGTTCCCAAATTCCTTCCTTTGACCTGACCAAACCACTCTGACTAGCCCTTAATCTGATTAAGCCTCAATGGCTCAGCTTGCAGAAGACTCCAGAACATTCCAGGCCAAGAAGATAAAACCCAGCCTTAAAAGTCATTTGGAGTTTCCTCTGCCCTTGGAGTAGCCCACATTCTCTCTTGATTATGCTACACTCTCTCTCCCCCTCCTTCTTTGTTCTAAAACCTCTGCATGTAATTTGTTTTTAACTTCACTACTCTTCTCCTGAATTCCTTTTCAAAGAAGCAAAGAGAAGAATCTGCAAGGCCTGGGTAAGGTCTAGCTTCCCAGTGGGTCCTGGGGTGGAAGAGGCAGATCAGGAGAAAGTGACCATCTCTCTCCTCCTCACCTCACATAAGTGACCTGTGGAGAACCACTGACATCATACCTGCTTTTTCAAGTTGCATATTCTTGTTGCATTCTCTTCCAAGATTAAATTTTAATTTGTAATTTATGTTTATTTTGAAAGCTAAGTTAAATCAGTAAATGCACGTCTCATCAGTAAATGCACGAACTGAGAGCCTACTATCAAGAGTATCCCACCAGCACGGCAAGCTACTTGTGTTGTATTTGATATGCCAAACCCCAGATCTCATTCCCATGATCTGAACAAATGCTTTGAGGCTCTTCACATTCCTGGAAGCGAGCAGATGCCCTTGGGCTACACTACCACATGACAGGACATATGGAGATGTTACTGATACCCCTCGAGCAAATCGATGAACAACGGGAAGACAAGTGATACAAGTGTGAAAGCTAAGTAGTATTTCTCATAGTTAACAAACGTAAAATTTTGTTTCTAACCTATTCTGTACCTCTTATTTGCTGGGAGAGAGGGCAGTTAGTAGTTTGGGACATAAATATCTGTGTTTAGGGTTTACTCTGGGTTCAGCACTTAGGGATCACTCCTAGCACATCAGGATACCCATATGTGGTGTGAGGATATATCTGGCGTGAGCACATACAGGGTCAATCCCTTTATCCCTACACTAATGTCTTTGCATACTGCCACTCTTTACAGTTAAATTGGTGAATTCAGACCATTAACAGGTAATTGAAATTTTAAGTTTCAAATATATGTTTAGTTTGGTTTTGGACCTCACTTCACCATGTTGGAGGCAACTTTCAACTTGATAGTCTGGATTGCAAACAGTAAACTATACTGTGCCAAGAATTGAACCTGAGGCTCACACATACAAAGTAGGTGCTCTACCACTGAGCAACATCCCTGGTCCCTGGTCCTTAAAATATATTGTCACTTTTCTACCTATTATTCCCTAGTCATGTTACCTTATATATCACAGATTAAGAATACCTGGTGTTTGTCCTTTCCCTTCTGACTTATTTCACTTAAGATAAAAATTCCCCAGTCCCATCTTCACTGCTGTAGCAAGTTGCAAGATTCCATCATTCCACGGAACTGAGTAGTATTTCATCCTGTTTATATACCACTCATCTGTGTTTGGACACCTGGGTTACTTCAAAACCTGTTTTATTGTACTAAGAAGTACAGGTGTGCATATATCTTTTCAAATGAATGGCTCTTCACCTGTGGATTGATGGTAAGCACTGAATTGCTGGGTCATATCCCAGCTCTAAGTTTTTTGAGGAATGCCCGTGTTTTACATAAGGGATGAATTTGACAACTTTTCTACCATCAGTGCATGAAAGTTCTTTTTCCCATCCCTGCCAGCACAGACTGTTCCTATCCTTTCTGGTAGTTGCCATTCTCAACACTGGATATGAGAACACTGGATGTTCTCACTATTCATTGATATATAGAGTAATAGGTCTAGGAGCAAAGGGGGGCAAAACACTGGCTCTAGGTTACAGAAACAAAAATACCAAGAGAAGAGAGAATAAAAGGAAGTGAGAGAAGAGGCAAAGTGCCAGGGACAGCACTGTGGGTAGGGCATTTGCCTTGCATGCGGCTAACCGGGTTCAATCCCAGGCATCCCATATTGTTCCCTGAGCACTGCCAGGATAAATTCCTGAGGGCAGACAGGAATAAATGCTGAGCATTGCTGAGTGTCATCAAAAAGCAAAAAAAATAAAGAGGCAAAGTGCCTACTATTAAGGTGGTCTGGGGAGGGGGAGGGTATCAAGGGACATTGGTGGTGGGAAATGTGCACGGTGAAGGGATGGTACTGAAACACTATGTGACTGAACCCTAATCATGAACAGTTTTGTAATTGTATATCTCATGGTGTTCTCTACTAGCTGTTCACTCGAATCGTCCTGAACAGGATTGGCAGAACATTAGATGAAGGGCAACCATGTGAACAAGCTGGCTTAAAAAAGGATTCAGCAAAATTGACCATATCCACATGGTAACCAAGCTCACTGAAGTTTGTAGGGAGTTCAGGATACCACTCTGTCTCACGTTCCTTGATTTAAAGAAAGCCTTTGATTCTGTGGAGACTGAAGCGGTCATTGAAGCCCTAGCCAAACAGGGTGTTCAAACCCAATACATCAAGATCCTTCATGAGCTGTATTACAGATTCACCACCAGGATCGCACCATTCTACAAAGAAGTGATCATCAATGTCAAAAGGGGTTTGGCAGGGTGATATCATTTCACCAAAACTCTTCAGTGCCACCCTTGAGAACATCATAAGACAATTACAATGAGAAGGAATGGGAGTGAAGATAGATGGTCGGCAACTAAACCACCTCCGCTTCGCTGATGACATTGTTCTAATAACACCAAACATTAGCCAAGCGGCACAAATGCTGGCTGACTTTGACCGAGAATGTGGAAAGATAGGTCTACAGCTGAATCTCAGCAAAACTATGTTCCTTAAAAATGAACTAGTTCCAGAGGCCCCATTCACTCTCTATGGAACAAACATCTCTGAATGCAGCAGTTATGTGTACTTAGGTCGAGAAATCAACATGATGAACGACCTAAAACCTGAGCTGCGCAGGGGGAAGAGAGGCGGCATGGAATGCCTTCAAAGGCATCGAAGAAATAGCTAAAAGACAAAGAACCTCCGGCTCTGGGCACATCTCTTTAACTCCACCATTCTCCCTGCATTAACATACGCCTCAGAGACCTGGGCCCTAAGAAAGCAGGATGAGAATGCTATTCAGGTCTCCCAAAGAGGAATCGAAAGAGCTATGCATGGAATATCATGCTTCACTCAAGTGAAAGAAGGAATCCGGAGCTCCGATCTCTGTCGCTGTTCCAGAGTCAGGGATGCTGTCTCGTTTGCCAAGGCATCGAAAGTCAGATGGGCTGGACATGTAATGCGATTTGTGTGCGACCACTGGACTAGACCCGTTACTGACTGGATCCCACAGGATGTCCAAAGAACACATGGCCGCCCACCTACAAGATGGTCAGACTTCTTTGTCAAGACCCTGAACAAACAATTTGAGGCTCTTTGTATTCCTGAAGCAACCAGATGCCACTGGGCTACACTGGCACGTGATAGGGTCAAATGAAAATATTACTGGTGCCCGCTCGAGCAAATCGACGAATAACGGGATGTCAAGTGATCAAGTGAAGTGATATCTCATGGTGGTATAATAAAATTAAAAAATATGTCTAAGAAAAAAACGAAATGAGAAGATGAAATCTGAAAATAACACAGGGACAAGGGTTAGGAGCCTTGAGCCCTGCCAAAGGCAAAGTATCCATGTGTATCTAAACAATGAAATGGAATCCAAAATGTAATAATTAAGCTTAGAAATGTAACTGTAAGGCTTCAGGTTGTGGGGAGGGTGTTTGAGGTGAGTCATGGAGATGCAGGGGCATGGGATGGTGGGATTGGAATTGGATCCGGGAACACAACATGTCTGCAAATACACTGTAAACACCGAGTAAATCAGTGTATAAAGGCAAGAAAAGTAACTTATTACCATTCTGTTATTTGTTTTAGTTATTTTCTTGGTTTCTGACATTCTTATGCTTTTTCATTTCGATATTGCCTTCTATTGTACTTATAACATTATTCTATTTTATGGTGTTTGAATTCTTTCTCCAGTTTCTTCTGTTTCTCTTGCATAGATTTTGCTGTAAGGTTGCCCTAGCTTTAAATTTAAGGACCATACTTTGGACTATAGGTGGATTAAGTTTGCATTTATTTAGTGAGCCTTATCTATTCTTATTCCTTCTTTCTTTTGCCTTATATAAACTTGGTGGGATTGTTTTATAAAATATCCTTTATTACTTTGTTCTTGTAAAGGCCAATTTCTTGGTGAAGAATTGCTTTCAGTTTGTTTACTTGCTAAATTCTTTTTCTCCTACTCTAAATGGTAATTTTGCGAGATGGAATATTCTTGATTAAAAAGTTCTTTTCCCACTGCTGAAATAGTTCACAGACCCAGAGCATTCAATGCAGAAGCCCGAACTCGATGAAGGCACCTCAGTACACCAAGTGCTTCTGGGGAGAAATCCCAGATGAATCAAAACAAAAAGCACATTTTTTGTTGCAGTACAAAATGAGTACTAAATCAAAAAGTCTTCCTTTATAGCTTATTTTTATCATTTTATTTTAATTTTTAAATATTTCTTATTATACCAACATGAGATATACAATTACAAAGATGTTCATGTTTGGGTTTCAGTCATACAGTGTTCCAGCACCCATCCCTCCATCAGTGCCTATTTACCACCACCATTGTCCCCAATTCCACCCCCCATGCCCCAGCCTGCCTCTATGGCAGGCACTTTACCTATTCTCTCTCCTCTCTCTCTCTCTCTCTCCCCACTTCTCTTACACATTGTGGCTTGCAATACATACATTTAGAGGTTTTCATGTATATCCCTTTGTCTACATCCAATGCTTAGTTCTAGGTTGGTATTGTCATTTCCAACAATTATTAGTATGCTGTTTTTTAATTTTTTAAAAATATTTTATTAACCATTGTTAGATATACAATTGCAAGATGTTCATGTTTGAATTTTGGTTCTACAGTGTTCCAACACCCATCCCTCCACCCCTGCCCATCTCCCATCACCAATGTCCCCACCTCCCTCCCGCTTCCCCCAACCTGCCTCCATGGCGGTTCTATATCTCCCTCCTCTCTCTCTCTCTTTCTCTCCTTCTTGCTTCCCTTTCTTACACATTGTAGATTGTAATATATTCTAGAACATGATTGGTTCCCTAATTTGATGTACCGAGTCCGGACCACAAAAATGGCAGCTATTATGGTGAGTGAGTCTCATCAGGTTGCTTCTGAGGTCCTACAGAGGTGATGGGCCCCCTCCCAAAACCTATCTTGCCTCCTGGGAGCCTTATGGTTAGTTGAGCTAGGGGAGAGCTGGATGGCAACTCTCCCCCATGCATCTGAGTCTCTGCATCATGGCCGAGAACCCTGAGGCAGTTTGTGAGCAGGGGCACCAGGCCTCTGGGATGGGTCAGAGAGGGGAATGGGGACTCCAGCTCCATCTCCAGGAATACCCCGTGACTTCCACCTCTGAGAGAAACCTACCTGGGCTCGAACTCGGCTGCTCTGAGTTGGTCTTGAGATCAGCATTATTCTTGTGTGGGTTCTGATGAAGTAATGAGAATATAGCGCCCGCATGGCAGAGCCTGGCAAGCTGTCTGATGCGTGTTCGATATGCCAAATCCAGTAACAGAAATGTTTATTTTATAAACATGTTTATAAATGTTTATTTTATAAACATCAGGAAAATGTTTATTTTCCTGACCCCAAAGGAAATGTTACTGGCACCAGCTCCTCGAGCAAATCGATAAATAACGGGATTCAAGTGATCAAGTGAAGGGTTCTGATGAGCTGTGGGGGTTTGGACCACGAAAGTGGCGGCTATTATGGTGAATGAGTCTCATCCAGCTGCTTCGGAGATCCTACAGAGGTGATGGGCCAACACCCAAAACCCATCTTGCCTCGTGGGAGCCTCATGGTCAGCTGAGTTAGGGGAGAACAGGATGGCAGCTCTCCCCCATCCTTTCTGTTTTATCTAACCTCTGACTCCCACACACTTGCAGTAGATTCCACTCACTGACAAGACCTTCTGATCCATGTTTTGCCTGGCCTTGATTATTGGTTTTATACAAATAGTATTTTTATATCCCTCATAATTGATAATTTAATAATGCAGTTATTCTATATCTGTCATTTTCCCTCTAGCTAATTTCACTCAGCATGATCTTCTACATGTCCATCCATTTATGGGCAAATTTCATAACTTTATTTTTCTAACAGCTGCTTAGTATTCCATTGTATAGATGTACCAGTTTCTTTATCCAGTTGTCTTTTCTCAGGCACTCTGGTTATTTCCAGATTCTGGCTATTGTGAATAGCGCTGCTAGGACCATAAAGGTGTAGATGGTGTTTCTGCTGTGTGTTTTGGACTCCCAGAGAATATTACCAGTAGTAGGGCTGGGTCAAATGGGAGCTCAATTTCTAGTCTTTGGAAGAATGTCCATATAGTTTTGCAAAAAAGGCTGTACCAGTCAACATTCCAACCAACAATGGATGAGAGTCCCTTTTTCCCAGCATCCAAGCCAGAACTTTTTCTTGCTATTTTGGATACGTTACAGTCTCTGTGGCGTGAGATGATATCTCATTGTTGTTTTGATTTGCATCTCCCTGATGATTAGTGATGATGAGCATATTTTTCGGACAACAGGCAGATGGGGCGATAGTTGCCAATGTCATGAATGTTCCCCTTCTTGAACAGTAGAACTGTCCTGCTGGTTTTCCATTGGGAGGGCACCTTGCATTTGGACAGGTAGTGTGTGAAGAGCCAAGCTAGTGTATTGATGAGTACTGACAGCAGATTCTTCAGGTGTTCGGGTATGACTTTGTCTGGGCCTGGTGCTGTTCCCTTCTTTACCAACGAAATGGTATGTCAGATTTCAGAAGGGAGAATGTTGGGAATGACATATCCATCCTGTGGAAATTGGTATGTAGGCATGTGGACATGGCTATCAAAGAGATCTTAGTAGAAGTCATGGATAATCTTCTCCATTGCCTTTCTGGAAGATGTGAGAGATCCATCAGGGTGTCGGAGGGTGGTCATCTTGGTCTTTTAGTTGGCGAAGGACAGGCAGACGGTGCGAATGCTTTTCCCAGCTTCTGTTGCATCTTCCAGTATTTAAGCTCTTCTGTCTTTGAGGTCTTCCTTTATCTCTTCTCTGCACCGCTTTGCAAGCTTGGACGTTGACATTTGGTCACCTGAGGCTCTTGCCTTGCCACGTTGGGTGATACTGTTTCACCAAAACTCTTCAGCGCCACCCTTGAGAACATCATGAGACAATTAGAATGGGAAGGAATGGGAGTGAAGATAGATGGTCGGCAACTACACCACCTCCCGCTTCGTTGATGACATTGTCCTAATAACACCAAACATTAGCCAAGCGGCACAAATGCTGGCTGACTTGGACCGAGAATGTGGAAAGATAGGTCTACAGCTGAATCTAAAGAAAACTATGTCTATAAAAATGAAGTAGTTCCAGAGGCCCCATTCACTCTCAATGGAACAGACATGTATGAATGCAGCAGTTATGTGTGCCTAGGTCGAGAAATCAACATAATGAATGACCTAAAACCTGAGCTGCACAGGAGGAAGAGAGCGGCATGGACTGCCTTCAAAAACATCGAAGAAATAGCCAAAAGAACAAAGAACCTCTGGCTCCAGGCACATCTCTTTGAATCCACTGTTCTCCCTGCATTAACATACACAGAGACCTGGGCCCTACAAAAGCAGGATGAGAATGCTATTCGGGTCTCCCAGAGAGGAATTGAAAGAGCTATGCTTGAAATATCATGAGTCAATTAAGTGAAAGAAGGAATCCGGAGTTCTGACCTCCGTCACTATTCGGAATCAGGGATGCTGTCTCATTTGCCAAGGAATCGGAAATCAGATGGGCTGGACATGTAATGCTATTTGGAGACAACCTCTGGACTAGAGCCGTTATGGACTGATCCCACAGGATGTCAAAAGATCACGTGGCCCCCCACCTACAAGATGGTCAGACTTCTTGGTCAAGACCACGAGCAAACGTGGTCAAAAATTTATATTCTCTCTATCTGACATAACATTAAGCTTTGTCCCCTACACTCTTTGCTATACGTCCCTAGCTGCAAAGTAATTCAGAAACCTACTAACTTTACTGGCTAGTCACCCAGAACACTCATTTTCAACCTACGATAGTCATTATGGTAAAACAGCGCAAAAGTCCTTCAAGCTCTACGATTGAAGTTATTAATACCGATGAGTCCAGCAATAACGATGAGCTATATAACCTCTCTGAAAAGGAATTTCGTAAGCAACTGTTAAAGATGTACAAGGAAATAAAAGAAACAATGGAATACAAACTCAGTAAAGTACAAGAGGAATTGAGAGCAGAATTGAGTAAATTTCAGACCAAAGTACAAGCAGAAATGACAGATATTAAAAATGAGGTAAGTGAACTGAAAAACACAGGAGAAGGCCTCCAAAGCAGAGTAACAGCTACTGAAGAAAGAATTAGTGATCTCGAAGACGAGGTTCAGAAATTCTGTAGACAACACCAGAAGATGGAAAAAAGACTCACAATCAACGAGCAGACTACCAGAGAAAATCGGGATGAAGCCAAAAGGAACAACATACGCATCATTGGGGTGCCAGAAGGTCAAGAAGAAAACCCTGATGAAGAAGATACTGTCAAAGCCATCATCGCTGAAAAATTTCCCGAACTGAAGAAAGCATGCTCCCAGATACAGGAGGTCGAAGGATACCAGCTAAAAGAAACCCCAATAAGAATACTCCAAGACACATCCTTATTAAAATGACAAAAACGATAGACAGAGATAGAATACTGAAAGCAGCAAGATCAAAGAAGGAAATCACATACAAAGGAGCATCCCTGAGATTTACAGCAGACTTCTCAGATGAAACACTCCAAGCCCGAAAACAATGGTGGGATATAGTGAAAAGACTCAATGAACTCCAGGCCTCACCAAGAATTCTTTACCCAGCTAGACTTACTTTCAGATGCGAAGGAAAGATACACAACTTCATGGATAAACAACAACTCAAGAAATTCATAGACTCAAAACCAACTCTAAAAAGAAGGATTGAAGGGTCTATTGTAAAATAAGACAACCCAAAACCACAACAACGTTAAACAGAAAGATGGCACAAAATCCAATGACAATAATCTCGCTCAACGTCAACGGTCTAAATGCACCAATTAAGAGACACAGGGTGGCAAAATGGATTAAAAAACTGAATCCAACATTCTGCTGCCTACAAGAAACACATCTGAATAACCAGAGCAAACATAGACTCAAAGTCAAAGGCTGGAAGACCATTCTCCACGCAAACAACCCCTCCAAAAAGGCGGGTGTGGCCATACTCGTATCTGACAATATAGATTTCAGGCTGAAAAAGATCAAAAGGGACAATGAAGGCCATTTCTTAATAATTAAGGGGTATGTTTACCAGGAAGAAATCACACTGCTAAACATATATGCGCCAAACGAGGGGTCAGCAAAATACGTAAAACGACTATTAATAGACCTCAAAGAAGACATTAACAGTAGCACAATAATAGTCGGAGATTTCAACACTGCCTTATCGACTATGGATAGATCGACGAGGCTGAAACTCACCAGGGAAATACTGGACCTGAAGGAAGAAATAGAAGAAAGAGAGCTGGTTGATATATACAGGGCTTTTCATCCCAAAAAAGCTGA
The DNA here is from genome assembly GCA_021461705.1 of Cryptotis parvus. NCBI lineage: Eukaryota > Metazoa > Chordata > Mammalia > Eulipotyphla > Soricidae > Cryptotis > Cryptotis parvus. The sequence goes on along the minus strand of JAJIBD010000700.1, from coordinate 213,301 downwards.
ATACACTTTTTTTTTCCAGTGCACATGGAACATACTCCAAGATAGACCATATACTGAGCCACAAAGCATACCTCAACAAAATAAAAAAAGATTGAAATTGTGTCGACTATCTTTTCAGATCACGATGCACTGAAAATAGTAGTGAACCATACACAGAAGCAGGGAGCTAAACCAAACACCTGGAAACTAAACAGCTCACTGCTGAACAACAAATGGGTCATAGAAGAAATCAAACAGGAAATCAAAAGATTCTTAGAAACAAATGACAATGAAGATACCAACTATCAGAACTTGTGGGACACAGCAAAAGCTGTATTAAGAGGAAAGTTCATAGCTCTGCAAGCATTCATCAGAAAAGAAGAAAGGGCCCATATAAATAACCTGACCTCACAGCTGAAAATATTAGAAAAAGAGCAACAAGGGAAGCCCAACCCAGGCAGAAGGAAGGAAATAGTGAAACTTAGGGAGGAAATCAACGACCTGGAAACCAAAAAAACAATCCGAAAGATTAATGAAACCAAGAGCTGGTTTTTTGAAAAAATTAAACAAGATCGACAAGCCACTGGCAAGACTTGTAAGGACAGGGAAAGAGAGAACCCAAATAAACAGAATCAGAAATGAAAATGGTGACATCACAACAGAAAAAACAGAAATACAAAAGATCATCAGAGGTTATTTTGAGAACCTGTATGCCACAAAACATGAGAACCTAGAAGAAATGGATAAATTCCTGAAGTCCTATAACCTCCCACGATTGAAACAAGAAGACCTCCAATACCTAAATAAGCCTATCACCATCGGGAAATTGAAACAGTAATTAAAAGTCTGCCCAAACACAAAAGCCCAGGTCCAGATGGGTTCACTGGCGAATTCTACCAAACCTTTAAGGAGGACCTACTGCCAGTCCTGTTCAAGCTCTTCCAGGAAATAGAAGAAACAGAAACACTCCCAAACAGCTTCTACGAGGCGCATATCACCCTGATACCCAAAGCAGGGAGAGACAATACAAAGAAGGAAAATTACAGACCAATCTCCTTGATGAACACAGATGCTAAGATCTTCAACAAAATACTAGCAAACAGAATCCAAAGACTCATCAAAAAGATCATACATCATGACCAAGTAGGATTCATCCCGGGAATGCAAGGATGGTTCAACATTCGCAAATCAATCAACATAATACATCACATCAATAAGAGAAAAAATAAAAACCATATGGTCCTATCGATAGATGCAGAAAAAGCATTTGACAAGATCCAGCACCCATTCATGATTAAAACCCTCCAGAAAATGGGAATTGAAGGAAGCTTCCTCAAGATAGTCAAAGTCATCTACCAAAAGCCCACAGCGAGTATCATTCTCAATGGGGAAAAATTGAAAGCCTTCCCCTTAAGATCAGGAACACGACAAGGTTGCCCTCTCTCACCTCTTTTATTCAATATAGTACTGGAGGTACTCGCCATAGCAATCAGAGAAGAAAAGGACATTAAGGGCACCCAGATAGGCAAGGAAGAAATCAAGCTATCATTATTTGCAGATGACATGATATTATATCTAGAGAACCCTAAACTCTCGACCCAAAAAACTCTTAGAAACAATAGATAGGTATAGTAGAGTGGCAGGGTACAAAATCAATACCCAAAAGTCGGTGGCTTTCCTATACACAAATAACGAAAGAGAAGAAAGGGATATTAAGAAATTGATTCCATTCACAATTGTGCCACAGAAAATCAAATACCTAGGAATCAGCTTAACCAAGTGTGTAAAGGATCTATACAAAGAGAACTACAAGACACTGCTTCAAGAAATAAAAGAGGACACGAGGAAATGGAAACACACTCCCTGCTCATGGATGGGGAGAATTAACATTGTTAAGATGGTAATACTCCCTAGAGCGTCTGTACAGATTCAATGCGGTTCCTATAAGGATTCCCATGACATTCTTTAAAGAAATTGACCAAACACTTCTGAAATTCATATGGAATAATAAGCCCCCACGGATAGCTAAAGCAATCCTTGGGAAGAAGAAAGATGGGAGGCATCACCTTTCCCAACCTCAAACTGTACTACAAAGCAGCAGTAATTAAAACAGCGTGGTACTGGAATAAAAACAGACCGGTGGACCTATGGAATAGAGTTGAGTATCCTGACACCCACCCTCAAAGACATGATCAGTTAATCTTTGATAAAGGTGCAAAGAGTCCAAACTGGAGTAAGGAAAGCCTCTTCAACAAGTGGTGCTGGGAAAACTGGACAGCTACATGTAAAAAAATGAATTTGGACCTGTGTCTAACACCTTGCACAAAAAATCAGTTCAAAATGGATTAAAGATCTCAATGTCAGACCTGAATCCATAAAGTATGTTGAAGAAAATATAGGAAAAACCCTCCACGACATCGATGCTAAAGACATCTTCAAAGGTGAAGCACCATTAGCAAAGCAACTAGAAGAAAATATAAATATATGGGACTACATGAAACTGAAGAGCTTCTGCACCTCGAAAGAAACAGTGACCAAGATAGAAAGACAGTCGACGGAATGGGAAAGAATATTCACCCAATACCCATCTGATAAGGGGTTAATATCCAGGATATATCAGGCACTGGTACAGCTATATAAAAAAAAAACAGCCAACCCCATTAGAAAATGGGGAGAGGAGATGAACAGAAACTTTGACAAGGAAGAAATCCGAATGGCCAAAAGGCATATGAAAAAATGCTCATCATCACTAATCATCAGAGAGATGCAAATCAAAACAACAATGAGATATCACCTCACACCACAGAGAATGGCCCATATCCAAAAGGGTAAAAGCAACAAGTGCTGGCGTGGATGTGGGGAAAAGGGGACTCTCATACACTGTTGGTGGGAATGTCGACTTGTACAACCTTTTTGGAAAACAATATGGACATTCCTCCAAAGACTAGAAATTGAGCTCCCCTTTGACCCAGCCATACCGCTCCTGGGAATATACCCTGGAAAGCCAAAAACGCACAGCGGAAACACAATCCGCACTTTTATTTTCATAGCAGCACTGTTCACAATAGCCAAAACCTGGAAACAACCAGTATGCCCGAGAACTGATGACTGGATAAAGAAACTGTGGTACATCTACACGATGGAATACTATGCAGCTGTCAGAAAAAATGAAGTTATGAAATTTTGCTATAAATGGATGGATATGGAAAGAATCATGTTGAGTGAAATTAGTCAGAAGGAAAGGGAGAGACATAGAATGACTGCATTTATTTGCATGGCATAAATATACTAGGTGATCTTACCAAAAGTGGAAATTACCACAAGCGGGTGGGAGTCAGAGGTTGGTTTAGATAGAGAAAGGAACATGAGTGAATAAATGTCTAAAGTTCTGATGCTAACATAGAACTGAGCATTAGGGACAGACAAAAAATGCAAATGATGGCTTCTAAGTGTACGTAGTGCAACCCACAATGTGTGGGAGAAGGAGGAGAGAGAGAGGGAGAGGAGAGGAGATAAAGAACCTGCCATTTAGGCGGGATGTGGGGGCGGGGGAATTGGGGACATTGGTGGTGGGAAATGGGCACTGGTGGAGGGCGGGGTTCTGGAACACTGTGTGACCGAAACCCCCAAGTGTGAACAACGTTGCAATTGTATATCTCACGGTGGTATAATAAAATGTTTAAAAAAAAAAAAAAAAAAAAAAAAAAAAAAGACCACGAGCAAACGGTTTGAGGCTCTTAATATTCCTGAATCAACCAGATGCCATTGGGCTACATTGGGATGTGATAGGGTCCAATGGAAATGTTACTGGCGCCCGCTCAAGCAAGTCAATGAATAACGGGATTCAAGTGATCAAATGATCAAGTGAGCATATTTTCATATGCCTTTTGGCTATTTGAATTTCTTCTTTGTTGAAGTTTCTTTTCATATCTTCTCCCCATTTTTTGATGGGATTGGCTGTTTTCTCATTGTAAAGTTCTACCAGTACCTGATATATCCTGGGCATTAAACCCTTATCAAATGGGTATTTGGTGAATATTCTTTCCTACTCTGAGGACTGTCTTTGTATCTTGGTCACCATTTCCTTAGAGGTGAAGAAGCTTTTCAGTTTCATGTATCCTCAATGTTAATGTTTGCTTCCAATTGCTTTGTTAGTGGTGTTTCCTATTTGAAGATGTCTTTAGCTTTAATGTCATGGAGGGTTTTTCCTATATTTTCTTCAATGTGCTTTATGGATTCAGGTATGATATTGAGATCTTTAATGCATTTTGATCTGACTGTTGTTCATGGTGTTAGACAGAGGTCCAAATTAATTTTTTACACATGGCTGCCAGTTTTCTTAGCCCACTTGTAGAAGAGGCTTTCGTCTCTGCAATTCATATTCTTTACATCCTTATCATAGATTAAATGATCATGTATTTGTGCCCTGCCCCCTCTAGGTGTTGCAGGTGTTTGGCTGCAGTGCCCGGATGCATCGGCAGGTGGCAGACAGGAGATAGTCTTGTCTACACCCAGGGCTCTATCCTGTGGGCCCTGGATGGTTGATGGTCTGACATAGAAAAGACTGGGCCCCTGGGATGAACCCAGCACCATGGCAGAGCCTGGCAAGCTACCCGTGGTGTATTGGATATGCCAAAAACAGTAACAATAATGGACCTCATTCCCAACAAATGGAGATGTTACTGGTGCCCGCTTGAGCAAATCGATGAACAACAGGAAGACAAGTGATACAAGTAATTCAAGTGATACAAGTGATTAGGGAGCGTGCGTCAGGATACTCAACTCTTCCGTAGTTACACAGGCCCGTTTTTATTCCAGTACCATGCGTCTTAATTACTATAGCTTTGTAGTATGGTTTGAAATTGGGAAAGGTGACACCTCCCATCTTCTTTATCCCAAGGATTGCTTTAGCTATTCATGGAGGTTTATTATTCTGTACAAATTTCAGGAGTGTCTGGTCAATTTCTTTGAAGAACATCATGGATATCCTTAAAGGAACCACATTGAATCAGAAAACTCTAGGAAGTATTTCCACTTTGACAATGTCAATTCTAGCAATTCATGAGCAGGGAATGTGTTTCCATTTCCTCGTGCCATCTTTTATTTCTTGAAGCAGCGATTTGTAGTTTTCTTTGTACAGATCCTTTACATTCTTAGTTAAGCTGATTCCTAGGCATTTGATTTTCTGTGGCAATATTGTGAATGGGATCGTTTTCTTAATATCCATTTCTTCTCTTTTATAATTTTTATATAGGAGAGCTATTGACTTTTGGGTATTTATTCTGCACCCTGCCACACTACTATAGTTATCCTTTGTTTCTAGAATCCTTTTTGGTAGAGTTTAGGGTTTTCTAGGTATAATATCATGCCATCTGCAAATAGTGATAGCTTGCCTTCTTCCTTGCCTATCTAGATGCCTTTAATGTCCTTTTCTTCTCTTATTGCTATACCAACTACTTCCAGTACTATATTGAATAGAAGTGGTGAGAGTGGGCAACCTTGTCTTGTCACCAATCCTAGGGGAATGACATCAGTTTTTCCCCCATTAAGAATTAATGCTTGCTATCAGCTTTCGATAGATGGCTTTGACTATATTGAGGAAAGTTTCTTCAATTTCCATTTTATGCAGAATTTTTATAATGATGGGTGTTGGATCTTATCAAATGCTATGAGCATATGATTTTTTATTTTTTATCTTATTGATGTGATGTATTATGTTGATTGACTTTCGAATGTTGAACCATCCTTGCATTCCAGGGATGAATCCTATTTGGTCATGGTGTATATTTTTAATAAGTCTTAGGATTCTGCTTGCTCTTATTTTGTTGAAGATCTTAGCATCTGTGTTTATCAGGGAGAATGGTCTTTGGTTTTTTTTTTTTTGGTGGTTTCTCTGCATGCTTTGGCTATCAGGGTGCTATGTACCTCGTGAGAAGCTATTTGGAAGTGTTTCTGTTTCTTATATTTCCTGGAAGAGCTTGTAAAGTAAGGGAAGTATGTCCTCCTTAAATGTTTGTAAGAATTCACTAGTGAATTCATTTGGACCTGGGCTTTTGTATTTGGGCAGACTTTTAATTACTGTTTCAATTTCCTCGATGTATGTGATAGACTTATTCAGGTATGGCAGGTCTTATTGTTGCAGCCTTGGGAGACTAGAGGACTTGAGGAATTTGTTCATTTCTTCAAAGTTCTCTTGTTTCATGGCATAAAGACTCTAAAAGTAATCTCTGATGATCTTTTGGATTTCTGTGGTTTCTGTTGTTATGTACCTTTTTTATTTCTGATTCTATTAATTTGAGTTCTCTCTTTACCTTTCCTTGTGAGTCCTGCAAGTAGTTTGTCAATCTTGTTTATTTTTTTTAAAGAACCAGCTCTTGGTTTCGTTGTTCTTTTTGGATTGTTTTTTGGAATTCCAGCTCATTGATTTCCTCTCTAATTATTTCCTTCTTTCTGCCTACTTTGGCCCCTTTTAAGATTTTGAGTTGTGAATCCTTTCTAAGATTTTGAGTTGTGAAGTCAGGTTATTTATGTAGGCCCTTTCTCCTTTCCTGATGAATGATTACAGAGTTATGAACTTTCCTCTTAACACTACTTTTGCTGTATTCCACAAGTTCTGGTAGTTTATGTCTTCATTTTCATTTTTTTTCCTTAATATTTGGATTTTCTCTTTGATTTCTCTATGACCCACTGGTTGTTCAGCAGTGAATTGGTCAGTTTCAAGTTGTTTTGACTCCCTGTTTCTGTGTGTGGTTAAATTCCATTTTCAGTGCATAATCATCTGAAAAAAAATTGACACAATTTCTATCTTTTTTTTTTTTGAGGTATGTTTTATTGCTCAGCATGTGTTCTATCTTAGAGAATATTCCATGTGCACTGGAGAAAAATGTGTATTCAGCTTTTTGGGATGAAAAGGCCTGCATATAGCTGTGAGCTCTCTTCCCTCCATTTATTCCTTTAGCAACAGTGTTTCCTTAGTGAGTTTCAGTCTTATCAATCTATCAAAGTTGATAAATCAGTGTTGAAGTCTCCAACTACTATTGTGTTACTGTCACTGTCTTCTTTGAAGTCTATTAGCAGTTGATTTAAGTATTTTGATGGGCCCTCTTTGGGTGCATATATGTTTAGGGTGTGTAATTTCCTCCTGATATACATGTCCTTTAATTATCAAGAAATGGCCTTCACTGTCCCTTCTAACCTTTTTCAGCCTGAAGTCTATGTGGTCAGATACTAGTGTGGCCACAGCGGCATTTTATTTTATTTTTTTAATTTTTTTTTATTTTTATTTATTTATTTATTTATTTTAACATTTTATTATACCACCCTGAGATATACAATTACAATGCTGTTCACGCTTGGGGGGTTTCCGTCACACAATGTTCCAGCACCCTGCCCTCCACCAGTGCCCCCCAGCCACCACCCATGTTCCCAATTCCCTCCCCCCTCCCACATCCTGCCTAAATGGCAGGTTCTTTATCTCCTCTCCTCTCCCTCTCTCTCTCCTCCTTCTCCCACACATTGTACACTTCTAAGTGCACTACGCTTACACTTAGAAGCCATCATTTGCATTTTTTGTCTGTATTTAATGCTCAGTTCTATGTTAGCATCAGAACTTTAGACATTTATTCACACATGTTCCCTTCTCTATCTAAACCAACCTCTGACTCCCACACTTGTGGTAATTTCCACTTTCGGTAAGATCACCTAGTATATTTATGTCATGCAAATAAATGCAGTCATTCTATGTCTCTCTCTTTCCTTCTGACTAATTTCACTCAACATGATTCTTTCCATATCCATCCATTTATAGCAAACTTTCATAACTTTATTTTTCCTGACAGCTGCATAGTATTCCATTGTGTAGATGTGCCACAGTTTCTTTATCCAGTCATCAGTTCTCGGGCATACTGGTTGTTTCCAGGTTCTGGCTATTGTGAATAGTGCTGCTATGAAAATAAAAGTGCGGATTGTGTTTCCGCTGTGTGTTTTTGGCTTTCCAGGGTATATTCCCAAGAGCGGTATGGCTGGGTCAAAGGGGAGCTCAATTTCTAGTCTTTGGAGGAATGTCCATATTGTTTTCCAGAAAGACACAGCGGCATTTTAGAAAGAGTTGTTTGTGTGGAAAATTGTCTTCCAACCTTTGACTTTGAGTCTGTGTTTGTTCTGATTATTCAGATATGTTTCTTGTAGGCGTCAGAATGTTGGATTCAGTTTTTTTAAAACTCATTTTGCCACTCTGTGTGTCTTAATTAGTATATTTAGGCCATTAACATTGAGAGATTATTGTCATGGATTTTGTGCCAGCTTTCTGTTTAAGTTTGTTGCACTTTTGGGGTTTGTCAACTGACAGTAGCTCCTTCAGTGCTTTAAAGTTGATTTTGAGTCTATGAAGTTCCTGAGCTGTTGATTATCCATGAAGTTGTGTAGCTTTCCTTCAAATATGAATGTGAGTCTAGCCATGTAAAGAATTCTTGTTTAGGCCTTGATTTCATTGAGTCTTTTCATGATCTTTCACCATTGTCTTTGGGCTCAAATGTTTCATCTGAAAAGTGTGCTGTAAATCTTAGGGGTGCTCCTTTGTATGTGATTTCCTTCTTTGATCTTGGTGCTTTCAGTATTCTATCTCTATCTGTGGTTTTGGTTGTTCTAATTAGGATATGTCTTGGAGTATTCTTGTTTGAATTTCTTTCAGCTTGTACCCTTCGGGCCTGCTGAATCTGGCAGCTAGTGTTCTTTAGTTCTGAGAACTTCTCTGCAATGATGGCTTTGACAGTTGTTTCTTCATCTCCTTTATTACTTTGAATGCAAGACTCCTTTTCCTTCTTTCCTGTATGGTTTCTGTGGGAAAAGATATGGCTGCTATTATTGGGATTCTTTACACATAATTTGTTGTATTTCTCAACACCTACAGTATCCTGTTCTTTCTTATTTTTATTTTTTTCACGCCAGGGATTGAATTTAGGATATTGCAGATGTGATAATGTGTTCTGCTGTTGAGCCATATACTAAGCCCACAGAATCCTCCTCATATCTTTTAAAAAACCAAAGATGTTGTGCCTTTGGCTGCAGGAGTGGGGCTATGCTGACTGGATGCAATGCATCTTGTCAGATATATTTGTGCTCCCAGCCTGTCTCCGAAGGAAATCATTTACTTGCCATTGTCTGAATTTTGCTCTTTTCATATAGCAAGTTATGCCTTACTAAAAGCGGCTCATACAACCTCATTTACATTTGTTCCTGACCTTTGCATTGCCTCTTGCCTCTTTCACTGAGGGGCAGCGTCCCTCCAGCAAGACCCATGTTTCATTCTGTTAGTTTTTGGTTAAAATTGCACGAAGTAGTGTCACTCTTTTGATACATTTATACAATCAAATTGCTTTCCTTGAAATTTTTATTCAAATGAAATTCAGATTTGGCAAATGTTAAATAAGAAAAAAAAGTGTTACTTTTGCCAACAACATACATATGAGATTATATTTGTTGTTTGTACTTTGATCTGCTTAAAGATATTCTTTCATGAAATTCTTTCAGGCTAGAGTCTTAACAATGACCAAAAAAATCACATTTGTGTATATTTCTGAAGATCAATCAGCCTTCTATTAAGTGCATTGTACTTCTCAAAGGGTCTCACCTAGGAGCTGGTGTGTCAAGTCACAATTCTAAAAATGTTGCTAGTACTCTGCATTAACCATCTCTCACAATGAATTTTTCTCTCATTTTAAATTATATGATAAGAATTTTTAAGTTAAGTCTGAAATATTTTGCTTCTTCTATATGGGCTAAGGGAAAATAGGGAACAAAGTGTGTGGGGCCATTATCTTATCTTTATTTAATTTCACAATTAAACCTTCATTTATCTTATTCAGAAGACAAACTGCACTTTCAAAATTCAGCATGAAATTGTGTCCTCTTCTTCTATCGCTTTTATTTGTTTGACAGAATCGCATTGACAAGCAAAAAATGGTCATTATGAAGTGGAAGTGGTGGACACAAGCAGGATCCAGGCTTGATTTTCACATCAAGGGCTCCCCAGAATTTATTCGGGATACCATCAGAAAGAGTGCTTAGAGGTGCTGAGCCATGAGAGATACTCTCTGCCATTTGTATTTATTTCAGAATTCTCAACTTAATCACTTGTATCACTTGTCTTCCCATTGTTCATCAATTTGCTTGAGTGGGCGGAGCGGGTGCCAGTAATATATCTATTTGTTGGGAATGAGGTCCATTATTGTTACTATTTTTGGCATATTGAATACACCAAAGGTAGCTTGCCAGGCTCTGCTGTGACTCTGGGTTCATCCCAGGGGATCCAGTCTTTTCTATTGCAGACCTTCAATCATCCAGGGCCCACAGGACAGAGCCCTGGGTGTCCACAAGCTTGTCTCCTGTCTGCCACCTACTGATGCAGCTGTGCACTGCACCCACACCTGCAACACCTTGAGGGGCAGGCTCTCAACTTAATACTAGAAATACTGATAACCAAGGCTGATATGAGTTATTTTTTAAGCTGATTATTTCTGGTATTTCTCAACTTAATACCAGAAATAATTAGCTTTAAAAAATATCCCGTATCAGCTCTTGGTTATCAGTTTTGTAGACAATATTCAATATGTTTTATTGCTTAATCATCAAAATGCAATGAAATATTCATTTGCTTTCTACAGCTATATCAAGATATTATATATGTAGCAATCAGACTTTTCTCTTTGATGCTGTCAAAACATAACATGCATGGATAGAAATTTCTTCATCTGAGTGAAACAGTTCTGAATGGATGGTCTTGACTCATTTAAAACTGTGTGGAGTCTAGCTTTAAATGTGCCTGGAACCTGATGTTAACTGCTTCAAGTCGTAAATGTAGTGATTTTTCATACCAATAAGCAAAATTGGAGCTCACTTTTAATCTTTAATTAAAAGAAGATTACCAACTGAATAAATTGTTCCAACTGAAGAAATTTAAATCCACAAGGTTTGTTGTTTTTTAAGTTATAATAAATATAATTTATTATAATTATAATTATAACTATATATTATATAATTATATATTATATAATTATATTTATTATAATTATATTTATTATAATAATAATATATATAATAAATATATATATAATAAATATAATTATATAAATATAATTTATAAGTTAAACTTATTTATTACTTTTTAAAATATTCCCATGGAGAAAGTCATGAATACACAATTTCACGCAATCACCAGATCTTGGTTCAAGGGAATTAAATGACCTTGATAACAAATACATTATAATAAAATTGGCTAAAAGAACCTGGAAATACATTAGAGCTCACAGACCTGAGCTTGCTTTTTTACGGGATGGGGGTTGACCAAGCGATACTCAGGGGTAACTCCTGGCTCTGCACTCAGGAATTACTCCTGGTGGTGCTCAGGGACCATATGGGATGCCAGGGATCGAACCCGGGTCAGCTTAGTGCAAGGCAAAAGCACTACCTGCTGGACTATCACTCTGGCTACCCTGAGCTTCGTATTGTCCCTAATATATGAATAATAATCCAGCTGAGTAATGTATTCTCTAGAATATATTCATTTCATTGAGTTTTCATACTATATCACACCATTCTTTTTTAGCTCATTGGAGTCTTAATCAACATATCTGCTGTGAATCTTAAGAGCTTCTCTTTGTATGTAAGCTCCTTTTTCATCTTGCTGCTTTCAATATTCTGTCTTGTCTTTAGATTTTGTCATTATGAGTACAATGTGTCCTGTAATGTTTTTTCCATTGAGTCTGTTTTTGCTAGAATCCTATGGGCCTGTTGCTTTTGGATGCCTGGACATCTCAACTCTGGGAAATTTTTATCAATGATGTTTTAAATTAGTGGCTATTCATTAAATTTCCCTTCCTATTCTTCAGGGATTCTTATGCTTTTTATATTGTTCCTCTTGAACTCACCCTAATTTCTGGTGAGTATTTTTTTTCATATTTTTGGCCACTTTCAATTTTTTTCCAGAGGTTTCCTCCATTGTGTCCAGAATCATACCATGGCAGTACTTTTGCCTTTTATAGGATATACTTTCTTGTATATGACTGAACTAGATTTCATCCCTGAGGTATCCCAGAGGGTCCCTTAAGTACTGCCAGTAGTGATACCTGAAAGCAGAGACAGCAGTAAGCCCTGAGCACAGCTGGCTGTGGCCATATAAGAAAACAAAAAAAATTCTAAAAGTTTCCACCATCTCATCCTGGAGGAACATTTTCCTCACTGCTGTTATTCTGCTTCTCAGGCCATTTTTTAAACTGCTTACTATACTTTTCATTTCTATTGCTTGAATTATTTTTTTTCTCATTTTGATGCTCATACTTTATTGTGTTTCGCTGAATGCCTAGCCATGGTTTCTTTGAGCACATTAAACATTGTCACCATGGTGCTGGATTGTGACACAGATCGCTGCCAGCAAGGTGTGGGGGTTTCTCTGGCCTCCTCCGAGGCTCCATCGGGATGGTGGACTCAGGTCAGAAGTTGCTCTCGTGGTCCATGGAGTGCAGGGGGTTCAACGGGGAAAGCTGGTTTCTGCTCTGCCGGGTGTACCTGTAAGATCTCCCCCAGCATATTAATCCAGTCTCCAGCCCACAGATTAATCCAGTCTCCAGCCCAGCTTGTCAGAAACCCAGCCTACAAGGACCCGCTCTGCAGAGACCCGCCCTTCAGAGGAGAGTATTTCAAACCCAGGAATGCTTGAGCCTAAGACACAGGTACACCCGGCAGAGCAGAAACCAGCTTTCCCGTTGCTGGCCGCTCTTGGCTGCTGCGATTTACCTCCAAACTACCACAAATATTCTACCCACCCCTCTGAGAGAGCCCCACAAAGCAATGAGAATATAGTGCCCGCATGGCAGAGCCTGGCAAGCTGTCCGATGCGTGTTCGATATGCCAAATCCAGTAACAAAAATGTTTATTTTCCTGACCCCGAAAGAGCCCTTAATACGGCAGCAGTAAGAAAGGCAAACAAGCAGTGCCTGATAAAATATCACGGCTGTCCTAGGCTGCCAAAACGAAGAAGGACTAAAATGACTGTCTGTACTTTCAATGTACGTACACTGGCAACGGAAGCATATATTGAGGATCAGATGCTGCAAGTAAGAAAGATCAAGTGCGACATCATTGGTCTGACTGAGACGAGGAGGCGTCAGTCACATCATGCTGTATTTGACACCGGAGAAGAATTGTTCCCTTGGAACATGTGATGAAAGAGGCGTCGGTGGCGTTGGTGTCCTTGTCAACACGAAAATGGCTGTCAACATTGATGTATTTGAATGCCTAACAAACCGAATAGGACGATTACACTTGAGGAGATGTGGCCCACTGCCAGCAATTTCTATCTTCATTGTCTATGCACCAACATCCACATACAAAGAAGATGAAATTGAGAAATTCTACATGGAATTGGAGGAGTTCTATAAAAAAGATCACACCTTCTACAAGATCATAGTCGGTGATTTTAATGCCAAGATAGGACCGAGAAGATCGGCTGAAGAACTCCACATCGGGACCCATGGCCTAGAATGGAACGAACAGGGTGAGAGACTATCTGAGTTCATCATGTCCACCAAGACTATTCATGGGAACTCACAGTTTCAGAAGGCTGAAGTGAAACGTTGGACATGGGAATCTCCTGGCGGACAGTTCCACAATAAAATTGACCACATCATCTTCAATCGACGGTTTTGTCTGACCGATGTTGCTGTCGTCCCCAAATTCCAGACAGGATCGGACCACCGTCTCCTTCGTGCAAAATTCTACTTCCCGCAACGGGAGAAAAGGCCGCAAAGTTTAAGAAGAGAACTCCCAGAACGACCACCAACTGGGAACTCTTTAGCACCATTGCGGCAACATGGGAAGATACCATCATTGATGACATCGATGAAGAATACAACCGACTGGTTCAGCACCTCCATGATTGTGCGAAGAATGCCGAGAGAGAGAAAAACACAAAAGGAAGCTTGTCTTCAGAAACTCTTGAGCTCATTCGCCAACGTGGCAAGGCGCTGAGCCTCAGGAGACCAAATGCTAACGTCCAAGCTTGCTAAACAGTGCAGAGAAGCGATAGAAGCAGACCTCAAAGACAGAAGAGCAGAAATACTGGAAGATGCAGCAGAAGCCGGGAAAAGTATTCCGCACTGCCCACCTGTCCTTCGCCAACTATAAGACCAAGATGACTGCCCTCCGACGCCCTGATGGATCTATCACATCTTCCAGAAAGGCAATGGAGAAGATTATCCAGGACTTCTACTCAAATCTCTTTGATAGCCACATCCACCTACCCACATACCAAATTCCACAGGATGGATATGTCATTCCCAACGTTCTCCCTTCTGAAATAAGACATGCCATCTCATCGGTAAAGAAGGGAACAGCACCAGGCCCAGACAAAGTCAGACCCGAACATCTGAAGAATTTGCCGTCGGTGCTCATCAATACACTAGCTCGGCTCTTCACACGCTACCTGTCCGAATGCAAGGTGCCCTCCCAATGGAAAACCAGCAGGACAGTTCTACTGTTCAAGAAGGGAGACATTCATGACATCGGCAACTATCGCCCCATCTGCCTGTTGTCTGTCATCTACAAGCTGTTTACACGAGTTATCCTGAACAGGATTAGCAGAACACTAGATGAAGGTCAACCATGCGAGCAAGCAGGTTTCCGGAAAGGATTCAGCACAATCGACCATATCCACACAGTAACCAAGCTCATTGAGGTTTGTAGGGAGTACAAGATGCCGCTCTGTCTCACGTTCATTGATTTACAGAAAGCCTTTGATTCTGTGGCAACTGAAGCAGTCATCGAAGCCCTAGTCAAACAGGGTGTTCAAACCCAATACATCAAGATCCTTCGTGAGCTGTATTACGGATTCACCACCAGGATCTCACCATTCTACAAAGAAGTGATCATTGATGTCAAAAGAGGGGTTCGACAGGGTGATACCATCTCACCAAAACTCTTCAGTGCCACCCTCGAGAACATCATGAGACAATTAGAATGGGAAGGAATGGGAGTGAAGATAGATGGTCGGCAACTACACCACCTCCGCTTCGCTGATGACATCGTTCTAATAACACCAAACATTAGCCAAGCGGCACAAATGCTGGCTGACTTTGACCGAGAATGTGGAAAGGTAGGTCTACAGCTGAATCTGAAGAAAACTATGTTCATGAGAAATGAACTAGTTCCAGAGGCCCCATTCTCTCTCAATGGAACAAACATCTCTGAATGTAGCAGTTATGTGTACCTAGGTCGAGAAGTCAACATGATGAATGACCTAAAACCTGAGCTGCGTAGGAGGAAGAGAGCGGCATGGAATGCCTTCAAAGGCATCGAAGAAATAGCTAAAAGGACAAAGAACCTCCGGCTCCGGGCACATCTCTTCGACTCCACCTTTCTCCCTGCATTAACATACGCCTCAGAGACCTGGGCCCTACGAAAGCAGGATGAGAATGCTATCCGGGTCTCCCAGAGAGGCATCGAAAGAGCTATGCTTGGAATATCACGTCTCACTCAAGTGAGAGAAGGAATCGGAGCTCTGATCTCTGTCGCTGTTCCAGAGTCAGGGACGCTGTCTCGTTTGCCAAGGCATCGAAAATCAGATGGGCTGGACATGTAATGCGATTTGGAGACAACCGCTGGACTAGAGCCGTTACCGACTGGATCCCACGGGATGTCAAAAGATCACGTGGCCGCCCACCTACAAGATGGTCAGACTTCCTTGTTAAGACCCTGAAGGAACGGTTTGAGGCTCTTCATATTCCTGAATCAACCAGATGCCATTGGGCTACATTGGCACGTGATAGGGTCCAATGGAAATGTTACTGGCGCCCGCTCGAGCAAATCGATGAGTAACGGATTCAAGTGATCAAGTGATCACCATGGTGCTACTAAAATCATTCTCTGAGGATTTACACAGCAAGTTGGTGCTCATTGAATCTCATGTTACTTTTCCTTATTTTCATGTTGGGCTTCTACATGGCTTCCCCATTGGACTTGCTATACTGCTATTGCCATGCTGATTGTGTCTTTGCTATTAATCTCAACCCAAGGAGTCTCTAGGATTAACTTTGGAGTGGCTCTTTTTCTTCCTTTCTTTTTCTTTTCACCCAGTTACAGGAAATATAACTACAACAGTGTGAAACTTGATGACTGGAGTTGTCATGCTGTTAGGGGTGTGGAATGTGCCTATTTAATAAGGTGGCAGAGATCATGCTTGGAGGCTGCCAGGAGTTGGCTATCAGGGATGAGAATCCATCGATAGTTCTAAGAAGGCTCTGGAGGTGCCACTTAGGAGATTAACCTTTATTGTTATTATTATTAAATTTAAGTTACCGTGATTAGACCGCTACAAAGATGTACATGATTGGTTTTTTCCAACACCCATCCCTCCACCAGTGCACATTTCCAATGTCGATGTCCCCAGTTTGCCTCCCTGAAGGGGTGGGGAAGCAAGCAAAGTTTGCAAAAGGTTGTTTATTTATTTATTTTCTTAAAATGATCAAGAAATATATATTATGACTAAAAGCACTCAACTCAGTAACATAATATAAATAATTGGGAAATGAAGTATCCCTGATTTAAGAAGTATGGGGAAATTTTTTATTTCAATCTTCGTGCATAGTTCTAACATTAGAGCTTTCTACATTAATTAGATAAATGGGTATGAAGCAATACCCATTAAGGTATTGGTATTAAGGTAAGCAATAGGTTACCTGCTTTGATAGGTAACCTATTGAGTGTGTAGAAAACATAAGTATAGTCAACTGTGGCAAACATGTTGTGTATAAATTAAATAGAACTGGAGCAAAGCCCATTGGGCTTGGAGATGTGACATCATTTGCAGCCCAGACAAAGTAATTTCAATTTAATAGGACTAAAAACCTTTTGGAGAAAGTTGAAGACTGACAAAAAGATGAGGCTCTAGAGAACCTTTAGAAAGAAATTTGTTTTCATAGTTTTGTATTTGAGTTGGAACAGAGAATTGGGGTGAGTTGAAATGTTCAAGAGTTAATTATGAGAGAAACCAAAATACGGTACCACTTTCAACTGCAAATTATTTTTAATAATAATGGGAAACCCAATTCATCTTTAATTTAATTTTTATTTCCTTAACGAATGTGATTCTAGTATGTTCCTGACAATATTTTGAGATAGCAATTTATTATTTTCTTTAAAATATGTTTCTTTTATTTATTTTCTTTTTTGGGGGAGCACACCTGGAAGTACTTAAGAATTACTCCTGTGGTCTTGTCAAAGGTGAAAATTACCACAAACATGTGGGAGTCAGAGGTTATGTAGGATAGAGAAGGGAATAGTGTGCCAGTAATAGTCGAAAGTGCTATTACCTACATAGAACTGAGCATTAAATACAGGCAAAAGATATACATGATAACCTCTAAGTATATGTATTACAATCCACAAATTGTGAGAGAAGGAAAAGAGAAAGACAGAGAGAGAGAGAAGAGAAGAGAGAAAAGAGAAAAGAAGCTGCCATAGAGGCAGACTAGGGAAAGGGGAGGGAATCAGGGACATTGGTGGTGGGAAATAGGCACTGGTGGAGGGATGGGTGCTGGAACACTGTATGGCGAAACCCAACCATGAACATTTTTGTAAATGTTTATCTCATGGTGGTATATAAAACATACTAAAAACTGGGAAAAAATTCTTTTTCATTATTGAGCAAAAAAATTGGACCACAGCCCTGCTCATCAAGACCCACCCTGCAGCAGTCTTTTTCAAGTCTGGCCCAGGTATGCTGATCCAGAGACTCACAGTCATGGGGCAGAGCTGCTACTGGCTCTCCCTGTGCCCAGCCGATCATGAGGTGCCCAGGAGGGATGGCGGGTTTTAACCCTGGCCTGCCACCCCAACAGAACCTCACAAGAAGCCAGATAACCCCACCCACTCTATGAGGGCCACTATTTTCCACATCTGGACTCCCCTCTCATCAGAACTCCACCCAGCAGAAGAGCTGATCACAGTCCAGTTCATCAATAAATGCTGGAGATCAGAGGTGAGTACAAGAGTATGCCACCCGCATGACAGAGCCTGGAAAGCTATCCGTGTTGTATTTGATATGTCAAATATCAGGAACAATTATAGACCTCATTCCCATGACCTGATGGAATGGTTTGAGGCTCTTTATGTTCCTGGAGCAAGCAGATGCCCTTGGACTCTACTAGCATGAGACAGGACATATGGAGATGTTACTGGTGTCCACTCAAGCAAATTGATGATGAATGGGAAGACAGTGATACAGTGATACAGTAAAAATTGGAGTAAAGGTAAAAAATAATTATTCCCAGATCTGTTGTCAAGGATAACTCCTATGGTTCTTGGTAAACCATATGTGATGCAGGAGATTGAACTTGGGTCTGCTGTGTGCACAGCAATCATCTTACCTGCTGTGCTAAAGCTCTAGCCCCAAAATTTGTTATTTTATATATTTATATTTTATCATTCCTAGGCTAGTCCAGAGCTGACTCTGGAACAATGTTTCCGGAAAGGAAGTTAGGAGCAGAAAATCCCTGCAGCAGAAAGACATACCCAGATGCTGATTTCATTATTTATGCAAAGGAATGAGTTACAGGAATATAATCTTAAATGTGTTTTTACTTTAGCAATTGTAATAACATTATTTTGATGGTTTTATAACTGTTACTAGTTTTGCATCTGTCTGAATGTTATTCTATGCAAAAATAGTGTCTAAGCCTGAGGGATAGTATAGTGGTTAAGGCATTTGCCTTGCATGTAGCCAAGCATGGTTCAATCCCCAGCACCTCCTCTGGCCTTCTGAGTATCACCAGGAGTAACCCCTGAGAATGTATTTTATTTATTTATTTATTTATTTATTTATTTATTTATTTATTTTGCTTTTTTCAGTCACACCAGGCAATGCTCAGGGGTTTCTCCTGGCTCTGCACTCAGGAATTACTCCTGGTAGTGCTCAGGGGACCATATGGGATGCCGGGGATCGAACCCGGGCTGGCATGGGCTGACCGCGTGCAAGGCAAACACCCTACCCACTGGGCTATCACTCCGGTCCCAGAATGTATTTATTTTGAAAAGAAAACAATGGATGACAGATCCTGGAGTAAGTCCTGAGCAGAACTGGGTGTGGCCCCCAACCACAAAATAAAACAAAAATAATACCTGGCATGTTTGAGACTTTCAGATATTTTTTAAAAGGAAGGTGGATATGAATGAATGAAATTTGCAATAACAAGATAAATTACAAATAAACTATTGTGGCCTAATAGATAACCGAATAGTTACTTCCATTATTTTAAAAAAAAAAAAAAAAAAAAAGAATAAATAAGAAACAATAATCAATGTAGTATGAGGATGTGTTCAGAAGAAACAGAAAACTGAGAACAAAGGGAATCTGGGCCCCATTAGTAAAACAAAAACTCCTGTCAATCTTGGGCCAGAAAATTTAGTAAAAGCATTTTATTTCTCTTTCATATAGTCCTTGGGAACAGAGCTATAGTGGGTAGCGTTGCATACAGCTAATGAGTTCAATCCCCAGCACCCATATGGTACCTTGAACCTTGTGCATGTAGCCAGGAGTTATCCCTGAGCACTGCTGGCTCGTGGCACAAAAAACTTTTAAAAAAAAAATCAATCTACCTTGCTGTACAGAAAGAGAAAGCACTGAAGGAGTCTTGAAGCCCTCAGAATATTGATGGGCAAGGAGGTCCTGAGCTACTGCAGTCCCTGGGGGAGCAGGAGATTGAGGAGAACTAAAATTGATTCTCCACGACCAGAGGAAAAGATACAGCTTAAATAAATTACAACAGTTATTTATGAAAATGTTTTCTTTATTACAGAGCTGGGGTTATCCACCAAGATTCATACTCCTCTCAAAAGCAAATTGCTATTTATTTCTATTGATATCATCAGTATGAAAGAACCAGATTCAGGCATTGAAAAATAAAAAGGCACCATTTGGCCAACCATTATTAGCCCTTTGAGAAGTTAAGTCTTACAAGAGCCTAAGTTAGGCATGACGAAGGGTAGGTTAGAAACAGGTTAGAAATAGAGGCAGGTGTCAGGAAGGGTGGAGCTGAAGCAAAATCAGAGGAACAGGAACATTTTTAGGCTGTAAGTGTCATGAAAGAAAAAACCAAGTATGTATTTTTTAATGGTTTCAACATATTTTTAACAGGTGAAACATGCACAGATGGAAGACTAAAAATTCCTTCAAGCGCAAAAAAGAATATATGTAAATGATCTTTCCATCATCTTCAGGCAATGACTGTTAACATAAATGCACAGGTACAAGCTCACTCATTATCCTTAACTTAGTGGAATTAAATATACTGCCTTGCTTTTTATCCTGTTTTTAAAATTCTTTGTTTCATAACTATCAGGGCCGCTGGGGTCCCCACCAATACCAGAAAATGAGTTCCCTTCTACCTTTGAAGCTGGAGGGGAATGGATGAAAACTCAGGAATCCAGTGCAGTTTTAAAAGGTTTTAAAAAGTTAAGTTTTAAACTTAACTTTGAGAAGTTAAGTCTTACAAGAGCCTAAGTTAGGCATGACGAAGGGTAGGTTAGAAACAGGTTAGAAATAGAGGCAGGTGTCTAAAACCTTTTTAAAACTGCACTGGATTTAAAACTTAACTTTACTATCACAGGTTCTGAGATACAATCCAAGAACAGGAAAAACCCAGGACTTTGGTTTCCTAGTCGAAGATGGCTACCACCACATGTTAAATCCCAATAGGGAAGGCAACAAAGAGGAGAGGCTGAAAGTCTAAGGAAGTCAAAATGGCAAAAAAGGTGTTCCTCCTTTCTCCAAGCTTATTTTATAGATATAATCTTGCCTAAACTTCTCAGCTTGGCCCATCGTGGGCTGGGCTATCTAGAGAGAAAGGCAGGTATACAACTATTGAAATGCAGCACTTCAGGTGGGCCTTTTGGCTTCATGAATGCCAGAGCTGACTCAAAATTTTCCTAGCTGAGCTGGGAGGGGCTGAAAGCTAAGTGTAGCTGGAGCTTAAAGTAGGGCATGTCACCCAACACATAACCATGTATGTATGTGTATGTGTATATATATACATATATATATATATAGTTATTTTCAATATTTTTATATTTTGTCCCTTTTATGTAACTTCCGGATGTTTTGCTTTTACAAATATGACTATTGTGGCAATGCTTTATAAATACCTGAGTATGTTTAAGCTTCATGGAAATAGTAAACTCCTAGATAAAAAGGATGCACACATTATTTATTATTGTTTCAGAATATTGCAACATTTTGCACTCCTACCAACAGGTCGTTTACTGTTCAGTAAATGGGTACTAAGAAAAGATCTGTGCCAAGTTCTGAATCGGTAATTATTCTTGGAAATGAAATAGGTCAGATTCTGCTCTCATGGAACTACGTTGGTAGAAGAAACAGGATAAGCACTAACCAATGCAAAAAGTATTGTAGGTTGGTTGTAAGTCATATTAGGTGAAAAAATAATAGTCATGATTTCTAATATTTATTTATTTATTTATTCATTCATCCATTTATTTATTTATTTATTTTCGCTTTTCTGGGGTCACACCCAGCGAGTTACTCCTGGCTCTTCACTCAGGAATTACTCCTGGCAGTGCTCGGGAACCATATGGGATCCTGGGGATCAAACCGGGTCCTTCAGGTATAAGGCAAACACCCTACCCGCTATGCTATCACTCTGGTCCATAGAATTATGATTTTTTTTTTTTGCTTTTTTGGGTCACACCCGGCAATGCTCAGGGGTTACTCCTGGCTCTGCACTCAGGAATTACTCCTGGCGGTGCTCGGGGACCATATGGGACGCCTGGGGATCGAACCCGGGCCGGCACAGGCCGGCCGCGTGCAAGGCAAACGCCCTACCCGCTGGGCTATCACTCCGGCCCGAATTATGATTTTTAAATAGAGAAATCAGGTGGTTTTCAAACACAAGTGTGGTTTGCATAAATCCCTGAAGGAAATGAGGGTATATGCCATGACATGTCTGGGAAAGAACGTAGCTGAACCAAAGACAGGGAATAAAATAATTTCTCCAGAAATCTTCCTGTAAACAAGAAGAGAGTCACCTGTGATGAAGTTAACCTTGATACAACATATCATTTTCCCTTGGGTAAAGATGACTATTCGTATCAATGTGTTGGACCTATAAATGTTACTTTATGTGGAAATAAATACATGTTACAGTATATGTAAATGATAGTTTTGCTGAACATCTTGAGATGGGGAGATTATCCTGGATTCTCCGTGTTCTAGGCACACTCTCACTTTGCTGAATGGAAAATAAAGACAGGAATCTCAAAGGGGAAGTGAAATCATGAGATGTTGGCAGCTCCCACAAGCTGGAACAGGTAGGAAGGGACTTTCCGTTACGGAGGAATCTGGACAAAGCATGACCCTGTCAGCATCTTTATTTTCTTGCAGGAAGGTTGAATTTTGCACTCTTATGTTTCATAAGATACAGAGCCCATTTCAAGACTTGTGTGTCAGAGTCCCACCCTACAGTGAAGCCTATTTCAAGCCCAGGTACGCTTGAATCAGAGACACAGATACATGGGCAGACCTGCTACAGACGCTCCCGTGCTCAGCTGATCATGAGGCATCTGGGAGGGAAGGCAGGGTCTAGCCCTGGCCCACCATCACAATAGAGCCTTGCAAGAAGCCAGAGGAACCCCCCAACCATTTTCAACATCTGAACTCCACAGCTCGTCAGAATCCACCCAAGAGAAACACTGATCTCTCTCCTTTGCAGTTTATCAGTAAATGCACGAACTAAGAGCCTATTACCGAGAGCATCCCATCTGCACAGCAGAGCCTGGCAAGCTACTTGTGTGGTATTTGATATGCCCCAAACAGTAACAATCATAGACCTCATTCCCATGACCTGAAGGAATGATATGAGGTTCTTTGTGTTGCTGGAGAGAGCAGATGCCCTTGGGCTACACTTGCATGTGACAGGACGTATGGAGATGTTACTGGTGCCTTCTCTAGCAAATCAATGAAAAACAGGAAGATAAGTGATACAAGTGATATTTCATAATGCGAGAGACATATTTCTGTTTAGTTACTAGCTTTGAAGTAATTTGTTATAGCAGTCCTAAAAAAATAATATGCTCCCTACAGCATCCTGATTTCTTGCCAGAATCCTTGCAATCAAACTAAATGGATGTTCAAGTAGTGTATCCTGAGGCCAAGAGCAATAATGTACAGAACAGAGTACATATATATACAAGATCAAGGAGATACCTGTCTTGAAGAACAAAGAGCCCCAGGAGGTGGCCGTCAAGCCACACCTGATGTCCACTTGATCTCTAGGCATGGGAGTTGATCCCCACCACCTGAGATTTCTCGGAAAGCCCTGAACTCAGGCTGGAGAGAGGAACTGCTCTTTGCAGGAAAGGAAAATCAGTCCTATGCCTTATCCAGGGTTTCCTCAGGTTTCTTGTCTTGCTCACAGAAAAGAATTTTCAAGGTTAGACGAGCAGTGAAGTGAAACAGGTTTTATTAAGGAGGTTTTAGGAAAGGGAAGGAGGGAAAGTAAGAGAGATAGAGTACACATCTCAAGAGGAGAGATGTGTGCTCGACCACGTGGGCTCAGGCAGCATGTGCTCACTGTCCTTTGGTCAGGACGGCTTTTATAGGTTTCTTCCTTAGCTACTCCCATATGGGGCTTCAAACTAGGTTACTATGGCTATTGCCAGGGAGCTAGACTTTGGGAGTGGTCTTCTTTGAAAATCTCCTTTTCTTGACCTGTTCCTGCTGGGTCTTCTGTCCTGGAATGTAACCAGATTAGGGGTTGGGCTGAGACAAGTTGATCCAGATTCCTCAAGGTCCACTTGATGGTCTCATCAAGTCTTGGTTCCAGTTTCTAAACAGGTGAATCTGGACAGCCTTAGGGGTGAAATTTCATTGCCTTGGGGACCCCCTGTCTACCTGCCTACATCATTGGTAGACTTCAGTTATTTAAAAATATATGTTTTGTATTCTCTAGAGCAATCTTGTAAAATTTGTAATAGAAGAACAATTGTTAAAGTAAGAAGTAGATTAAATGGTGGCTAGCTCCAATAAGATCAGAACAATTAAAGAATAAAGAGCAAATGCAATAAACAAAAAATAATGGCATGCCTTGCCATTATCCATTTATCCAAGCAGAGAAATAGTGTGTGGGTTAGGTGCTTACCTTGGATGCTGTGGACCTGGAATCCCAAGTGTTCTCCTGAGCCTATCATGAGTTAAGCTCTAAACATTGCTAGGTTTGGCCCAAGAATGGAAATTAAATAAATAAGCTAAAATACTTATTATTATTATTATACTTACTATTATTTATGTGATAAAAGTCACAGGTTGGATATAAAAGCAAGTGTCAGCTATATGTTATCTGGAAGAGACCCACTTTTAATAAATATGCTCAAGTTGTAAGTAAGGAGTTAGAGGACAATAATATGAATCAAAAGAATCTGGATTAGCTGCATCAATTTGACTGAAGCCAACTGAACAAGGAAGACTTCTCAAGGCCACATACAAATCCTAGTCTTGTATTAATTAAAAAGAATTACTAAATACTTGAGGCAAGTACAGAATAATTTATTTGAGATATTAATAGAGATAAATATTCTTTGGTCAATAATCAATAGGTAACTGGCAAATCAGTGAAGACATAAGTAGCACCTTGAATTAACTTTAATTGACCAAACAACTGAATCCGATAATACAATAATATTCATTTCAAATTCATCAAGGTCACGTTCTGAGCATAAAGCTCATTTTTACAAATTTCAAAAGATTGAAATTACGTAAACTCCAGTATATGCCATAATGGAATTAAAGGTTTTAAAATAATAAGTATCTCAAATTTAAAAAATTCTGAAAACTTGGGTCAAAGGAACTCTCCAGAGAAATTAATGTGTATTGTAAATGAAATGTTTTCTCTTTCCTGAATGCCCTTTGCATATTCTTTTTAAAAAATTTCATTAAATCACTGTGAGATAGACAATTACAAAGTTGTTCATGTTTGGGTTTCAGTGCCTCAATGTTGTAGCACCCATCCCGCACCAGTGCACATTTCCCACTGCCAACCTTCGCAGTTTCCCAGCCCCACTCCATCCCACCTGCCTCTTTGTCAGGCACTTTTCTTCTCTTTCTGTTTTTCTCTTATTTTGCCCATTGTAGTTTGTAATAATTACATTGAGGGGTTATCATGCATATCCCTTTATCTATTTCACTGCTAGAGCAAAGGCCTTTTGTATAGACACAGGAAGACAGGCGAGACTATGCATTTGTGATATAGGAGTTAATTAAATTTGAAATAGTTACTCCTGGGCATCAGTCATTTTACTAACTTAAAACCTCGATTGCCTTTAGATTGGTTCTAGTCCCTTTCACCCAAAAAAGGATGGTCCCCTCTCAGGACTGGATGGAGCCAGGCAAGCTGTGAGTAAACTACCCTGGTCTTGATGTGACATGGACTGTGTCCTACGCAATATAATAAGCTATATAGTACCGTCATGGAACAAATTCTGTCATGACCCAAAGAAAAGCAAGACCCTATTGGGGTTAGGAAAAAGACAACCTAGCCAGAGGACTATAGTCTGGAATATATCGAGATGCCCCTAGGAATAACCACCCTATAAACTTAATCCTGGGTATGGATAAACATCTGTATCTCTTACTGTATTTATATAAAGTGGCTAGAAATATTATTAAGATGATTATTTATGTGAAAAACACATAAAAAGCTAAGGAAAGGAGAGAGCAACACTCCAGGAATCCACCATTTTTCCTGGGCAGGACTATTCCCCCTGGACAGGGTCCATCTATGGGGTGAGGTCCCCTGGTAATTTGCCCAAGGAAGGAAGAGCTTTCTCATGCTCATTGTTTAGTAATTAAAGTCCATTACCTCTTATATCCCTCTTCCCCCAACTTTTTGTAAAGTATATACTAGGAGACTTGATTTGAGGTGTGTGGAGTGAGGTGGAGTGAGGTGGAGTGAGGAGTGAGGAGAGATTCAAAGGAGAGAGCTTCTTAGACTTTCAGAGCCTGTGGCTGTGTTCCTTTCTCCATCTGTCAGGGGAATGGTTGTCTGTCCTGAATGTGGCCAGGGACCCTGCTGAGGCCCCCAAAATGAATATTTTATTTTATTTTTTTTTCAAAATGAATATTTTAAATTAAATGAAATTAAAATTCATTTCAAAATATGAGGAATACTGACAATGGTAGCATTTAGGGGAAATTGACAGAATAAAAGTCTCACATTATAAATAAAATAAGAAAGAACTGAAATCATTTACCTAAAATACCGTTTTAGGTACCTTAAAGAAAATCCTACTTAAGCAAGCAGAAGAACATAGATTTTAGTGAGCAGGTTAGATTTTGGTGAAATTGAAAGCAAGAAGATAATAGAACAAAATCAATGGGACCAAAAGCTCATTATTTTAAAACATGATTTAAATTGATAAATTCTAGTTAGGCTAACCAACAGACGAAAAGATGCAAATCACTAATTCAAAAACTGAAAAGGGTAATTTTTAGAGAATATAAGGATATTATAATGATAGCAAGTGAATGTTGTGCCATAGTGTTTGATAGCTTGAGTAAAAGTGAAAGACATAGATGCTCAAAATTCAGACAGGTAAAACGGATGAACTAAATAGTCCTATTAAATACACTGAATCAGTAAACACCTTTCATAAACAAAACACAAGGTTAAAATGTTTTTCATCAGTTAACTCTACCAAATGTTTGGAAGTGAAAAACATCAATTCTATTCATCTTTTCTTTTACATAGAACTATATACAATTACTAATAGCCCTAGTTCAGCACTACTATCTTACCCAAACCAATAAAATATTAATAAAGGGAAAAAACACATTTCTTGAACTATACATAAGCCTTAAACAACTGGAATGCAATAGTATAAAAAAGAATTATGCACCACAGTAAAAGGGATTTATTCCAAGTACTCTTGGCTAGAAAATTATTATTCAAAATGAATTAATATAATTCATCATGTCAATATTTTTAAACTGTTTTCATTATATCAAAGCATGTTACTTCACTCCCATCATCTCAGAACAAAATGTTCATACTCCTGGAGAATATGAAAATTTCTCATGCCGTTGCTAAATTTTGGGTTCAAATCTCACAGAGAATAATTTTATTAAATCACTTCAAGTGAGGATTTAATTGAAGTAGTTATATAGTATATCCTAATAGAGTGAAATAGCTTGCCAGGACACTAAGAGATTGAACTTTAACATCATATGGAAGGATAATGTGGGCAGTGCTTGGAAACCTGGGCTATGGGGTGTCTTTAATAAGGATCACTTATTACTTGTCTTCCCATTGTTCATCAATTTGCTCAAGTGAGCACCAGTAACGAATCTAGTCATCGGGAATGAGGTCCATTATTGTTACTGCTTTTGGCATATTGAATACACCACAGTAGCTTGCCGTGGCACTTGGTTCATCCTAGGGGGCCCAGTCCTTTACTGTGTCAGACCATGGGGCAGAGTCCTGGGGGATGTAGACAAGTCTGTCTCCTGTCTGCCACCTGCTGATGCGGCTGGACACCACAGCCACACCTGCAATACCGCAAGGGGCTGGAAAAGAAACTTCCCTGTCTGATAAAGATACTCCACAAAAGTTTCTATTGTCTACTTTGGAAGAGAGAGGTTAAAAAACAATTCTTCCTTGACTTAATTTTCTAACTTGGATTTTAGCAGTGATCACAAAGTACATTCAGCATCAGCGAGATCATCAAATGAGCTGACTTTTGGACATCTCTTTTTTCATCACCCTCTAGTAATGACTGATGTGTATCTTGACTTTTTATCATGATAAGATTTCAGCTGATTAAGCAAGCAAAAATAAAAAAACACTCTCTTGCTTCTGACATTCTGGTGGGGAAGAGGATTCACAGATGCACTTCATAAATGTCATCTATATGAATATGCATTGTCATATTCATATTCACATGCATTGTCATGTGATTTATACAAATGTCTCAGGACTGACTAGATGAGAAAGATGGGGGGGTGGTTTCTAATGCACAGTCAGAGCAGAGCAGTTGAGTGGACTCAGTTTCAAATTCTTTGTTACTTGGTTTCTGGTTTGAGGTGATTTATTTAATTTCTTCAATTTTGGGGCCTTTTCCACAACACAAGAACAATCAATAGCACATATAATATTGGCTTAATAAATAAAATATTCTATAGAAGAAACTTGAAAACTTGATCACTTGACATCCCGTCATTCATTGATTTGCTCGAGCAGGTGCCAGTAAAATTTCCATTTGACCCTATCATGTGCCAGTGTATCCCAATGGCATCTGCTTGCTTAAGGAATACGAAGAGCCTCAAACCGTTCATTCAGGGACTTGACGAAGAAGTCTGACCATCTTGTAGGCCACGTGATCTTTTGACATCCTGTGGGATCCAAGTCGGTAACGGCTCTAGTCCAGTGGTCATCTGCAAATCGCATTACATGTCCAACCCATCTGGTTTTTGATGCCGTGGCAAGTGAGACAGTGTCCCTGACTCTGGGGCAGTGACAGAGGTTGGAACTCCAGATTCCTTCTTTCACTTGAGTGAGGCGTGATATTCCAAGCATAGCTCTTTCAATTCCTCTTTGGGAGACCCGAATAGCATTCTCATCCTGCTTTCGTAGGGCCCAGGTCTCTGAGGCATATGTTAATGCAGGGAGAATGGTGGAGTCGAAGAGATGTGCCCAGAGCTGGAGGTTCTTTGTATTTTTTGCTATTTCTTTTGATGCTTTTGAAGGCATTCCATGCCACTCTCCCTCTTCCTCCTGTGCAACTCAGGTTTTAGGTCGTTCATCATGTTGACTTCTCGATTAGGTACACATAAATGCTGTATTCAGAGATGTTTGTTCCATTAAAAGTGAATGGGGCCTCTGGAACTAGTTCATTTCTCATGAACATAGTTTTGTTGAGATTCAGCTATAGACCTATCTTTTCACATTCTTGGTCAAAGTCAGCCAGCATTTGTGCCACTTGGCTAATGTTTGGTTATTAGTACGATGTCATCAGAGAAGCAGAGGTGATGTATTTGCTGACCGCCTGTCTATCTTCACTCCCATTCCTTCCCATTCTAATTGTCACATGATGTTCTCAAGGGCGTTGCGGGAAGAGTTTTGGTGAAATGGTATCCCCTTGAGGAACTCCTCTTTTGGCATCAATGATCACTTCCTTGTAGAATGGTGAGATCCTGGTGGTGAATCCGTAATACAGCTCATGAAGGATCTTGATGTATTGGGTTTGAACTCCCTGTTTGACTAGGGCTTCGATGACCCCTTTAGTCTCCACAGAATCAAAGGCTTTCTTTAAATCAATGAACGTGAGACAGAGCAACATCTTGAACTCCCTACAAACTTCAATGAGCTTGGTTACCGTGTGGATATGGTCGATTGTGCTGAATCCTTTTCGGAAGCCAGCTTGCTCACATGGTTGTCCTTCATCTAATATTCTGCCTATCCTGTTTAGGATGACTCAAGTGAACAGCTTGTAGATGACAGACAACAGGCAGATGGAGTGATAGTTGCCAATGTCGTGAATGTCTCCCCTCTTGAACAGTAGAACTGTCCTGCTGGTTTTCCATTGGGAGGGAATCTTTCATTCAGACAGATAGCGTGTGAAGAGCCGAGCCAGTGTATTGATGAGTGTATTGATGAGCTAGTGCATTAGATGCGCTAAATGGTATTTTATTTATGTTGAATAAACTTATTATTTATATTGTTTGAGTGTAAGAAGCAGTAATTTTTTTTTTAAAAATAGTATCTTTAATAAAAATAACCACAATTCTTTAATGTACCAGACAAAAAGAGCTATGAATTTTTATTTGCTTTGTTGGGATGTACTATAGACGAATTTTCAGCTATTTCAGTTGATCACCAACGACTCAGAGACACTGTCTGAAGTGTAAGCTTCTATTATCACTATCACAGATGACATGGTTTTTAAGTTCTAAAGAAAATGGCATGTAACTTTTCTGATATTTTAGGATTTCTCTGGGGGTGGATATATGTGATGGTGGAAGAAACTGTCAAAGGATAGAAGGATTATGAAATTACTAAGATTTTTAAAGACTGTAGGTTTCAGATGTGAATAAAGCAGAAGGGGAAATCTACTTTCTTGGAAAAGCTGAGTTAGAATGTGTACAATATCTCTAAAAGAGGAATATTTTAAATAGGCCTACATAATTAATTATTCAATAATTACCTGTTATGTGGCTGAAGAGATAGTAAGGTGCTTGCCTTGCACATGGCTGACCCAGGTCCCCTGAGCACCTCAAAGATTGATTCCTTAGCACAGAGTCAGGACTAACCCCTATGCCTCACTTGGTGTGTCCCAAGAGCTAAAAATAAATAGCTGGAGGCCCGAGCAATAGTCCAGCAGGTAGAGCGTTTGTTTTACATGCGGTCAACCTGAATTCTATCCCTGGCATCCCATATGGTCCCCAAGCACTGCCAGGAGTAATTCCTGAGTGCAGAGCTAGGAGTAACTTCTGAGCATTGCTGACCCTGACTCAAAAAAGCAAAAAAAAGAAAAAAAATTAAAAAAATTGAAATAAGTACCTCATGTCAACCTTTTGCCAGACATTATACCCAGTGGGGTACAAACATGACCAAATCTTCAGGTATTTCAGTTGGTTAAGAGGACTATAACCAGGAAGGTGGTAACTGAACACATCTGTAGCATGTACGGAATAAAGGGTTAATGTGAGGAATTTTTATTACACAGAGAGATCGGGAAAGCTCCTCTAACAAGTGATCTACAAAGTAAGATTGAGAGCATGATCAGAGTATTAGAAAAACCTGGAGAATAAGTAAAAATAATGGGGGGGTGAAGTGAAGCAGGAATTTCCTGTTGGGTTGGAGTCACAAAGATAAGACTCTAGGAACAAGGCGTATTTCCTATTAATTTTTAATAATCAACAGTCAGAGGGACAGCAGCTTTCATCTTGGCAGATGACTGACAGCTTATACAAAGACCCCAACTCTCTTATAAACCCACTCAAAGGACAATACAACTTAGAGTTAAGTTTGCATAGTTTATACTGTAAAGACATTCCATATTTTTAGCATAGGATATAAGGATGATAGGAAGGAGACAAACAGGAACCAGAAATCTGCAGGGAGTGCTATCTCAGTGAGGTAAGATAAGCAAAAGAATGTGTTCACTATCACTATCTATCACTATCTTCCCATTAATCATCTACTTGCTAGAGTGGGCACCAGTAATATCTCCATATGTCCCGTCTCATGCTAGTAGAACCCAAAAGCATCCGCTTGCTCTAGGAACATAGAGAGCCTCAAACCATTATATTAGGTCATGGGAATGACCTAATATAAATGTTACTGGTATTTGGCATATCATATACTACACGAGCAGCTTGCCAGGCTTGCTGTGCGGGTGGCATACTGTAGTAGTCACCTCTAAATAAAGCATTTATAGATGAACCACTTGGCCGCTAGCGGCCGCGCGAACTGGGCTGTGATAGTCTGGTCTGCTGGGTGGAGTTGTGACAAGAGGGAAGTCCAATGTGGAAAATGGCGGGCCCCATGCAGTAGTGGAGGGTGGTCTGGCTCGTTGTGAGGCTCTGCTGAGGTGGCAGGCCAGGGCTAGAACCCGCCATGCCTCCCGGGCGCCTCACGAGCAGCTGGGCACAGGGAGAGCAAGGAGCAGCTCTGCCCCATGTCTGAGAGTCTCTGGTTCAGCATACCTGGGCCGGATTGAAAAGAAATTGCTGCAGGGTGGATGTGGATGATCCGGGCTGTGATAGTCTGGTCTGCTGGGTGGAGTTGTGACAAGAGGGAAGTCCGGATGTGGAAAATGGTGGGCCCCATGCAGTAGTGGAGGGTGGTCTGGATCGTTGTGAGGCTCTGCTAAGGTGGCAGGCCAGGACTAGAACCCGCCATGCCTCCCAGGCGCCTCACAAGCAGCTTTTCTTGTGAAAAGAATGTGTTACAGTATACTAATACAGCCTTC
Source organism: Cryptotis parvus (assembly GCA_021461705.1). Lineage (NCBI taxonomy): Eukaryota > Metazoa > Chordata > Mammalia > Eulipotyphla > Soricidae > Cryptotis > Cryptotis parvus. The sequence continues at coordinate 181,297 of JAJIBD010000700.1, read as the reverse complement.
CTGACTAGCCCAAGATGGCAAGGTCTTGTCAGACATTGAAGTAACAGAAACACAAGAAAAACCTGTTTTTCAGTGACTAAGATACAAAGATAGTCCACAGAATGGGAACAAATATTCACCTAATACCCATCTGATAAGGGGTTAATATCCAGGATATATCAGGCACTGGTAGAACTTTACAAGAAGACAACAAACAACCCCATCAAAAAATGGGGAGAACAGAAACTTCAACAAGGAAGAAATTGAAATGGCTAAAAACATATAAAAATGCTCATTATCACTAATCATCAGAGAGATGCAAATCAAAACAACAATGAGATATCATTTCACACAACAGAGACTGGCACATATTCAAAAGAGCAAGAACAACAAGTGCTGGCATGGATGTGGGGGAAAGGGGACATTCATCCATTGTTGGTGAGAATGCCAGCTGGTACAGCCTTTCCGGAAAACAATATGGACCTTCCTCCAAAGCCTAGAAATTGAACTCCCATTTGACCCAGCCATACCACTCCTGGGAATCTACTCTGGGAAGCCAAAAATACACAGCGGAAACACCATCCCTACTTTTATGTTCATTGCAGCATTATTCACAGTAGCCAGAATCTGGAAACAACCAGAGTGCCCTAGAATCAAAGACTGGATAAAGAAGCTTTGGTACATCTACACAATGGAATACTATGCAGCTATTAGGAAAAATGAAGTTATAAAATTTGCCTATAAGTGGATGGACATGGAGAAGATTATGTTGAGTGAAATTAGCCAGGAGAGAGAGACAGATACAGAATGACTGCATTTATTTGCATGACATAAATATATATGTATATATTATGATATTAATATTAAAGTGAAACATGTATCAGGAGGTTTTGTCAAAGGTGGAAATTATCACAAACGTGTGGGAGTCAGAGGCTAGGTAAGACAGAAAATGGAACAGTGTGCTAACAATTGTCGAAAAGTACTAATACCAACCTAGAACTGAGCATTAAATACAGGCAAAAAGATACACATGACAACCCTTTAATGTATGTTCTGTAAGCCATAGCCTGGAAGGGAAGGAAAAGAGAAAGAGAGAGAAAGGGAAAGAAATGAAGAACCTGCCATGGAGGAGGGCTGGGGCAGGGGGAGGGAACCGGGGACATGGTGGTGGGAGATGGGCACTGGTGGTGGGATGGGTGCTGGAACACTGTATGACCAAAACCCAAATATGAACTTTTTAATTGTTTATCTTTGTAATTTTATATCTCACTGAGGTATAATAAAATACTTAAAAAATAAATAAATAAATAAATAACCTGTTTTCTGTCTGCACTTCAAGCAGCATCCATTAGACTCCATCTTAGGCTAGCTACAGCCAACAAGGAGATGTGACGCAGGGAAATGACCTAGGATAGCAGTGTCTGTGTATCTGCAATCATGAAAACAGTCTCTCTAGGGAATTCTACATACTAACTCTATTGGGAGACAGTCTTCCAGAAAACCCTGTGTGTCTGGTAATAGGCAGTATCCATCAGACATTAGCATATTTTTGATCTGCTTTCTGCCAACAGAAAAGGTTTAGAAAGAGGAAAAAAAATGATCAAAGTCATGGATGCTGTTGTAATTCCTTTCATAATCTAGATTGAATATTAACATTGGCTAAGCTGATTTAAGTCGGAAAAAAACAATATTAGATAGTCAGGAAAGTTGTTCAGGTTCCTCTTATTTGCTCCCTGATAGTATGGAGAGAAATCAGGGAGCTGTAGGGGCCAGTATGCCAGAAGAAGAAGACTATGGATTACTTACTGCCCAGTTCAGTGCGGAGGATGTTAAGTTGAGCCTGTGACCCCTTTCTAATTTGAATTTCTCTTCTTCAGGAATCCTGATAGTGACTGCACTGATTACCCAATCAGTTGAATTCTTGACTATCTACATCTGTTAGTTGAGAAAGAAATTATGAATAGGAAAAATAAACCCAGAGATTCACAGACAAGTGTGAAAATTGACAACCTGAAATTCCATAGGTACTTATGTCAACATTCCATGTGATTTTTGACAGCTATTTCTCAGACACTTCAAGTGTTATTTATTTTCTTTATTTTTTCTGATTGGCTTCTATTCCCCAAGAAAGCAGTTTTAAAGACTTTCTCCTATGGGGACTGTTCTATGACCTCTGTGTTTAGCTACAACTGACATCAGCTCCACAGTGTGAAATGAATGATTTTGAACATGGTACATCAGTTATCTTTAACTTTAAAAGGAAAGTGTGATTTTCTGTAGGAATACATGGTATTCTCACTTCTTGGGAGCAGAGACCAGCTTCCATCCAAAAAAAAGCTAGAGAAAGTAAGTTTAGACTAGCTCGAAATTGATCCAATTGATCAGTCTAAGAGGATGGCCAGTGGAAGTTAGATCTCAACCTTAAATATGGAATCTGATGACGTGAACCCGGAGAGAGAATATGGAGTTCCCTGACTATAGAGTGAGCATCTGGTTTGTCCTCTTTACAGAACCATAAAGCTGTTCTTAGCAAGAATTTAGCAGCTCCCAAACTGAGTCAAAATATGCCCAGCTGGTGTCTCACAATCTTTCTTATCCTGGTACCCTTTGACTTGTCTGATGGACTTTGCCTTCTTTCCCTGTTCCCACTAACACTGGATTGGTTGCTAATTCAACCTAAGGAATAGTCATTTTCACCAGAATGTAGCTACATGCCAGCCCAGGTATGCCAATCCAGAGACTCACACACGTGGGGCAGAGCTGCTGCCTGCTCTCCCTGTGCCCACCTGATCACGAGGCGCCCTCGAGGGATGGCAGATTCTAGCCCTGGCCCGCCACCACAGCAAAGCCTTGCAAGAAGCCAGAGGAACCCCCACACCATGAGGGGTGCAATCTTCCACATCCGGACTCCCACCAGCAGAAGAGCTGATCACAGCCCAGCTCACCCAGCCGCAAAGTGGCTGTGCAGTTCATCAATAAATGCTCAAAATTTGAGTTGACTACTAGAGTATCCCACCCGCACAGCAGAGCCTGGCAAGCCACCTGTGTTGTATTTGATATGCCAAATACCACTAACAATTATAGACCTCATTCCCATGACTGATGGAATGGTTTTGAGGCTCCTTATGTTCCTGGAGCTAGCAGATGCCCTTGGGCTATCTAGCATGTGGCAGGGTGTATTGAGATATTACTCCTCCCACTCTAGCATATTGATGATCAACGGGAAGTCAAGTGATCAAGTGATCAAGTAGCTACATGGAGCCTGTTGGACACGCTTTCAGCATCACCCCAGGTTGCACAGTTGACACTACCAATACTTGGAAGCCCTTACCTCTGCTTCAATTAAGTGGTGTTTAGTTTTTCTTTCTTGTAGAAGAATATTTATTTATAAGTCACTAGTAGTTATTAGTGATACCACGTTTGTTCTGGTCATGACACTGATGAAGAATGGAAATATTTATTTTCACATTGCTCTTCTTTAGTATGAGAAGCTATTTTGTGGATCTGAGGAAACATATAAAGTAAAATCAAAATGAATCATAGTTTAAAAAATTTCCTTTGAACAATCTGATATTATTACTTTTTCTTGATTTGGGGGCCTCACCTGGCAGTGCTCAGGGATTACTCCTGACTCTACACTCAGGAATCATTCCTGGTAGACTTGGTGGAACTATTTGGAGTATAAGGGATTGAAACTTGATTGGCCACATGCAAGGCAAACACCCTGCCACTTATACTATTGCTTCAGCCCCAATCTGATATTATTTAAAAAGATCAATTATAGGTCTTTTTATTTGTGTCAGGGCCATGGCTTAAATTAGGGCTTCATGCATGTCATTCATTGGGTTCAACCTTTATTTAATAAAGCTGTTCTACTAGCATGAGACAGGACATATGGAGATATTACTGGTGCCCGCTCTAGCAAATAGATGATGAACGGGAAGATAATGATAGTGATAGTTATGAAATAATAAGTTGAAATAAGCTCCAAACATATGAGATTAATGATTTATAAATTATCAGTTTTTAATTATGTGAATAATTTATTAAAACTAGACATCATTGTGAGTATCACATCTGGTGGTACTCAGGAGCTACCCCCTAACTGGCTAGGCACTCAGGACTTGCTCCTGGTGATGCTATGGGCACCATATGGTGCTAGGGATTGAACCTACACATCCCTTCTTGTAAGCATGTGCTTGAGACCTTGAACAACATGATTTTGGTTTCTTAAATACTATGGACTATTCACTAGATGCCTTTAACTACTTGTATTTTTAACAATATATTATTCCACAAAATATGCTGCCACAAACATTAATCAATTACTGGACTTCATCTTACCCAAGATTGGACAAAGGTATGTCTTTCTTCTGGATACATTCTCTGGTTTGGGTTTCTGACGTGATTTACCTGGTTTACCACTTTCCTGCTTTCCTTCTTCTCATGAGGTTTTACTCATTCTCTCCTCTTTGATATGTGCCACTTGGATGGTCTCTGCTCTTTCTACCTCTTTTACCTGTCTCTATATAAATTCCCCAGAGGCTTTCTTTATCCAGTCTCATGGCTTTAAAAATCTGATTTGTCCTCATGAATGCCAAATTGCTTTACAATTCTATGCTCTTACTCTAAACATCAGACTCATTTTACCAAAAAATTATCTTTTCTATCCCTAGCACTTGTTTTAAGTATTATTCTGGACCCTCATTGGATGCATATGTTTAGGAGTGTGATTTCTTTCTGATATACATATTACTTGTATCACTTGTCTTCCCATTGTTCATCAATTTGCTCGAGTGGGCACCAGTAACATTTCCATTTGTTGGGAATGAGGTTCATTATTGTTGCTGTTTTTGGCATATCGAATGCACCCCAGGTAGCTTTCCAGGCTCTGCCATGGACATATCACTTAATTATTAATAAATGGCCTTCACTGTCCCTTCTAATCTTTTTCAGCTTGAAGTCTATGTTGCTGAATACTGGTATGGCCAGTCCAGCCTTTTTGGTGGAGTTGTCTGTGTGAAGAATCATTTTCCAGCCTTTGACTTTTGTCTGTGTTTGCTCTGGATTGTTAAAATGAGTTTTCTGTAGGCAGCAGAATGTTTGGTTCAGTTTTTTAAATCTATTCTACCACTCTGTGTCTTTTAATTGGTTCATTTAGACCATTGACACTGAGAGAGATTATTGTCATGGGCTTTTTGTTATCTTTTGTATAAATTTGTACTGCTTTTGTGGTTTGTCTCATCTTATAGTAGCTCCTTCAGTCCTTCTTTAAAGTTAGTTTTGATTTTATGAAGTTCCTGAGCTACTGTTTATCCATGAAGTTGTGTATTGTTTTTCAGATCTGAATGAGAGTCTGACTGGGTAAAAAATTCTTAGGAGGACTTCATTTCATGAGTTTTTTCCCCACTACATCCCACCATTGTCTTCAGGCTCAAAAGACAAACTGGAGCATATGAGAAGTCTGCTGTAAATTTAAGGGACCATACTTTGCACAAAATTTCCTTCTTTGATCTTGCTGTTTACAGTTTCGTATATCTATCTGTGGCATTCGTTGCTCTAATTAGAATGTGTCTTGGTGTCATTTTGTTGAAGTGTTCTGGCCTGGACGGAGGTCAGCACCCCACTAAGATTTCCAGGCCCATTCAGGGTAAGCAGGGTAAGCTGCAAAGCCTTCCTCGCCCATTTCAAGGCTGTCAAAGAAGTGTTCCAGCCTGCACAGAGGTTTGTGCCCCACCCAGGTTTCCCCTTTCTGTTGTTATTGTTGTCTAATTTCCTTGTGTCAGAATGGGATGGCCAAAATGGGATGGCCCTTCAACAAGTGCTGCATTGGAAATAAAACTCGCTGCTTGCATTTGGACACCCTCTCTTTGGGTTTCTGAACAGGAGAGCTGTCAGGGTCTCCATGGGGCTTACGCTAACACTTGGATTTAAACTTAAGCCTTACATTTGCCAGGCAAGTATTTTAAGACACTGAACCATCTTCCAGACTCCTGATTTCTTGTTTTTATTTGCATTGCTTCTTCTCTCCTTTAATTCCTCCTTATCATTTTTATGGTTATCTAGTCTCATGCCTGCACCATCCAAGAGCAAGTTTTATTGGCTATACTTTAAGAAATATGTTTCAAATATAACTGCTATTTAGCGAACAACATAAATTGCCCAATTATTTATTTTTTTTTGCTTTTTTGGTCACACTGGTGATGCTCAGGGGTTACTCCTGGCTCTGAACTCAGGAATTACTCCTGGCAGTGCTTGGGGGACCATATGGGATGCCGAGGATCGAACACAGGCCGGCATGGGCCGGCCACATGCAAGGCAAACGCCCTACCCGCTGGGCTATCACCCGCCCCAAATTGCCCAAATTTTAAGTGCTTTATTGAAATTCCTTCCAGAATGAACTCCTACCATTCCTCACTCTGTAGTCCTGTAAGAATGACCTTTGAAAAATAAAAATAAGATAGTTTGCTTCCTTCTTTGACAGCATGACAGCTGTTTCCCATAATAGTGAGGAAAAAAACACCCAATATTACCATATCACTCACCCTTACATTATCTATTTATTCTGGCTTTGTTTTTCTTCTCTGTTGCCTAGCTCCTTGCTCATCTCTTTGTTCTGCACTAATGGTGCTTGTCTTTGTGATTCTCCACAAATGTCAAAGAATAATTGTGCTCCAACACCTATAAAAGCGGTATATTATTCTACAGATTTTCTGCTCTTCAGTCACTTTTGCCAAAACTTTTACTCAAATCTGACCTATTTTAAAAATCCCTTCTCTCATTCTTTATCATCCTCTAATATGATTCATTGTTGCATCCATTTATGCATGTCACATTAGACTGTTGTACACTTATTAGCCACTTGCTTACTGGTTTATTTCTCCCGTAGGACTCCGAGTTTGATGAGAGGCAGCCTGTTTTCCTTCTCTACATGCTGTGCTACCCTGGGTTATATGTACCAATAAAGCATAATACATTTTTATTTATTTTTTAAAATATTTTATTACACCACCATGTGATACACAATTGCAAAGATGTTCATGCTTGGGTTTCAGTCACACAGTGTTCCAGCACCCATCCCTCCACCAGTGCCCATCTCCCACCACCAACGTCCCCACTTCCCCCCCCTCCCCAGCCCACCTCCATGGCAAGCTCTTTATCTCCTCTCTCTCTCTCTCTCTCTCTCTCCTCTCGTACACATTGTGGATTGCAATACATACATTTAGAGATTATCATGTATATCCCTTCTCCTATATTCAATGCTCAGTTCTAGGCTGGCATTATCACCCTCCGACAAACATCAGCACACAGTTCCCCTTTCTGTCCCACCTAACCTCTGATTCCCACATGTCCGTGGTAGATTCCACCTTTGTTTTTAATTGAAAGATGCTCATGTAGAGTCTTGGTTCCACAGGGTTCCAACACGCACCCTCCACCCAAACCCATCTCCCATCACCAATGTCCCCACCTCCCTCCCCCTCCCGCACCCCAACCACTTGGCGGGTTCTGCACGTCATTTCTTTCCTCTCTCATATCTCCCTCCCACCAAACTTTCCTGCTCTTCGTGGAATGCAGTGCATTAAAAGACATTACTGTTTCACTATTTTAGTGGACGTGTGGCTCGAACTGGTTTTGCTCTGTTCCTCTGGTCTTGAGGCAGTTTCCCAGCCGTCCGGACAGCGAAAATGGTGGCTAGTGTGATGGGCGAGTCTTATCCGGCTGCTTCCGGGACCCCCCCGGAGGCGACGGGCCCACTCCCAAAGCCCATCTGCCCTCCTCGGGGTTCCATGGTCAGCTAGGCCCGGCGCGAGCTGAGCTCCAGCCTCCCCAGCCACTTGCGAGGCCCTGGATGCTGGCCCTCAGGCAGCTCCTCCATAATACATTTTTAAATTATTTTTATAACACCATGAGATAGACATTTATAAAGCTGTTCATGATTGGGATTCAGTTATACAATGTTGCATCACCCATCCCTCTATAGCATGGCACTTCTTCTTCTTCTTCTTCTTCTTCTTCTTCTTCTTCTTCTTCTTCTTCTTCTTCTTCTTCTTCTTCTTCTTCCTCTTCCTCTTCCTATTCTTCTTCCTCTTCCTCTTTCTCTTCTTATTCTTCCTCTTCTTCTTCCTCTTCCTCTTCTTCTTCCTCTTCCTCTTCTTCCGCTTCCTCTTCTTCTTCCTCTCTCCTCTTCTTATTCTTCCTCTTCCTCTTCTTCTTCCTCTTCCTCTTCTTCTCCTTCTTCTCCTTTTCCTTTTACTTCCTCCTCCTCCTCCTCCTTCTCCTTCCCTTTCTCCTTCTCCTTATCCTCCTCTACCTCTTCCTACTCCTCCTCCCTCTCTTTCTGTCTCTCCTCTCTCCCATCTCTTACACATTGTGACTTGCCATATATAAATTTATGGGTTAACTTACATATCCCTTAAGCATAATAATTTTTACCAGAAGTTCTTCATTTCTTTTTTCAACATCTTGAGATATCTTTCCATGCTTTTGTATTTCTCCACTTCTACTTTCAATTGATTAAAATACTGATGGAATGTGATACTTCTTATGAATCCATGTCCCATGTTAATCTTAATAGCCCTCCAAATATCCCTACACACATCATTACACAGCATTATGCATAGAAAAATTATTCCCTTCCTGTCTGATAGAAATATCTCTCATGTCACATTCTCCTTTTATTAATTTTTATAAAATTTTAGTTCTGAATCCATAAATTGTAAATATCAAAATTTATTTTCTTTGAGAATGAATAAAATATCTGACTGCAGAACCTGCATATAGATATATAGATATATAACTATATTCCTGTTCATTAACGTTCTTATCCAAACAAACCAGAAAGTGAGATCATCTACAACATTAGAAGACAGTCCTAATCAGGGTCCATCTTTGGTAGTATTTATGAAACTTACATAGTAGCCACTTAAGAATTTAGAAGTATTGGGGGCTTAGCGAGATGGTACAGTCAGTATAGTACAGAGATAGTACAGCTTGCCTTGCATATGGCCAACCTGGGTTCTGTTCTTGCTAACTCAGGTGATACCATGAACCTTCCTGGATTGATTCCTAAGTACAGAGCCAGGAGTAAGCCCTGAGTACCACTGGATGTGTCCCTGTCCTTCCCCATACAGACAAACCAAAACAACAATAACAACAACAATAATAAAAGAATTGAGAGTTATAAAGTGACTTCACTCTATTAAATATATCAAGTTCATTTTAATCCCCCAAATAATATCATATACTGTGTTTATTTATAAAGTAGAATTTTTATATTATTTAAAGTTTGGTTGCAAATGTTGATTGAGTTCCTATGCTATAAAGGCTTTTGGTGAGATATACAGATAAATTAGACTTGCTTCTATTTGTGATTATGATACAGTTTTAACAGATATATGCATGTATTATGTCATATAGATAAATGTAAAAAAATTTTTAAAGGAAAGGGTATCAGAAAACTTAAGGATAGGTTAGGGCCATTTGGATGACTTTTTTGAAAGAGGTATTATTTGAGCTGAACCTATAGGAAATAATTAGTTTAAGACACAAAATGTAAGAGAGAGGACAAAAAAAGTTTAATTAAATAAATGTAATATTAATCTAATGGAAATAAATGAAAAATAACTTATGGGTAAATGTTTATTTATTTGCTAAAAATGGATAAAAATGTATGATAAACCATGCTAAATTAAATTTGATTATAAAAGCAGTCACACATTCAAGGACACGATATGAAACTCCTTACAGATTTCTCACATGAGAGCATATAAGCATGAAGTGACTGGAATGATATATTTAGTTTTTGCTTTGGGGGGTTTCCTCCTTCAATGCTCAGGGATCACTTCTGGCCATATTTGGAGGAAGACCATATGTAATACCGGGTTTGAAAAAAAAATTATTTGCAAAATTTTTAATTAGCAAATTTTATTTGTTAAGTCTGCTGAGATTAATTTTATTGTGCTAGATATACAAGGCAAGCACCTTACCCCTAGTGCCATCTGTCTGATACCTAGAATGACATGTAAAATACAGAGAAGAAAAACTTCAACCTAGAGCCCATTACTCTGCTATGCTGTCAATCAGATTTGATGAAGAGATAAAAAGCATTTTCAGAAATATAAGAAGGAAAACTGAATACATTGACTGAATGAAACCAACTCTGAGGGGTATGTGGAATAGCTGTCTATGAAATATTATTCATCCCCAGACCAGAGAAATTCCAAAGGACTAAAGAACACTCTCTGCATGCAGGAAGCCTAGGTTCAATTTCCTGCTTCACCAGAACTGCCAAGCACCATTGGGAAAGAATCCAGAACACTATACTGGAGTGGTCCAACAGCAATAAAAAGTGTCCATCCAGTCAGCCAGCCAGCTATCTAGTCATCCATCCATCTGTCCATTCAGCTCCAAGATCCATTCTCCCAGGTACCTGTGTCCCAAGAGTTCCTTCAACTTCAGCTCCTTGGTTTTGATATTTGGGATAAAAAGCAGCATTTTCTCAGATGGTAGTTGCCATTTCTTTGGCTGGTGTTGGAGACTGAATTGTAGACATAACCTATTTTACCATCAGGATATACCCTGGAGACCCAAAATCACACAGCAGAAACACTATCTGCACTTCTATGTTCATTGCAGCTCTATTCAAGATAGCCAGAATCTGGAAACAACCTAAATGCCCGAGAACTGAAGACTGGATAAAGAAACTGTGGTACTAGGGCCAGAGTGATAGCACAGCAGGAGGGCATTTGCCTTGCACACAGCTGGCCTGGTTTCAATCCCCGGCATCCCATATGGTCCCCGAGCACTAGGAGTAACCCCTGAGCAACACAGGGTGCAACCCATAAAAAAGAAGAAGCAAAAACTAATCCACTTGAAGGCAAGACTGAAGACATAAATTCCTAAAAGAAAACCGAGACAATAATATTTTTTGACTTTGGAGCCAGAGCAATAGTACAGCGGGTAGGACATTTGCCTTGCATGTGGCTGACCCATGTTTGAACCCCCGGCATCCCTTATGGTCCTCAGAGCACCCGAGGAGTAATTCCTGAGTGAAGAGCCAGGAGTAACCCCTGAGCATTTGCCGATGTGACCAAAAAAAGCAAAAAATAATAAATGATTTTGAGAAACTGAAGCAATAGTACAGTGGGGGAGGCCTTGTTCACAGCCAACCCAAGCTCCATCCCCAGCATCCCATATGGTCCCCAGAGCACTGCCAGGAGTGATTCCTTCATACAAGAACAGGAATAACCCCTGAGCATTGCGGGGTGTGGGGAAATTTTTTTTTGACTGTATGAATTCTGATTAGTTTTTCAAATAACCCTAGAAGTTATAACAGATGGTTCCCAAGGTAGTTCAATATCTAGTTATTTGCATATAGAAGACCATTGACTTTTGGGTATTGATTTTGTACCCTGCCACTCTACTATAGGAATCATACTTCTAGGAGCTGTTTATAGAGAGTTTAGGGTTTTCTAGGTTTAATATCATGTCACCTGCAAATAGTGACAGCTTGGCTTCTTCCTTTCTTATCTGGATGCCCTTAATGTTCTTTTCTTCCCTGATTGCTATGGCAAGTACTTCCAGTACTATACTGAATAGAAGTGGTGACAGTGGGCAGCCTCGCCTTGTCCCCGATCTTTTTTTTTCTTTTTGGGTTACACCCGGTGATGCTCAGGGGATTACTCCTGGCTCTTCGTTCAGGAATTACTCCTGGCGGTGCTCGGGAACTATATGGGATGCCGGGACTCGAACCCGGGTCAGCCACCTGCAAGGCAAATGCCCTTCCCGCTGTGCTATCGCTCCAGCCCCTCTTGTCCCCGATCTTAAAGGGAAGGTTTTCAGTTTTTCCCCATTGAGAATAATGCTCGCTGTGGGCTTTTTGGTACATGGCTTTGACTATTTTGAGGAAGGTTCCTTCAATTCCCATTTTCTGGAGGGTTTTAATCATGAATGGGTGTTGGATCTTGTCCAATTCTTTCTCTGCATCTATTGATATGATCATATGGTTTTTATTTTTCTTATTGATATATGATGTATTATGTTGATTGGCTTGCAGATGTTGAACCATTCTTATATTCCCAGGACGAATCCTGCTTGGTCTTGTTTCCTGGCATCACATATGGTCCTTTAAGCACCACCAGGACTGATCCTGAGCACAGGACCCAGTAAGCTCTGAGCTTCTCTGGGTATGGTCCAATCCCTGCATCCCCCAGTAAGATTTTAAATGGTTTGTTTTAAGGACAGTAGCAACTTTATTATGATTTAGAGAGTGCTACTTCTTTCCCCTACCTTCAATTTGGGATTACCCCTTATTATCCTTCTTTGTGATTTAAAGAAAATTCTAAAAAACAATTTTGTACTCCCCTCTCGTCAGAACTCCACCCAGCAGAAGAGCTGATCACATCGGCTCGAGCAGCGCAAGCAGCCTTGCGGTTCATCAATAAATGCTCGAGTTTTGAGGTGACTGTAAGATTATCCCACCGCACGGCAGAGCCTGGCAAGCTACCCGTGTCATATTTGACATGCCAAATACCAATAACAATTATAGACCTCAGTCCCATGATCTGATGGAATGGTTTGAGGCTCTTTATGTTCCTGGAGCAAGCAAATGCCCTTGGGCTATCTCGTATGTGACAGGACATATTGAGATGTTACTGGTGCCCGCTCGAATAATTGATGATCTACGGGAAGTCAAGTGATCAAGTGATCAAGTGACCATCAGGATGATATTAATCCCCTATGATAAATATCTGTCTCTTGTGAATGAAAAGAAATAGATTCTATATTGTGTAATATTCTATATTGTATATTGCAACAGATGGGAGTATTTATGCACATAAACAAACAATATAACAATAAGAATATTTTTAAAAAAGCAAGTATAACATTTAAAATATGGTAGCCTTATTATAATTTATAAAAAGAAATAGTGCTCTTTAGGTTCCATGCAGTAATAAATCATGTGTTTTTACTATAATACTTTATACATTATGTTCGTATTTGTGTAGAAAATTATTTATAAAATGTTGGTAATTTTAATTCTACCTTGGTGCCCTTTTTTTCTTTTTATCTAATTACTGCATTAAATATTGTTTTTATGATACTAGCTGTTGTTTTTTCACAGCTGTTTTTGTGCGATTGAAGATGATTAGTTCTTCCTAAGTTGCTAAATTTGCATCCTAAATGGATACAATTTTGTAGAAGGCTCTTTTTGCATTAAATCATTTGAGCATGTAATTGTTCTATTAAGACTGAGTTATGTGAACAGATACTTCACATTATTCTGATATGAGTCACTTTATCTTGATTTAGAGAAAGATGCTTGACATGGAAGTTCAAAAGTCACAGATAATGTTTTCCTTAAAAAGATATAAATAAAAAAGTAGTGCAATGTTTTCCATATAAGCACTTCTGTTTTGCATTAATATAATAAAATTTATTATATTTAAAGTTTAAATGGGATTGATTTCCCTATAATTTTATTTGCTAAATAATTAATCTTAATTTAAGTGTGTCCTCTACATATCAAGGCATTTTGAACATGAATATGAATCAAAGATAGGTAATTTCTCATGTTTTTTATACTTTCTCATATTTCAACAGGCGATTGTCTTGATGGAGACAAATGTAGTAAGGAGTAAGGAGAATGAGAAAAAAAGAGACAATTTGTTAAATTAAAATGATTGAAATGGAAAAAACACTAAGTTCTTTTATAATCTACAAGGACTATAAAATAATACAATTGATCACTTGATCACTTGATCACTTGAATCCCGTTATTCATTGATTTGCTCGAGAGGGCACCAGTAACATTTCCATTGGACCCTATCACGTGCCAATGTAGCCCAATGGCATCTGGTTGATTCAGGAATATGAAGAGCCTCAAACCGTTCCTTCAGGGTCTTGACAAGGAAGTCTGACCATCTTGTAGGTGGGCGGCCACGTGATCTTTTGACATCCCGTGGGATCCAGTCGGTAATGGCTCTAGTCCAGCGAGAAAATAATCTGTTTGATCTCATTTTTAACAAATGGTCAGCATTAATTTTGAATGAGTAAAGTATAAAGACATTGCTTGGTCCTGGTGGCTGGAGCAATAGCACAGTGGTGGTCACTTGCCGAGCACATGCCTACCTGAGCTCAATCCCTGGCATTCTATATGACCCCCAAGCACCACCACTGTGACTCCTGAACACAAAGTCAGGAGTAACCCCTGGGCATTGCTTCGTATACTGAAAAAACTGAAGGAAAAAAAGAACTTGCTTGATCCTTTAGACTAGAATTTAGGGTTATAACTAAGACCAGCATAGGTTAGGTGGGTTTGTTAGGTAGCATTTGGTTTAGAATTAAGGGTTAGAGCTAATTCTAGGTTATGTTATGGTTAAGGTTTGGTTTAGAATTAGGGGTTAAGGCTAGAGTTTTGCATTAGGATAGGGTTAGAGTTCAATTAGGAGTAAGTTTTAGGTTTTAAGGTTCAGGTATGAATTAGATTTAAAGTTAAGGGTTAGGACTAGATTTTGGTGTGTGGGCCTCTTTATTCCAGTTCATGTGAATTTAATCCACTTCATGCAAGTTTGATCCAGTTCATGAGAGTCTCTGAGCACTGGCAACCTGGAGCATGGTTTTCATCCTATGGATATCCATCATGGATGTCCTCCTGATGATGCATGACCACCTTCTAGCCTTCAGCGTGTTTTCATGTTCCCTGTCAGTTCTATCATTTGTATTTTCTGAATGGCAAGTGCTTCTGTGATACACTCATAAATCCCATTTAACTATAAAAAGTTTTAACAGAGCAAGACATAATACTTGATTTTTCTATGCAATTTTTTCAGCTACTTTTTTCCCCAGGACACTCTAAATGTGGCCTTCTCACTGCTCTGATGCCGAATCCTATTACTATTAGGGTATTGAGTGACAAGCCATGTTCATTCTCCTTCCCATAATTTTCTGTCTCCGCAGACATTTTGTTAGCAGGCAATGAAGCAAAAAGCGTTTCTCCTCACCAAAACTGCTCATCATCTTATCAATCATGAAGGTAGCTGTCAGCAAAGTGGGTCAATCATTTCAAACATCACATCAAAGCTCAAGACAGGAATTTTGAGAAATTTTAAAATATTTATTAGGAAAAAAATAGAATCTGTTATTTTTTTCAGACTACTGTTTTATAGACCAACAGATTAGAATCATAAAGTGCTAGACCTGGAGTTCTGTTTAGAGATCAAGAGATTTATCCCCATTAAATTTTAGCCAGATGGCCCCCTACTCCATGAGGACCTCCATTTTCCACATCCGGACTTCCCCCTCATAAGAACTCCACCCAGCAGACCAGCCTATCACAGCCAGGCTCATCGAGATCCACCCTGCTGCAGTCTTTTTTTAATCTGGCTCAGGTATGCTGATCCAGAGACAGACATGGGGCAGAGCTGCTACTGGCTCTCATTGTGCCCAGCCACTCATGAAGTGCCCGGGAGGGATGGCAGGTTCTAGCCCTGGCCCGCCACCCCAGCAGAGCCTCACAACAAGCCAGACAACCCCCCACTCCATGAGGACCTCCATTTTCCACATCCAAACTTCCCCCTCGTCAGAACTCCACCCAGCAGACCAGCCTATTACAGCCCGGCTCGCGTGGCTGCTTGTGGCTGCTCAGTTCATCAATAAATGCTGGATTTTGAGATGACTACAAGAGTATGCTACCTGTACAGCAGAGCCTGGCAAGCTACCCGTGTCGTATTTGATATGCCAGATACCAGTAACAATTATAGACCTCATTCCCATGACCTGATGGAATGGTTTTAGGCTCTTTATGTTCCTGGAGCAAGCAGGTGCCCTTGGGCTCTACTTGCATGAGACAGAACATATGTAGATGTTACTGGTGTCCGCTTGAGCAATT
This sequence comes from Cryptotis parvus, assembly GCA_021461705.1. Lineage (NCBI taxonomy): Eukaryota > Metazoa > Chordata > Mammalia > Eulipotyphla > Soricidae > Cryptotis > Cryptotis parvus. The sequence goes on along the minus strand of JAJIBD010000700.1, from coordinate 165,429 downwards.
CGACGATGAAGGGGAAGACAGTGACAGACAGTGACAGTGATCCCCATTATGTCATGTTTGAGGACAGTGACCAAAAAAAAGCACTGAAGAGAGAGGGGAAGGAGAGCAAGGGAGAGTGAGAAGAATAATTGGAGCTAGTAAGTGTGGCTCGTATGTTTTCATGATAAAATGTATTGAAAAATTAAAAGCAGGGCCAGAGCGATAGTACAGTCGGTATGATGTTTATCTTGCACATGGCCGACCGGGTTCGATCCCCAGCACCCCATATGGGCCCCCTGCGCACCGCCAGGAGTAACTCTTGAGTTTAGAGCTAGGAGTAACCCATGAGCATTGCTGGGTATGACCCAAAAAAAAGCAAAAAAAAAATTAAAAACATGGGGAGAGAGTGACAGTACAGTGGATACGGTGCTTGCCCTGCATGTAGCAGATCTGAGTTCCTATCCCTGACACCACATTTGGTACCCAAAACCCACCAGAAGTGATCCTTGAGTGCAGAGCCAGGAGCGATCCCTGAGCACTGATGATTATTGCCCCTAAGCAAAGCAAAACAAAGCCAAACAATAAAAATTGAAAGCACACCATCAAACAAAAAAAAATACTTGTGTATCTTAATGTGTGCTCAAAAAAAAATACTATGTCTGTATACCCCCAAGTGCAGATTGAGAAACAAATTAAGACATTATAGATGTCTACCTCTTGTCCCCTTGTCAGGCAACTCTTTATAACATGACTACTCTTTCTTTCACAGAATACCATTTATACTTAAAACTAATAATGCATTTCTAAAAATTGCATTTTAATTCTTACATACTTTGGTCACACTGGCATGATATAAGTCATTTTGGAGGTTCTATCTTCATTGCTGTGTCTTGTCACTAATAACAGACTGGTGATTTTAATAGCTGAAAAGAGTTTCTTTCTTTCTCTCTTTTTATAATTTGGCTTTTTGGGTCATGCCTGACAATGTTCAGGGGTAACTCCTAGCTTTGCATGCAGGGATTACTCTTGGCAGTACTTGGGGGACCATATGGGATACTGGAGATCAAATCTGGGTCAGCCCTGTGCAAGGCAAAAAAAAAAAAAAAAAAAAAAACTCCCACTGTACTATTACTCTGCCCCCAAACAGAATTTATTTGTGTGAAAATGTCACATTGTATGAGCTATCTTCTTTGTTGATGAGCATTTAGTCTTTTAATTTTTTTCTTGCTTTATGGACAATACTGAATATGAAGCCTTTTATTGTGAAGCAGACTAGTGTTTGACAGAGCATGTGTCACCAGAGAAATAGAATTAATATTAATTCTAATAGAAATAGCATTTACAAAGTTATAAAAATGGGGCTGGCCAGGTAGTCCAGTAGTTAGGGTGCTTGACTTGCATGCTCCTGACTTGACTTTCATCCCCTGCAACGCACATTCTCACAAGCCCTGCCAGGAGTCATCCCTGAACATAGAACCAGGATTAAACCCTGAGTACTTCTGGGTGTGGCCCCCCAAATAAAAAACAACAACAGAAAATATATAAGAATGTGAAAAATACTTGAGAAACAAGTATTTGTGCTTGATAAAAAGATTAAATGTGCATGTGATAGCAGGAATGCATTTATAATATTAGAGTAAGAATTTAAAAACTCTTAAGACTTAAGAAAATACAAGCTATTTTATTTAATTCATTTAAGTTATCAAAATATAATTTTTAATACTGGTTTCTCTTAATGACCATGGCAATAACTCATCAATTAGTATACTTGCTGTAATATAGTCTTATTAGCCCTTCATAATCTTACGGAGGGTAATTTCTATAAGCATCCTAGAAATACTCATTAAGTTCATGAGACATGTTTATATGTTTAAAAAACACAACTCTTTGGAGATCTCCTGTGACCAATATTTCAGACTAAATTTTCAAGCTAGTATTAAATCCATTTTTCTTATCAATCCTTGGCTTGAAACACATGTTAATAAACAGTTGACTAGGTGGGAAAATTTTCATGTGAATTTGGCAAGTCTTGAAATTGAAAGCTCTTAATGCTTTCAATTCAGTGATCAAATTGAAAGCAAGCTGAAATTGTGGCAGGAAATTAGATTATCCATGAGTGTTTTGCATATCATTAGAAAGATAATAACAAAACTCAGAATCTTGGATCCAGTTGACTTATTCCCCTGGCTTCTGGGTGTTTTGAGAACAAGTGATTTTCTACAGAACTGAAGAGACAGTTGAAAGCCTCTCTCATGTGTGGTATGGGAAGAACACATGCTATTTCAAAGGAATGAACTATTATAAAGAAAGCCTACACATAGTTACATTGAATTATAGTGGCATGTAATTCTGAAATAGGAGAGAGATAATGCACTTAGCAGCAATATTCACCTATATCAAAGGTCACATGACCGTGGACATCTTATTAAATACTCACAAATTTCTGTTTTACTCTTTGTTCAATGGATTCAATTTCTTCCTTGCCATATATTTTATTTCTTTTTTGGGGTCACACTCGGCAATATTCAGGGGTTGCTCCTGGCTCTGGACTCAGGAATTACTCCTGGCAATGCTGGAGAGAACATATGGGATGCCAGGGATTGAACCCAGGTCCAGCCACATTCAAGGCAAACACCTACCTGCTGGACTAGCGCTCTGGCCCATTGTCTTGTAATTTCAAGTAGCAAAGAGTGTCAGTGGAATAACAGTATATTTTTAGTTATCGTACAGAATCTTGATCATTTTCATTTTCTCTGCATTCACTCAACAATTGAGCAACTACTATTTCCCTATATTTAGTTCTGGGTATAGAAATGAGCAACAGCTATGTGTACCTAGGTCAAGAAGTCAACATGATGAATGACCTAAAACCTGAATTGCATAGGAGGAAAAGAGCGGCATGGAATGCCTTCAAAAACATCAAATCAATAGTCAAAAGAACAAAAAACCTCTGGCTCCGGGCACATCTCTGTGACTCTACCATTCTCCCTGCATTAACATGCGCCTCAGAGACCTGGACCCTACGAAAGCAGGATAAGAATACCATTCGGGTCTCCCAAAGAGGAGTCAAAAGAGCCATGCTTGGAATATCACGCCTCACTCAAGTGAGAGAAGGAATTCGGAGTTCGACTTCCGTTGCTATTGTAAAATCAAGGTAACTGTCTCATCTTCCAGGACATCAAAAATAAGATGGGCTGGTCATATGGAGACGACCGCTGGACTAGAGCCGTTACCGATTGGATCACCCAGGACGTCAAAAGATCGCGTGGCCGCCCACCTGCAAGATGGTCAGATTTCCTTTTCAAGACCCTAACCAAACAGTTCGAGTCTCATAATATCCCCGAAACACACAAATGTCTTTGGGCCACACTGGCACGTGATAGGGTCAAATGGAAACATTACTGAGCAAATCGATGAATAATGGGATATCAAGTGATCAAGTGATCAAGTGATAGAAATGAGCATAAACCAGAAAAAATATATACTTTATTTTTTGTTCTGGGAGAGCCATCCAAGACATGCAACTGGGACCCTAGTGACCACTCATGGAAATACTTATGTTTGTTTTTTGTTTTGGGGGCAAAACCCAGTGGTACTTTAGGACTTCTTGCTCTGTGCTCAGAGATTATTTCTGGTGATGCTTCAGGGAATGTATGGGATGTCAGGGATAGAACCAGGAGCAGCTGCATGCAAGGTGAGTATCCTACCCACTGTACTATCTCTTCGGCCCCAACTCATGGCAATATTTGGTCACCCTGGTCATAGTTCAAAGCTCAGGCCTAGTAATTCTGGGAACATCCAGGACCACCCCAAAAGCCATGAACATTTGCCAGGGCTCAAACTTTAATTTTTCCACATGCAAGATATGCCCTTGAACCCTTCAAACTATCTGCCCAACCCTCCCAAACTTGCTATTTAAACTAAAATTGTAGTATCTAGGAAGAAAGGGAAAACCCCTCACCAATAATCTATTTGAATCTATACATTTTAGAAAACAATATGCGCAATAAGAAAATAAAGCTGGAAAGTGAATAAGCTGTCCCATCCATGAGAAGTCTACACTGAAGCAAGATATAAGGTCAATTTGAATCTCCTGTCAGGATATTTCCTGCCCCTCAAGGTATTGCAGGTGTGGCTGCAGTGCCCAGCTGCATCAGCAGGTGGCAGACAGGAGACAGGCTTGTCTACACCCCAGCGCTCTGCCCCTCGGGCCCTGGATGGTTGCTGGTCTGACACAGAAAATGACTGGGCCCCCCTGGGATAAACCCAGAGCCACAGCAGAGCCTTGCAAGCTATCTGTGGTGTATGCAATATGCCAAAAACAGTAACAACAATGGACCTCATTCCCAATGAATGTGGAAGTTACTGGCGCCAACTTGAGCAAATCGATGAATAAATGGGAAGACAAGTGATACAAGTGAAATCAGGATATTATTTGCTTTTCCATTTTTAGGGGCATAGTTAGGTACAACATTTAAACCGAGGACACACCTTTCAGGCAATGATTCTGGGTGAGTGAGTCCTTAGGTCAGCTTGTTTGGCTTTCTCTGAGCTCTGTTGTGTCTGTTCACCAGAACCTCTTTCTTATTCTTTGAAAGATGTCAGAGCAGCACAATGGCTGATGGAGTTGTCCACTTCCCAGTTCCTACCCATTATCTGTCCTAGGTATCTTTATTTACTGTGTTTGCTAAGTCTCTGATCTGCTTCACTGAGAACCTGTTCAATACACAGGGATGTCTGAGCAGGAAGCTGAGGAGAACATAGCATATCCTTGCTTTGTTTGTGAGATGCTTTGTCATCTTGGGGAAATTCTTGCCCCAGTACACATTTGCTCCTTTATCCATATTATTGGGATGAGAGCCTTGACAATGATATAGAAATGCCTGGAAAAATATTTGGTTTTAAAGAAACAGTTGTTTCTTTTATTTATTTTTGTGTCATATCCATAAAGCTCAGGAGTTACTCCTGGCTCTGCACTCTGGAATTACTCTGGGTGGTGATCGGGGGTCCATATGGGATGCTGGAATTGAATCAGGTCAGCCGCATGCAAGGCAAATGCCCTACTCACAGTACTATCTCTCTGTCCCTGAGACAGTTGTTTCAACTGAATCATAGTATTCAAGTAAGATGAACAGTCTAGAGAGACTAACTCACAAGCCACAATTCTCCTTCTTTTGCTCAAGCTTAATATTGGGCAGAGGCAAAGGAAAACTATCAAAAGTTATTGACATCTACTGCACGGAGTGAGCTTCTGCAGGCCCTGCTTTTATTTGGGAAGGCCCAAGAGTTAGGACTATGACTCACTCCCCCTGCTGCTGTAGAAGCCAATTAGAGATCACAAAAATATGTAACCTTTTTCACCAAAACTCCCATGGATAAGCCACAATTCACTCTGGAGCATTTCAAAGTTATTTTTATGTAATTGAAGTACAGCTCATTTTCTTTTCTGAATTTCCCTCTCATCACATCTTCAAAGCACCAGAATTTCTCAGATTGATGACAGGCACCACTCCCCTTGTGCCTCCAGTAATTCATTATTGATGTGCTGCTTGTGCTATTTATTCCCACGTCTGCACTCCGCTGTTAAGTAATGAATTATATCTCCTGACATTTTCTTTTTCAAAAAAAGTTATTATATCACCAAGAGATAGACCACTACAAAGCTGCCTTCTTTTGTGCATTGTGTTTGCAGTACATACATTGAGGGTTGTCTTCCCGTTCATCATCGATTTGCTCGAGCGGGCCCCAGTAACATCTCCATATGTCCTGTCTCATGCTAGTAGAGCCCAAGGGCATCTGCTTGCTCCAGGAACATAAAGAGCCTCAATCCATTCCGGAATGAGGTCTATAATTGTTACTGGTATTTGGCATATATATCAAATACTTGATATATATATATATTTATAATATTTATAATATTTTAAATATTTGATATATATATGACATTGAGGGTTATCATGTATATATCTTTACATCCTTTCAGTACTCAGTTCTTGTCTTGTGTTACTATTTCCAACTATTGTTGGTAAACTGGCCCCTTCTCTCTCTTACTTAACCTTTGTCCCCCACACACTGTGGTAGATTCCAACCATCCTTCTGACCCCTGTTTTGCCTGGCCTTGGGTATTAGTTTCATAATTTTTTATATCCCACAAATGAATGCAGTCATTCTACACCTGTCTTTTTTCTTCTAATTTCGCTCAGCATGGTACTCTCCATGTCCATATTGGCAAATTTCATGACTTCATTTTTCCCTTACAGCTGAATAGTATTCCATTATGTAGACATACTACAGCTTCTGACATTTTCTCCACTGCTCCGAAGGGAGGCAGATTGATTAATTTGATAAGAGTCTATAAATATTTGCTCAAGAGTTTTAAATTTTGCCTTGTTTTGGGGACACACCAAGTAGTACTCAGGAATTACTTCTGGTAGTGCTCTGGGAACTGCACGTTGTGCTGGGGATAGATTCAGGTAGGTCATAAATAGATCCAGGCAAGCACCCTTTGAACTCTACTGTCTCACCAGCTTTCAGGATACTAAGAGAACATAGTTAGTATTGGAAGTTGTGATAGTATTAGAAAAACAAAGACTCTGCTTTGAAATGAATATATATGTATATGTTTTCACTTACATATTAATAATATAAGCACACACATATGCACATATAATAAATATATATTAATTATATAATCAATTATAATCAATGATAAATTAAGTATATAATTAATCAAACTTAATATATGTTTATTGATTTATATATGCATAGATGAAAATAATATGTAATTTAATCAATCACTGGGCTTCTTTTACTATAATAAATAGGGTAGCACCATATACAAAGTGACTTTTGACAAGATTTTCAGGAGACTTAAGGAGATTAAAGCTGTAATCTCTATCAACCCTATTCTTGTCTTTTACCACAAACACATTCAGCATCCAGCCTCTTCCAGCTGACATTTGTCATTAAGAATGTTGTGGATTGCTTTCTGTGCCATCCTACACTGGTACAACTTAAGGTGAAACTTGCACTATGTCAGAAGGTCCTAGATCCTCAAGAAGCAAACATAAATAAAGGAGTCAGAGCAATGTATGCCACGGAACAAAAGAACAAAAGGGCATTGGTTATAATTTAAGTTTCTGGTAAACTTTGTATAAGTTAATTTAGAGGATTGATACTGGAAATGTAATTTAGAGAATTGATACTGGGAATGTAGTAAGTGCCAAACATCTTTGTTCTATGTATTATCAGGAGGAAAACTGTCTTATATCATGTATACTGTATTGAAAAAATTCATGTCACTATCCAAATTCCTAGTCCAGTCAGAGGGAGTGATGCTTAGTGTTCTAAAGACTACAGATGTTCACTCTTATATGAAAAGCTGTTACTATCCACTAAGCATGTGGCATCAGAACATACTCTGAAGGGGATTTAGAAGCATCTATTCTCTTTGCTTTCAATCATCAAAAAAATTTCTTTATTAGCTTGACAAGTGAAAAGCATAATAAGTAAGGTCAAATTTATAACTTTATTTTATTTCTGTAGGTGCCCTACCTTCTGTGCTATCTCTCTTGCCCAAACAGTGATCTAAATCTAAATCTTTGCACTTCATTTACTGTTAAAAATGGAAACTCAATGAACTCTTACTATTGACTTCTTTCTTACTATATTAATTCCTGACTTAAGTTCATGTGCAAGTATTCATGCTGCTCTCCAACAACACACTGCTGAGACTGAGAGACACAAAGTACAGGATGAGTGCTAGGTGGTCTGGCCTGGAATCCCACCATTGAGTCCATCCTGAGGATCGCCATCCTAAGCTGTGGAGAGTGACCTGATGTTGATTGTAAGTATATGCAGAGGTGAGGAAAAATTTTACAATAAAGTTTTCTGAACATGCAATGACCAAAAATTAATTTAATATCTAACTCATGATGAATCTGCTGGCAGGATTTACCCCTGCTTTGTTTCTTGGGTAAAAGAGAACGTGAACAGAAATTCTTTAGAGTCCCTGATTTGGAGAACCAGTCAACTGAGACCGACTTGTCTTTGTTTCCGCTTTTTCCTCCTCTTGTCTGTCTTCTCTTACTTTAATTCTCCTCTCTTAAGATTTTAGTGATCGTAGGGGCCGGAGCGATAGCCCAGCAGGTAGGGCCTTTGCCTTGCATGCGGCCGGCCTGTGCCGGCCCGGTTCGATCCCCGGCATCCCATATGGTCCCCAGATCACTGCCAGGAGTAATTCCTAAGTGCAGAGTCAGGAGTGACCCCTGAGCATAGCTAGGTGTGACCCCCCAAAAGAAATCAAAAAAATAAAAAGATTTTAGTGATCGCAGGCTGGAGAGAGAGAGTACAGGTGTTTACTTTGCCAGCAGCTGATTGGATTTGTTCACTGGCACCAGAGTGGATCACCTGAGCCTCGCCAGGTATGATCTCTCAGCACAGAGCCAGGAATAAGCCCTGTGGACTAACTGCTAGATACCATCCCCCTTCCCAAAAAAAAACCTGGGTAAATCAAATCTATAAGATATACAAAAGTATTAAGACGTCATCACTGTTTTAACAAACTACATTTAGCAAAGCACACCAATGCAATGCATGGTTGGAAATTAGGAGCTGGTTATTTAAGCTGGTTGATCAAGCTAGTGGGGTCTAGGCTAGGCAAGAACCTAAAAGCTTAGACAAAGCTCAAGGGTCTAAGAGTCTGTTTTATAGGGTATTACTGCAAACTCATCATTACTTTGCTCCATACTGAAGCAATGTGGGGCACAAGCACATGATGACATATTATCAGTATGAGCACAGGGAATTTCCTCAAATAAGCATTTTCTTAGGTTAGAACAGGGAAGTTCATCCTAAGTGCAGACTGAGTGGGCAACTTTTAAAACTTTCTACCCACAAGAAAAATCATCTCTTTAGTGTACATGCTATAAATCAATTCTAAAGCAAAGACATGAATCATGAATTTCCATCACAACTTTACCAACTGAGGCTGATCAGAATGCAAAGCTATTCAATTTCAAAAAAATCTGAGGTGGAAAGATAGTACAGGAGCACCACTAGGAGTAATTCTTTAGCAAAGAGCCAGGAGGAGCACCACGGGGAGTAGACCCCAAACCAAAAGATAGGAAGGTGAGGTGAGGAACATGACTGGGAATAGTGGAGGGAAATGTTCATTGGTAAAGGAACATTGTATGGCTAATGCCTAATCATTAACAACTTTGTAACTGTGCATCTCACTGTGATTCAATATAAATAAATTAATATAACTTGAGACTGGCACACATCCGAAAGAGTAAGAACAAACGGTGTTGGCGTGGATGAAGGGAGAAAGGGACTCTTATCCATTGTTGGTGGGAACGTTGACTGGTACAGCCTTTTTTGGAAAACAACATAGACAGTCCTCCACACACTAGAAAATGAGACCCAGCCATTTGACCCAGCCATACCACTCCTGGGAATATACCTTGGGAAGCCAAAACCACACAGAAACACCCATCTGCACTTTTATGTTTATAGCAGAACTGTTCATAATAGCTAGAATCTAGAAACAACCAGAGGGCCTGAGAACTGGGTAAAGAACTTTGGTACATCTACACAGTGCAATGCTATGCAGCTCTTAGGAAAAACAAAGTTGTAAAATTTACCTATAAATGGATGGACATGGAGAGGATCATGCTGAGTGAAATTAGCCAGAGAAAAAAGGACAGATAATGACTGCATTTATTTTTAGAATGCAATATATATATATATATATTTATATACATAAAATAATATAATGCTATATATATATATATATATATATTATGATACCAATATCCAAGGAGGCCAGGCAAAACATGGATCAGGAGGTCTTGTCAATAGGTGGAATCCACTGCGAGTGTGTGGGAGTCAGAGGTTAGGTAAGACAGAGAAGGGAACAGTGTGCTAATAATCATTTGAAATGATAATACCAGCCTAGAACTGAGGATTGAATGTAGGAAAAGGGATATACATGATTACCTCTAAATGTATGTATTGCAAGCCACAATGTGTAAGAGAAGGAAGAGAGAGAGAGAATAGTCTCTGCCATAAAGGCAGAAAGTCTCTGCCATAAAGGCAGAAAGTCTCTGCCATAAAGGCAGGCTGTGGGGCCGGGGGGGAAGGAATCAGGGGACCTTGGTGGTAGGAAGAGGGCACAGGTGGAGGGATGGGTTCTGGAACACTGTATGACCGAAACCCAAACATGAACATCTTTGTAATTGTATATCTCATGGTATATATATATATATATATATATATATATATATATATATATATAATCTATATAAAAAATTAAAAAAAAAAAAATAACTTGTCTTGGGATAAAACAAAAATCAAAGATTATATACAAAGAGAGATTTAAATGACTAGTAGAAAGGATTCTAATATCCCCCTGACCTTAGCTCTGATAAAAATAGGCCCATTCCCAGTGCAATATCTTTCTCTCTCAGGATGACCTAAGTATAAATAAATGTAGTTTCCAGGTCCTGTAAATAATATACAGTGTTTTCAAGGTTTTCTGATGGTTAATGCTGAAGGTCATCTTAAAATCATTACAGGAAGCACAATTCTAATATTGACTTATGAAAGAAATGTCAGTGAGAAACCCAGGAAGGCCCAGGTGAGTCTCTAGCTTATTATCAATAATCCTGAACCCACACAAAGCAAAAAGACACATACTGATGGAGCTGAATAGCAGACTGAGATTAGCAATGCAAAGTAGGGAATTTCTATTCCCTACAAGATTACTTCAACAATTGCAGAAGGAGGTAACAAAAGAATGCAAAGTACCATTGTTTTCGAATCATATCACATTACTTTGTTGTCTCATAGGTCCCTAAAGACTTCAGCCCAGGGACTCAAAACCTCAAAACCTCATTCACAAACTTTATTCAACAATACTTAGGGGATTTTTATAATGTGTCAGTCTTAGCCTAAGCACAGGGCACAAAATTCTACTGAGTTGTGGCCAGCTCAAACTCATGCACAGTGAGAGAAGATACACAAAGCCTCATTTGGATGATACTTATGAAGAGCCATCATTCATAGTATTATAAACCACAGAATTTCAATGAACAAATTTTTTTTGTGTTTACTCAGCATATTTCTTTTATTTATTTATTTTTAGTGATTAAACATGTATTTATTTTAGTTCAGTTAAAACATACATTGTTTCATTGAAAAGGTGTAGCACTTTGCCAACAAATCATACTGAATTGTTTGCAGCACCCATCCTGCCACCAGTGCCCATCTCCCACCACCAACGTCCCCGATTCCCTCCCCCTCCCCCAGCCCTGCTCCATGGCAGGTTCTTGATTTCTTTCCATTTCTCTCTCTTTCTCTTTTCCTTCCCCTCCAGACTATGGATTACAGAACATACATTAAAGGGTTGTCATGTGTATCTTTTTGCCTCTATTTAATGTTCAGTTCTAGGTTGGTATTAGTACCCTCAACAATTGTTAGCACACTGTTCCATTTCTGTCTTACCTAGCCTCTGAATCCCACACGTTTGTGATAATTTCCACCTTTGACGGGACCTCCTGATATATGTTTCACTTGATCTTGGATATTGGTATCATATTATGTACCTATATATTTATGTTATGCAGATAAATGCAGTCATTCTGTATCTGTCTCTCTCCTTCTGGCTAATTTCGCTCAACATAATCTTCTCCATGTCCATCCATTTGTAGGCAAATTTTATAACTTCATTTTTCCTAACAGCTGCATAGTATTCCATTGTGTAGATGTACCAAAGCTTTTTTATCCAGTCATCGATTTTCGGGCACTCTGGTTGCTTCCAGATTCTGACTATTGTGAATAATGCTGCTATGAACATAAAAGTAGGGATGTTGTTTCCGCTGCGTATTTTTGGCTTCCCAGAGTAGATTCCCAGGAGTGGTATCACTGGGTCAAATGGGAGTTCAATTTCTAGTCTTTGGAGGAAAGTCCATATTGTTTTCCAGAAAGGCTGTACCAGTCTGCATTCCCACCAACAATGGATGAGTGTCCCCTTTCCCCACACCCACGCCAGCACTTGTTGTTCTTGTTCTTTTGAATATGTGCCAGTCTCTGTGGTGTAAAGTGGTATCTCATTGTTGTTTTGATTTGCATCTCTCTGATGATTAGTGATGATGGGCATTTTTTCATATGTTTTTTTTGCCATTCGAATTTCTTCCTTGCTGAAGTTTCTGTTCATTTCTTCTCCCCATTTTTTGATGGGGTTGTTTGTTTTCTTCTTGTAAAGTTCTACCAATGCCTGATATATCCTGGATATTAACCCCTTATCAGATGGGTATTGGGTGAATATTCTTTCCCATTCTGTGGACTGCTTTTCAATGAACAAATTTTTTAATTTTTTTTTATTATACCACAGTGCGTTACACAAATTTTTTAATTTTTTTTATTATACCACAGTGCGTTACACAAATTTTTTAATTTTTTTTTATTATACCACAGTGCGTTACACAAATATAAAACATTCATGATTGGGTTTTAGTCATACATTGTTCCAGCATCTGCTCCTCCACCAGTGCCCTATTTCCATCACCAATGGCCCCAAATTTCTTCCCACCTCCCCCCCAACCTGCCACTATAGCAGGCACTTTTCCTTTTTCTTCTCTCTCTTTCTCTTTCGCTTCACTTCCTCTCTTTCTCTCTTACACATTCTCGCTTGCCTTACAGACATTTAGGGATCATATAAATCACTTTGTATAATGAACTGATTTTTTTAATTCCAAACCTGTTAAAGAAACTTGAATATTTATTAGATGTAAAACATTAACACATATTAGGAATAAGAAGTGTATTGTTAAAATTATTGGGGGTGCTAAGAAGTCTTGGGGTCCATTATCCAGCAGGGCAACTGGTTCAGTGCAGACCTGAGAACGTGATGCTGCTCACGCACTGTGCTGCCAGGGTACACGGGTCACCAGGTGGTGCTGGGGTCTCCAGGACTGCATCCAGAATGATCAGGGACGCATGAGCTTCTGGAAATTGAACCACATCATCGCACACTAGGAGTGTGCCTAACCACTGTACTATCTCTGGAATCCTTAAACTTAATGTTGTCTGTTTTTTAAATTTTTTGTTTTGAATGCATTTGTAGGAACTTTAAAACCTCATGTTTAGTGTTCAGATTAAAGAGTAAGGGTTCAAATATCTTTTCAACATGCCCTCTACTTGAAGAAAACAGACACAAAAACATGATAACCTTCTAGGTAAGAAAACCAACAGAAGAGGGCAAGGGGTGTGGTGTGCGATGGGTAGAATCAGCATTGGGAGATGAAGTTAAGGGCACTCTCTTGAGTTGCCATGGAAACGAGGAAGATGCCCTAGACTCTTGTGCCCAATCAGGACAGGGAATGGAATCAACTGTAAAAAGACTCACAGTTTATGTTCCTTATATTCCTCATAGGCATTTCCTGTGACATGGGATTTGTGGCTGAAGGACACACATATTATGTGCCTGAAAGAGGTCTAGCTGGTGCTTCAGGCACTAGCATGTCCTTTGCCCAGGCCACTCACCTGAGAATGCAATGGTGCTCCCAGGTCCTGTACTACTGACTCCGGCAGAAAGTGGCTCAAGAAGATCGTCTCCAGTGCGCCCAAATTATCTCAGATCTAGGGAAACTGCATCTACACTCTATGAAAAGCCAGGGACTATTTTTTCAAAATGAAAGCTGTCACATGGAATGAATTTGGTTCAAGCAATCTGGAGCCTGCACTGTGACTGTTCTTCCATCAGAGCTTGCCCCCGGCCACAGAGAGGGCTTCCCTGCAAGGATTCCTCCGAAGATTCTGGTTCCAATGAACAGCAGCACTCCTGGACCCTGCAGCCTATGGGAAAGGGCTGTTTTCTGCTTGGGGTGATTTTCTGCTTCATCAGCCTTTCGGGTCAGAGCAAATGGCACAAATGTAGTTCATGGTCCTTACAAAATTCACAGAGGAAATTTTGACATTCATGCTAGGGGATCTTCCAGAGTGTCGTTCGTGGCTTGTTGGAGGATATCTTAGGCCTCGGGATGCTAGTTAAACCCAGCAACTCTCTTCATAGGATTTGCCTCTTCCTTAGAAAACCAGGACTACCCTGCATATCAGGTTCTATAAGTGTAGCTTATCAGCTTGACAAATTGTGAGGTAGTGATATAGGACAGGTCACACAGATTGGAAGGGTTAACATAGCTGCCACGTGTAGGATTACAAGGAAATCCCTTGTAATTATGCTTTCCTGACTGACACTGGTTTACCATTTGGGGTACTGAAATAGGGAGAAGGACGAGTTAATCAGAGACAGTTTTGTTCTAAATTTCAGGGTTTAGGGGCTGGGGAGATAGTATAGCGGGGAAGGCATTTGCCTTGCACACTGCCAACCTGGGTTTGGTTGTCAGCATCCCACTGTTCTATTTTCTCTTACCTAGCCTCTGACTCCCACACTTTTGTGATAATTTCCACCTTTGACAAAACTTCCTGATACATGTTTCACTTGACCTTGGATATTGGTATCAAAATACATACATATATATTTATGTCATGCAAATAAATGCAGTCATTCTATATCTGTCTCCTTCCTTCTGGCTAATTTCACTCAACATGATCTTCTCCATGTCCATCCATTTATAGGCAAATTTCACAACTTCATTTTTCTTATGTTCATTTGCATACCATATAGTTTTATAGTTAAAGCATATGTTTGTAAGTTGTGCATAATTAGTTGCTATATTATCCAGTTTGACAATTTTAGTCTTAATTGGAATATTCCATTTCACCTAATTCATTACCCTATTTAAGGCTCATTAATTTATATCACTTTGGAATTAAATCTGTCATCTTTTCTTGCTTTATTTATATTACCTGATTTGTGTTATCTTTAGTATAAATTAGTACCTGATTTCAAGTCAAATTAGAAGCCATGAAAAACATTTTTAAGAGAGATTCTTTAGTAAAGTAGAATCAACATATTTGTTTCAGTTTTCTAAAATTAAAGATATGTATAAATTTGTACATTATATTCCTAGAAAAAGAAATATTGAAATCATTTATTATTCAAGTCATATCGACATAGTACAGTGAATGGATAGGGCACTTGCCTTTCATATCTGATCAGGTTTGATCCAAGGCACCACATGTGATCCCTTGAACTTGCCAGGAGTGATCCCTAAGCTCAGAGCCAGGAATAAGTTTTGTGGGGTGTGCGATCCCACAAAAGACAAAACAGAAAACATTCTATCATCTTCCATCTGTTTTAGTCTAAACCAGTGTTTAGAAATTATTCTCAAAATTTGTCTTATTATTCTCTTGCCCAGCATAATATATGTAAATATAATGTCTGAATTCAATTTGAATTAAATAGCCTAGAATGAGTTTGTCACTTGCCTAATTCTGATGTCAGTTGCTTGAGAATAAAGTGCCTTAAGGAAGTCTGAAGTAAATTTAAATGTTAATGGCAACAAAATAAAACGTGGGATTTGAATTTTAACCAAACGTTGTTTGGGGATGGGGGTGGGGGTAGATGGGGAGTGGTCCACGCCCATTTTTGTTTGGGGATTACTTCTGTCTCTGCTCTCGGTGTCACATCTGGTGGTGTTCAAGAATCATATCTGGAACCAGGTAATTGAACCCAAATCTGTGTATGCAAGGCAACTGCCTCAAACAACATGAGCACTGTTTGTGATGTCTACTTCATGCCAGTGTTAGGAAAGTGAAATTTTAATAGGAAAAGTAGTTTCAGTCTTTTCCATATTTGAATAATATATTTCACTATGCACATTTTTTCCAATATCAGCCATAGCATATATAGATAAGCATATATGCTAAGCATATAGCTGCCTGATGCAAAAAGTCAATTTGGGAAAGTGGATCTCTTTCAGAACTCTTGTTCCTCTGGTTAAGATGACACCTGAGGGAGGAAAAGAGGGAGAGAGGGTGGACGAGAGACAGAGAGAGACAGAACAGAGGATTAATGCAGTTGTCTTTCATACTCAGATATGTGTTCTCTCTCTGTGCTCAGGTATCATAGCTGGTCTGGAACTAGAGAATTGAACCCAAATCTGTGTATGCAAGGCAACCTCATTAATCCTTTGTTTTCTCTCTCTCACTCACTTTCTCCCTCAAATGTCATCTTAACCAGAGGAACAAGAGTTCTGAAAGAGATGAGTTTTCCCAAAGTTAGGCAGGTATATATGCTTAGCATATATGCTTAGCTATATATGCTATGGTTGATATTGGAAAATGTGCATAGTGAAATATGCTATTCAAATCTGAAAAAGACTGAAACTAATTTTCCCATTAAAATTGCACTTACCTAACACTGGCATAAAATAGACATCACAAAGAGTGCTCATGTTGCTTGAATGGGAGGAAGTGGGGATGATTTATTTTTCCATGTGGGTTAAAGTGCAGCTCCAGTTCACCCACCAGAAATAACATAACTTAGGAAAATAGGACAAACACAATGACTCCCAGAACACTTAAGATCATGTACCGACTTGAACATATGATTCTTCTTGCCGTGTTTTCTTTCCACCCGATTTTTATCCTTTAAATGAGAAAATTAATTTGTTCTCCTTATGGGAAAATTTTCAAGTATTGCTTTTTAAAAAGCAATTAAATATGAATTGTGGGCAGTAGTTGCAAAAAGTGCCTCATTTCTAAAGCTATAGAGATAAAGGTTAAATTAAGCCCACAAGAGTTCTCCAAGAAGCAATTTTGAATAAATGGATGCTGTGCAAATTATAGTCATGAGGGACCTCGTGTACACTCAACACTGAACTCTGTTGTTTATCAAGATGCTAAACACATTTTAGGGCTATTTTTGAATTGCAATAATAAAAAAATCAGAAAAGGTAAAATGTCAATCAGAACAGGCCAAAAAATAGAAGAATCGTAAAAAAATTGGCAAGTTCACATGTCATGTTGACATGCTATGTAAAAAATATGCAACTATAATTCTCAGGTATTTATAAAATAGAACAAAGCCAGGTCTTTGCTCTCTTTTCTTACATTAGTCTGTTCTTAGGATGTTCTCTCTTCCAGGAGGCTGTGCGGGTAGATTTCCACATCCATGAGCATCAAACTGGGATTTCTGGGGAAGTTGTGGAGGGGTGGGGAAGGGCACTCTAGCAGCCAGAGAACACTGTGTTGTCTACTAGCTTGCTGATAGTTACAGGCTGAGACAACCTAGGAAGGTCTGAATATCTGCCCTGAGCATACCTCTGCTTCTCGGGCACCCACTTTACATTCCATGAAGTAGAAGGTCAACTTTAGTCTTACTGGATTGAAGACAGTTAATAGTATGCATATTGGATTATCAAGCATCAACCATCAACCATCCAGGGCCCACGGGGCAGAGCCCTGTGTGTAGACAAGCCTGTCTCCTGCCTGCCTCCTGCTGATGCAGCCGAGCACCACAGTCACACCTACAACTCCTCGAGGGGTAGGGTGAATGGTTGATGGTCTGACATAGAAAAAAAGACTGGGCTTCCTGG
This sequence comes from Cryptotis parvus, assembly GCA_021461705.1. Classification (NCBI taxonomy): domain Eukaryota; kingdom Metazoa; phylum Chordata; class Mammalia; order Eulipotyphla; family Soricidae; genus Cryptotis; species Cryptotis parvus. The sequence goes on along the minus strand of JAJIBD010000700.1, from coordinate 147,946 downwards.
GATGATCCCAGTGCCACAGCACAGCCTGGCAAGCTACCCATGATGTATTCGATATGCCAAAAACAGTAACAATAATGGACCTCACTCCCAATGAATGGAGACATTACTGGTGCCTGCTCGAGCAAATCGATAAACAACTGGGAAGACAAGTGACACAAATGATTGGGCTATCCTGGTGCCAATCCTACAAGTTTTTGTGCATTATCTTTGTAAGCAAACACTTCAATTTACCATAGTATGGCATGTAATTAAAATGCAAATACACAGCAGTAATAAATGATCATAAACATAGAAATGCATTATAAGAAAAGGAAATAATGGAGTGCAGGAGCCCAATCAAATAAAACTCAACTGAGAAAATATTTACTAAAACTCCCCTTCTTGTTCTGTAATCCATAGTCTGGAGAGAAAGGAAAAGAGAAAGAGAGAGAAATGGAAAGAAATAAAGAACCTGCCATGGAGGAGGGCTGGGGGAAGGGGGAGGGAACCGGGACGTTGGTGGTGGGAGATGGGCACTGGTGGCGAGATGGGTGCTGGGACATTGTATGACCAAAACCCAAATATGAACTTTTAATTGTATATCTTTGTAATTGTAAAAAAAAAATTTTTAAAAAACTCCCCTTCTCTGCCTTACTAATGGGATAATCCCCTCAACTGTAAACATCAACAGCACACACTCTGTGAACTACATGTCCACGGAGCCAGTGGCAAGAGTTTTCTTAGACCCCATTCTACTTTTTTGCTACTTTGATTTAGTGTTGCAGGTGTAGCTGTGGTGGCCGGCTGTGTTGGCAGGTGATAGACAGGAGAGACAGACTTGTCTACATCCAGGGCTCAACCCCGTGGGCCCTGGATGGTTGATGGTCTGACATAGGAAAGGACTGGGCCACTTGGGATGAACCCAGAGCCATGTCAGAGCCTGGCAACTACTCGTGGTGTGTTCAAAATGCTAAAATCAGTAACAATAATGGACATCAGTCCCAATGAATGGAGATATTATTGGAGGGCTCGAGCAAATCGATGAACAATGGGAAGACAAGTGACAAGTGATATATTCATGTGTTTGTTTTTTTTTCACACAGTACAGAAACATAGTCTCAGAGTTAAATATTCCCATGTTCCCAGAGTCCTTAGACTAGAACATGTTGTTGTTTCTGATTAGTTGTTTGGAGCATTAGAGTTCCAAGAAGAATTTTAATGCCATTGGCCAAGTCTCTATAATGTAGGATATTATGATTTCTTACTAGCACAGCTTCCTCTATTGGTATTTGTTTGGGCTAGGTGATGGGAGTGAAGAATAGGTTATTGTTAGTCTGATGTGGTTGGGGATAGCCAAACCACTCTGGAATCTGTGAGGGCACTACAGGAGTTCCAGCTGTGTTCCCTGTGAAGTGTGAGGGAGGAAAGAATCACATCTTTGCAGTTGGGCTCACAGGCAGAGCTACTCACCCAGGAAGCAAGTTACCTCAGATCTGTTTAGCTTTTTGAAGAAGTGACACACATTACAAAAGACTCGACTGTTGTATATAATCTGCCACCGATGCATGAAGTTTAAGTGTCCGTATTTTTATCAATATAGTTCATCTTATAAAAACAAAGTGAAAATAAAGTTGATCTCATTTTAACCTTGATTGGGATTTACCTAATGATTTATGATGCTAAATAATTTTCATTGGCTTAGTGGTCATGCATGTATTTTCTTTGGGGAAATACTTATTCACACTCCTTGCCCATTTTCAGATCATATAATTACATGTCTTATTAAGCTGTAAGTTATTTATAAATTATTTTATAAATAATTTCTAAATAAACTATAAGTTATTTATAAATTGTTAGGGATAAAAATTCTGGAAAACCTTACCAGATAAAAATATTTTCAAATATGTTCTGAATTGCTTTCTTTTTTAATGCTATTCCTAGTAGCATTCACTCTATATTTATTTTTATTTCTGTGAATTGTTTTTTGGCCTGGGCCACACCTAGCACTGCTCAGGACTTACTCCTGGCTTAGTGTTCAGAAACTGTCTAGTCCATGGGACCAGAGCGATAGCATAGTGGGGAGGGTGTTTGCCTTGCACGCAGCTGACCCAGGTTCAATCCCGACATCCTATTTGGTCCCCGAAGCACCGTCAAGAGTAATTCCTGAGCAAAGAGCCAGGAATAACTCCTGAGTGTCACTGGGTGTGACCCAAAAAGCAAAACAAAACAAAACAAAAAAACTAGGAACTGTCTATTTCTGGTGGTAAACAGGAATTATACTTATGTGGTTTTAGGGTTTGAACCTGGGTCTTCAGTGTAAAAGCAAGGACCTTACTTCTGTACTATCTCTCCAGCAACTATTGCTTGAATTTCATCATTTAATTTCAATATTCTATTTAATATTTTAAAGTGTGTGTATTCATTTATTTCTTTATATATTTTAGCATAATTTTATTTCTTTAAGGCAAATTTCCAAAAGAATTGCTGATTCAAAAAATATGTCAGCTCTTCTTCATTTTAACTTATGCTAAAACTATTTTACTATAATTTTGTCAACTTCTTATCACAAAAAATAAACACAAGAACAAAATCTTCACGCCATCTAAGCTACTAATAGAAGTTTTCCACTTTCCGATTCTTGTTGGTAAAAATAATGAGAATGTTTAAATTTCGTTTTAATGCTCACTTTGCTAACAGATGAATCAAAACATATTTTCAATTACTTCTAATTCACACTTCAGAAAAATATCTATTGATATTTTCACCCACGTTTGTCAGAAAATTAATATTTTGTTCTGTCTTTTCCTTTGATTTAATAAGACCTTTCATTAACAATACAAAAATGAAAATGAGTAAGAAAAACCCATATTACTAAGGAAAACATTAATACTCAAATGTGGAAGAAATTATAAAACTTCCTCAGCTATAGAAAATCAATGATAAAGGAGAAAGAAGTAGGAAAGCATCAGCAATATGGTATACAAAGAGAAAATAGTCAGTTAAAATATCTTTTGGGAGAAATATTACAAGAGAAGACTAATTCATCATTGAAGACACAGTGAGATATGAGTAGTGCGACAAGGAATGATGAAATGGGTTTGCTCTTCAAGTTGTGTCCTCCCTTGAACGTGGATCTCATTGGTCTTCTCTCTGTGTTTCTGTTACTGCTGTTTCCAGTCTGGTTAAGTCAGTGTTCTCTCTTGAGCACACACTTCCTCTCTTTCCCCTCATGTGTTTCTGAGCAAAATTTGTTTAATAAAAACTATCCTCCTCTCCCCTTTCTCCAAAAGTGATCATATAATAAATAACCTAGGAACTTTATGAAGCTTTTTAAGGTGAATCTATTAATCCTGGAATAGCATAGAATGATTACTCTAAAAGACAAGGTCATCCTCAACTCAAATGCATCTGTAGAAACCTACACTAAAGTTTTTTTTTTAAAGATTAGCAAATGATAGTCTATTGGATCAAAGGAGAAGAGAGTGATGTGGATAGTGTCAAGCTATCAATTCATTCAGACTAAGACAATAGATATTAACATACTTTTTAAAGTTGCTTTTTTTGGGGGGCAACACTTGCCAGTGCTCAGTGCTCGGGGATCACCTCTGGCAGACCTCAGGAAACCATATGGAGTAGCAGGGATTGAACCTAGTTTGTCTGAATGCAAGGTAAACACCGTCACCACTGTACTATTCTTCCAGCATCCCCAAATAATAAACTTTTGAAAATTAGAAATATATGCCCAAATAAGAGATGATTCCTAGACAAATGAATTAGAAGTTAGTTTCATAAGTTTATGAGAAAAATATAACTCATAGAAGAAAAAAAATGCCAGCTTAGTAGATTCATAAAATGTGATGACAAAAAAGTTTCGTATAAGTAATTTGAATAAATGTAAAGTAATAAAGACTATCACTATCACTATCACTATCTTCCCGTTAATCATCTAATTGCTAGAGCGGGCACCAGTAATATCTCCATATGTCCTGTCTCATGCTAGTAGAACCCAAAGGCATCCGCTTGCTCCAGGAATATAAAGAGCCTCAAACCATTATATTAGGTCACAGGAATGACCTAATATAAATGTTACTGGTATTTGGCATATCAAATACTACACGAGCAGCTTGCCAGGCTTGCTGTGAGGGTGGCATACTGTTGTAGTCACCTCTAAATAAAGCATTTATTGATGAACTGCGTGGCCACTAGCGGCCACATGAGCCGGGCTGTGATACTCTGGTCTGCTGGGTGGAGTTGTGACGAGAGGGTAGTCCGGATGTGGAAAATGGCGGGCCCCGAGGAGTAGGAGAGGGTTGTCTGGCTTGTTGTGAGGCTCTGCTGGGGTGGCAGGCCAGGGCTAGAACCCGCCATGCCTCTGCCCCATGTCTGAAAGTCTCTGCCCCATGTCTGAAAGTCTCTGGTTCAGTATACCTGGGCGGATTGAAAAAAAAAAAACTGCTGCAGAGTGGCTGTTGATGATCTGGGCTGTGGTAGTCTGCTCTGCTGGGTGGAGTTGTGACGAGAGGGAAGTCCGGATGTGGAAAATGGCGGGCCCCGTGGAGTAGGGGAGGGTGGTCTGGCTTGTTGTGAGGCTCTGCTGAGGTGGCAGGCTAGGGCTATAACCTGCCATGCCTCCCAGGCGCCTCACGAGCAGCTGTGCACAGGGAGAGCAAGGAGCAGCTCTGCCCCATGTCTGAGAGTCTCTGGTTCAGCATACCTGGGCTGGATTGAAAAAAAACTGCTGCAGGGTGGCTGTCGATGATCCGGGCTGTGATAGTCTGGTCTGTTGGGTAATAAAGTAATAAAGACAACTAAAGGAAACAGTATATTGACAACATCAAGATGGTGGAATAGCAACAAAAATTAAAAATTATAGACTAGTCTTTTCCTTTGAGAAGTTTAGAGCCCAATAAGTGAATAAAGAAGCCCACCAACATGCAAAGCCACCCTGAAGCAGGTGAGAAAGATCGTGACATCTGCACCTTCTTATCTTTCCTCCGAAACATGTGGAAAGTTGGCAAAATTCCCAACTAGATATCTCCCTTGAGTACAAAGGAAAAGGTAGAACGTGCTGTGTTTGGGAACTTAGAAGTCTGGAGGAAGAAATAGTCCCTTGACTCACAGTACTGCAAAGAGCAGAACTATTAATTTGTATGCCAGACTGGAAGCCACTGGGAATAAAGGCCTGTTCCCAATTTCTTAAAAGGACAGATTGACTGCAGTACCGTATACGTACACCAGGTGGAGCAAACGGTTATAGTAATTTGTATGTACAGTTGACCCTTAAACAACAGGGCATTTGAACTTCAAAGAGTAAGTTCAGTGCCAGGTTGATGGGGCGTCCTGGAATGGGGGGCAGGTTCTGGCCCCTGCCCTCCCCCCCCACCCTACAGACACTCAGAGGCCAGAAAAGCTCGTACAAAACAACCACAGTCATTCTCAAGCTTCGGACTCCACAGCTGGACACAGCCCTACTCAAGAGGGGCCAAATTCAGGCCCAGGTATGGGGGACTGGTTGAAAAGTCCACCAGGCTTTCCAGGTAGCTGAAGCTGGGTCCCCTTTTCCCCCCACCTCTGTGCCCTCCACAAAGGCCTGGCGGCCCTGCTCAGAACTGCTACTAATGCTGCGGACCAGAAACCAAGTACTCAGGTGTAGGACAGAGCTTCTGCCTGCTGCCCTGGCTAGGCTGATGGGGCATCCAAGAAGGGGGCAGGTTCTGGCCCTGTCATACTGCCCCCACAGACTCTCAGAGGCTGGAGAACCTTGTATAACACAACCACAGTCATCCTCAAGCTCCAGACTCCAAAGCTGGACACAGCATGACCCCCATTGCAATATCTCAAAACCTGGTATACCCATCTAACACGTATCCCTTCACACCTCATAGAAACCAAATGGGTGGACATGATGTGTGGTCTGTGGAACTTACCGAAAATTTCCTATACAGTGGGCTCAGATGGCACAATGAGTTTTAAGAACCTCCAATGAGTTTTGTTTAAGACCATATTCACCGACTGTGTTTAGAGAAGTGGCCTCAATGAGCAGTATAGAATAGATTATTCAGTGTATAATTAGAGTAAGCTCAAATAGAGGTTGAGATAAATGTGAAGTAGGTGTTGTCTGTAAGTGCAGTGGTGGTGAGTCCCTGCTTGGCAGTAGAGAGTCACTGTATTCTGGAAACACAGAAAGTTAATCCAACTGGTGGTGGGATTGGTGCTGAATGATGAATCTTTCTAACAACTGTATTGCAAAAAGCTTTGTACTTTGTAAATCATGGTGTTTAAATAAATAAAATTTTATAAGAGTACGGGACAATCACTGTATCACTGTATCACTGTCTTCCTGTTTATCATCGATTTGCTCTAGCGGGCACCAAACATCTCCGTATGACCTGTCTCATGCAAGCAAGTAGAGCCCAAGGACACCTGCTTGCTACAGGAACATAAAGAGCTTCAAACCATTCCATCAGGTCATGGGAATGAGGTCTATAATTGTTACTGGTATCTGGCATATCAAATACGACATGGGTAGCTTGCCAGGCTCTGCCATGCGGGTAGCATACTCTTGTAGTCATCTCAAAATCCAGCATTTATTGATGAACTGCGCAGCCACAAGCGGCCGCGCGAGCCGGACTGTGATAGGCTGGTCTGGTGGGTGGAGTTCTGATGAGGGGGAAGTCCGGATGTGGAAAATGGAGGTCCTCATGGAGTGGGGGTCGTCTGGCTTGTTGTGAGGCTCTGCTGGGGTGGCGGGCCAGGGCTAGAACCTGCCATCCCTCCTGGGCACCTCATGAGAGGCTGGGCACAGTGAGAACCAGTAGCAGCTCTGCCCCCGTCTGTCTCTGGATCAGCATACCTGGGCCTGATTAAAAAAGACTGCAGCAGGGTGGATATCGATGAGCCAGGCTGTGATAGGCTGGTCTGCTGGGTGGAGTTCTGAAGAGGGGGAAGTCCGGATGTGGAAAATGGAGGTCCTCATGGAGTGGGGGTCATCTGGCTTGTTGTGAGGCTCTGCTGGGGTGGCGGGCCAGGGCTAGCCAATCTGATTCGACGTGGACAATCAGATTTATTTTTTTCTGTTTAGAGTTCATATTCACAAATTCAGCCAGTTGGATGTTTTGGATGGTCGCACGTCTGGATTCTGAGCCTGTATCAAGGAGGAACCAACTACAGGTTATGACTGAATAGGGGTAAGTGGCCTTGAGTCCTGCATTTCTCAAGAGGCAACTATACTAATCAAGAGGTTATTTATCTCTAGGAATATTTATAAATTTATCCAAAATCTCTAACTATGACTATTTGTGAAGATTTTCCACTACATAAATTCAATCTCTAGGAACAGAAACAGGTGGTTGCTTTTCCAAATTTCAGATATCAACAAATGAGCCCCAGTTTAAAGAAGCAAAGAGTAAACTATAGTAAAAACTCACAATACATGTCCAAAGATGACATAAAGAATGGAAGTCTATATGTTCCCTGACTAAAACTTGTCTAAAGCATAACCAATGAGTACAAAGAGAGCACAGACAACTATCCATGAACAAAATGAGAATCGCAATCAAGAATCAGATAGAACAAATAAAAACTCAGAAATTGAATTCAATAATTGAATAGAAAACTTCACTTTCAAGACACCAGTCAGCAATATGAAAGTATATGGAGATATAAAATTATAAAATTCTCTGGAAAAAGTAAAAATGTGAATAAGTAAATAATTCTATAATATTGTAATATTGGTACATAAGTTTCTTCCTTTGCTAATACTTCTCTAACAAAATTTCATAGATTGGGTGGCTAATCAATACAAAATCATTTATCACAGTTATAGAGATGGAAAGTCTCCATATTAATTAGTGTCCTACAATGGTCTGGCTCTGGGAAAATTTTGAGCCAATCTTTTTCTATTTTTGCAATTGACAATCTTTCATTGTATTATTGCCTGTCATGTGATAGAATGAAAAGCAAGAAAAAGCAACATCTCTTGCGATTCATATAAGGTCACTAATTATATTCCAGTGGGTTATATTCTAATAATGTCAAATTCAATGAACTCAAATTGACCACATTTCCTAATAATATCACAATAGGAATAAACTGACAACATAGGAGATTTGGGGGTACATAAATGTTCATGCATAACTAAGTAATTCTAGTATATAATATAAAACATAATTAGTAATGATAAACTTTGTTCATTTGTAGGAAAATGAAATGTTAAATATTATAATAAGAATATGTGGGGGGTGGAGCAATAGTCTAGTGGGTAAGGCGCTTGCCTTGCATACGGCAGGCCCATGCCGGCCCTTGTTCGATCCCTGGCATCCCATATGGTCCCCTGAGCACCACCAGGAGTGATTCCTGAGTACAGAGCCAGGAGAAATCCCTGAGCATTGCTGGGTTTGACCAAAAAAAAAAGCAAAAAAAAAAAAGAATATGTGTGGGGCAGAGAAATATACAGGAGTAGCTTTTCTGTATAGTAAAGTTATCAGCTTGAAACATAACTGTGGAGTTGTCACCTCACAACAGTAAGATCCACATATGTCAAGAAAACTAGAAAGAACTAGTGGAGTTGACATGGGGGAACAGGAACCTTACTTCATTATTTGTGGGAATGTCATCTGGTTCCGCCTCTATAGAAAATAACATGCATTCTTCTCAATGCTAAGATTTGAGCTTCCATATGAGCCAATATTTTACTTCTTGCATCTACCCAAAGAGCTCAAAAACATTAATAAAAAAAGTTCTACTATAATGTTCATTACAGCATTGATAGTAGGAAGACTAGATTAGACTGACTATTCTGGATAATAGTAAGTTTAGTTTAGACTTTTTATTCTACAAAAAAGATAACTGTGTAAGAACAAGTAAATTGGATATGGAAAGTGTAGCATAATATACACAATGGAATACTACTTGGCTATAAAATAGATGAAGTCTTGCAGTTTGCTTCTGCATGAATGGAACTGGGGTATCAGAGAGAGAAAACAACAATACGGAATCATCTCTCTGATCTGTGGAGGATACAGAAGCATAGAGGGATAAAAGATGGCTGAAGCGGGACGGCTGAATTGAGTTTGCTACGGCGGCATGAGAGTGACGGAGAGAAGCTTCGCGACTTAGTGGTGGGCCTAATATAGTAACATTATGTGCCTGAGACATTACTATTAACAGTGCTGTAAATCACACTGCCTAAATTTCAAAATTAAATGAAATATAAAATGAAATAGCTCATTATGCATCAAAGATATTTTATGCAATGTCCATGATAGCCAGCTGAATATATATGGAGAAATAGACAAAATATCAGCAATGAACCAATTAATTTTATTACATAAAATAAATACAACAAAATAAAAGTCAGTAAGAGAAAAGTAGTGACAAAATACAGTAGTAAAGAATATTAACAAAATGCTATTATTACCAAGTCTTTGCCATAAGAATTATTTTAAATGTAAACTCCCTGTTGAAATATATATATTCAAAATACCAATAAAGAGAATGATAACCACTATAGACTTTCTACAACTTGTCACTTGTCTTCCCATTGTTCATTGATTTGCTCGAGCAGGCGCCAGTAACATCTCCATTCATTGGGAATGAGGTACATTATTGTTACTGTTTTGGCTTATCGAACACACCATGGGTAGCTTGCAGGCTCTGCCGTGACTCTGGGTTTGTCCCAGGGGGCCCAGAGGCTTTTTATGTCAGACCATCAACCAACCAACCAGGGCCCATGGAGCAGAGTCCTGGTGTAGACAAGCCTGTCAGTCACCTGTCAACGCAGCCAGCCACTGCAGCCACACCTACAGGGGCAGACACATACAAACTCAAAATATACTTTGGCCTTTAACTTGAAGTTCCCTAGGAACTTATCCACAGCCATGAAAAATGTTCTGTCTGTAAGTCATAAAAATCTTTCTCATAGTCATCACTCACATAACGGAATATGCAAAGTTGGGGGTGTCACATGCAGCCATTCCTGGAGCTTACTCCTGGCTCGTTCCTGGTGATGGTATTCAGGGGCCCATACACAGGCCCATGGACATGGACTGAACAAGGATTAGCGCCACTAAAGGCAAGTGCCTTAACCTTCGTACTAATGAAGATGCAAAGTATTATATTGACACATAATAAATAGTTGAAAAAATTGTCAACGGAAGGCAGAAATGTCCACTTACTGAACTCCATGCACCAGCCCTTCTCCATCAGAATGCTTACTATTCTAATGTCTATTGTGTAGAAAAGTGTGCTTTTTTCTAAACCATGGTAATATTCACCTAAAAGCTGTTCTTATAATAGTATTTGGCGGGACAGGACTAGAACCCGCCTTCCCTCCTGGGCACCTCATGATCAGCTGGACACAGGGAGAGCCAGTTCTAGCCCTGTCCCACCATGCCAGCAGAGCTTCACAACAAGCCAGAGAAACCTCCACACCATGAGGGCTGCCAATTTCAACATCTGGACTCCACAGCTCCTCAGAGCTGCACCCAGCAGAAAAGCTGATCTTTCCCCATCTTGGCCACATGGTTCATCAATAAATGCATGAGATGAGAGGCTACTACAAGAGTATCCCACCTGCACAGCAGAGCCTGGCAAGGTACCTATGTCATATTTGATATGCCCCAAACCAGTAACAATTATAGACTTTATTCCCGTGACCTGAAGGAATGGTTTGAGGCTCTTCATGTTCCTGGAGTGAGTAGTTGCCCTTGGGCTACACTAGCATGTGACAGAATGTATAGAGATGTTACTGGTGCCCACTCGAGCAAATTGATGAACAAAGGGAAGACAGTGATAATAGTATTTACTATTTATAGCTATACAGATTCTCATTGTAGAGAAATTTTACATTATTTTCAAAGCAATGTATATGATCATACCACCCTGAATGCTCCCAATCTCGTCAAAGCAATGTTATATACTAGTCACTTACCTGAAACTAAAGTGTTTATCCAGGGTTTAATAGGCAAACAAACCTTTATATAAATCTTTTGTGCATTTGTTCATAATTAAAGGTAAGCAGCTCTTCATAATACAACAACTCCCCATAGGAGGCCACAGCTTTCTGTCCCTGTTATCCTATGGATTTAAATACAGAAATGGATAAATAGTGAACTTGATAAAAGGCAACAGTATGCTGTGGGAAGAATTCAATGCATGTATCTATGTGAAGTTCTTCATTTCTAAATGTTCAAGAAAATCCCTTGTGAAATTTTTTAGTACAAGTAAAGATTCAACGTTTTTTTTTATTTATACTTTTCAAATAAGAAAATGAGATGACAGAAGAAATGCAGCAGAGACAAGGGCAAATCTTTCACTCAAGTAATGAATCTGTACCAAAATACATCTAACCTCACTTGTACAAGAATAACTGGATGGAGTGTATCTGATTAATACATGTGCATATGTGCACTAGGATATTCTCAACTCCTAAGAAAAACAGGGGTAGAGTGGTAGCTCTCTGGAGATTCGTTGACATTCAGGACACAAATTGCTATATAATCTGCGCCTTTTTAAGTATTAGCTGAAATTTTCTAAACACACTCCAACTGTACCTAACAAACAAAAGCCTCTCTCCTAATTCTCACCTGGAGAGAGTTAATATAGATCCTCTCCACAATTCAAATTTAGGATCCAGAAGTTATTCTCGTAAGAGTTCCTTATCACATTTTAGTGTCACTCCAAAAATAAATTAAACTCCAGATTCTACAGTGACACTGTTCTAAGAGAAAGTGTGGGAAAAATGCTATAAGAAACAAAAGAACTATCTCATGTATCTAAGTTAAAATAAATGGGCCTTTAGACCTCAGGACAACCTTGAGTTTATCAACTTCTTAACAGGCTTTGAAGACCAGTTCTAGTTAATTTCGTGCAGCATGTTTAGAGATCAGAACCCTGTCCTTTTTCACTCTGCTCTTCATTTCTCACCAAACACTAAGTCACATGACCTTTAGCTGCACAATTAGATACTAATAATAAGACACATGCTGTGCATGAGCAAGCCTGTAGTCATTATTCAATATGCAATTTTATTTATTTTTATTTATAAACTTTCTATAATAAACTAATTTTTGTTTTTATTTTTTAATTTTTTTTTTGCTTTTTTTGGGTCACACCCGGCAATGCTCAGGGGTTTCTCCTGGCTCTGCACTCAAGAATTACTCCTGGTGGTGCTCGGGGGACCATATGGGATGCCGGGATCGAACCCAGGCCGGCACAGGCCGGCCGCATGCAAGGCAAACGCCCTACCCGCTGGGCTATCGCTCCGGCCCCAATAAACTAATTTTTGATTAAGGAATAAAATAGGTTTAAAGTGGAAGTATCAAAAATACTCATGCATATGATAATTAAAAGGGAGTGAAGATGTCAGTACTTATATAATACAAGCTAGGCTGTATGTAATACCCTATAAACAGATAAAGATAATAATTTGAAATTTTGCTTTTATCATTCTACAGTATATTATCCATTGTCTTAGAAATTCCACCAGTATAATATAATAATTCAATCACACACACACACACACTCACACACACTTCTTATATTAGCATTTCCAAATCTGTTAAGCAAATGTTGACAGCATTTAAGGGAGAAATAAATGGCAGCAACACAGAAGTAGATAATTTCAGTGCTAACTTGAACAACAATGCTTCAAACACAAGTATTTCAATAATGAAAGAGAGCACTTGAACCACACAACAAACTAAAACTGGACTTACACAGACACTCCATAAATTAACAAAGAATATATGTTCTTCATACATGCACATGAAATCACAGTTGAGGTCACAAATCAAGTCTTCACAAATTTAAGAATGTTGAATTAATGTCAATATAGCTGCATGGAACTGGATATTATGACTAAAACTAAATACTAATAATGAAAGAAAAACTGAAAAATCCAGAAATGTGTGAAAATTAATTTACATAATGCTAGTGGGTCAAAGAATAACTAACAAGTGAGAACAGGCAGTATTTGTCTTTCATTTGGTCTACAGCATATGTACCATTGAACACAGATACATGGGGCAGAGTTGCTACCGGCTCTCCTTGTGCACGGCTGATCATGAGGTGTCTGGGATGAAAGGCGAGTTCTGGCTCTGGCCCACCATCCCAATAGAACCTTGCAAGAAGCCAGAGGCTTTGTGGCTGTGCAGTTCATCAGTAAATGCATGAACTGAGAGCCTACTACTGAGAGTATCCCACCCACACAGCAGAGCCTGGCAAGCTACCCATGTAGTATTTGATAGGCCTAAAACCAGTAACAATTATAGACCTCATTCCTGACCTGAACAAATGGTTTGAGGCTCTTCATGTTCCTGGAGCGAGCAGGTGCCCTTGACTACATTAGCATGCAACAGGACATATGGAGATGTTACTGGTGCTGGCTCCAGCAAATCGATGAACAATGGGAAGACAAGTGATACAAGTGATACCATTGCCTGATTTTTTAAAATTCATTTTCTATGTTTTTATTGAATCATCATGAGACAGACCATTACAGCTGCTAATGATTGGGCTTCAGTCACATAGTATCCTAACACCTATTCTTCCATCAATGTGCATTTCTCAGCACCAATGACCCACTTTGCCTCCCTTCTCCCCGCAACTCCCAGCCCTCCCCAAACTGCCTCCATAGCAGGTACTTTTCTTCCGTGTTTACTCTGACTGATTTTTTAATGACAAAAATAAATCACCCTTTACTTCTTAAGCTAAAATCTAATTTTTCATAGCATATAATAATGTGCTGGTTTATTAATTTTTGTGCTAATATTTTAAATCTATATTAATATAGATTTGCCAAAATTCCTTTTGTCTATAATAAAAAATTGACAAACTAGAAATGAAATAAAACTATCCCAACATAAAATACACCATATACTAGAGACCACAAGTGACATTATACTATGTAATATGAATAAATTGTCTTTTCCTCTAAAATCAAAAGGAAGAAAGAGATTCAAGTTCTTATTAATTGCAGTCATTATAGTTCATTTGATCATTTGACATCCTGCTATTTGTTGATTTGCTCGAGTAGGATGAGTAACTTTTCCATTTGTCCCTGTCACGTGCCAGTGTAGCCCAATGACATCTGCTTGCTCCAGGAATAGGAAGAGTCTCAGCCATTCTTTCAGGGTCTTGAGGAAGAAGTCCAACCATCTTGTAGGTGGGTAGCCACGTGATTTTTGATGTCCCATGGGATCCAGTCTGTAACAGCTCTAGTCCTGTGGTCATCTCCAAGTCGCATTACATGATTTTCGATGCCTTGGCAAATAGACAGTGTCCCTGACTCTGGATCATCGACAGAGGTCGGAACTCCGATTCATTCTCTCACTTGAGTGAGGTGTGGTTTTCAAAGCATAGCTCCTTCAATTCCTCTTTAGGAAACCCGAATATCGTTCTCATCCTTCTATCATAGGGCCCAGGTCTCTGAGGCATATATAATGCAGGGAGAATGGTGGAGTCGAAGAGATGTGCCTGGAGCAGGAGGTTCTTTGTCCTTTAGCTATTTCTTCGATGCTCTTGAAGGCGTTCCTTGTCGATCTCTTCCTCCCTGCGCAGCTCAGGTTTTATGTCATTCATCGTGTTGAGTTTTTGACTTAGCTAGACATAACTGCTGCATTCAGAGATGTTTGTTCCATTGAGAGTGAATGGAACCTCTGGAATTAGTTTAGTTTTCATGAACATAGTTTTGTTGAGATTCAGCTGTAGACCTATCTTTCCACATTCACTGTTGAAGACAGCCAGCATATCTGCTGCTTGGCTAATGTTTGGAGTTATTAGGATGCTGTCATCAGTGAAGTGGAGGTGGTGTAGTTGCCAGCAGTCTAGTCTATCTTCACTCCCATTCCTTCCCATTCCTTCCCATGTCACACGATGTTCTTGAGGGTGGCGCTGAAGAGTTTTGGCACTGAAGCCTTCTTTTAACATTAATAATCACTTCCTTGTAGAATGGTGAGATCCTGGTGATGAATGTAGTTCATGAGCATAATATAGCTCATGAAGGATCTTGATATATTGGGTTTCAGTGCCCTGTTTGGCTAGGGCTTCGATGACTGCTTCAGTCTCAACAGAATCAAAGGCTTTTTTTAAAATTAATGAATGTTAGACAGAGTAACATCTTGAACTCCCTACAAACCTCAATGAGCTTGGTTACTCTGTGGATATGGTCAATTGTGCTGAATCCTTTTTGGAAGCCAGCTTTTTCTCATGGTTGTCCTTCATCTAATGTCCTGCCAATCCTGTTCAGGATGACTCGAGTGAACCGCTTGTAGATGACGGACGACAGCAGATGGGGAGACAGTTGCCAATGTCGTGAATGTCTCCCTTCTTGAACAGTAGAACTGTCCTGCTGGTTTTCCATTGGGATGGCACCTTGCATTCAGACAGGTAGCGTGTGAAGAGACGAGTCAGTGTATTGATGAGTACCGATGGCAGATTCTTCAGGTGTTCGAGTCTGATTTGTCTGGGCTGGGTGCTGTTTGCTTTTTTACCAATGAAATGGCATGTCAGATTTTAGAAGGGAGAACGTTGGGAACAGCATATCCATCCTGAGGAATTTGGTTTGTGGGCAGGTGTACGTGGCTATCAAAGAGATCTGAGTAGAAATCCTAGATAATCTACTCCAGTGCCCTTCTGGAAGATGTGATCCATCAGGATGTTGGAGGGCAGTCATCTTGGTCTTATAGTTGGCTAATGCTTTTCCCGGCTTCTCTGCTGCATCAGCCAGTATTGTTGCTCTTCTCTCTTTTTTTCTCTTCTCTGTTTCTTTTCTAATTTAATATTTTTATTATACCAGCGTGAGATATACAATTGCAAAGATGTTCATATTTGGGTTACACCTTACAGTGTTCCAGTACCCATCCCTAGACATAGAAGGGAACAGAGTCTAATAATTGTTGAAAGTGCTTATATTGCTATTCTCTCTTTGAGGTCTTCCTTTATCACTTCTCTGTACTTCTTTGTGAGTTTGGACATTAAAATATGGTTGCCCGAGGCTTGCACCTTGCCACATTGGTGAATGAGCTCTAGAGTTTTTGAAGACAGGCATCCTTTTGTGTCTTTCTCTCTCTTGGCGTTCTTTGCACAATCATAGAGGTGCTGAACCAGTCGGTTGTATTCTTCATCAATGTTGTCAATGATGGTGTCTGAAAGTCCTTAGGGAGACTGAGATAGTACAATAGGTTTGTCATTTGCTTTAAATGCTGCCATCCCATATGGTCCACCAAGCACTGCTAAGAGTAAAATTCCTGAGTGCAGAGCCAGAAGTAACCCCTGAGTATCACTGGGTGTGACCTTAAAGGTCCCCCAAAATATTTACAAGTCCTTGGAGGGTCAGAGTGTTGATACAGCAGGCAACATTTTAGCCTTTCATACAGCTGAGGGGGTTTGATCATTGCCACCATCTATGGGTCCTGTACTCCACCAGTAGTGATCCCTGAGTACAGAGCCCAGCTGTGTGCCAGGTGTATCTCCCCCAACAACAACAAAAACATCTAGAAATCAAAAAGCTATAAGAATAATGCATTCATCTCTATTTACACATGATAAAACCTAATTAATCTATACACAAAATTTATCTAGCTTAGTAAATTTTCAGGTACAAAGACAACTCACAAAAATCTACTGTCTTTCCAGAACCTAGCATCCAAAAAACTAAGAATCTAAAAAAAAAAAACAATTTCACTTAAAATATTTCATAACCAGCGCTTTAAAATGGAAAGTTCTTTGATATGCACTTTCACAACTCTATTGACCATAATATCTAAAATAGAAGCCAGAGAATATGGGGAAATAAATAAAACATATACAAACTAGAAACAAATCCATTCACTTATCACTATTTGAAGGATATATCAAAATCAAAAGTCTTCAAATCTTTCACACAAATACTAGAAACAATAAATTCAAAAAAGTCACAGAATCAAACTCAACATAAATGATTGAAGTGTTTCTCTTTTCTTCTTTCTTAGAGTGGTCATTTGGACAGAGTGGTTAACATGGTGTTAACTTCATGGTCTTGTTGGACAAAGTTGGTGCAACTTCACCGCAGTTGCCTGAGATTCTCCACCATGCCCCGATGGCTCCTTGAGCTACCCATCCCCTATTGGTTGGTTGTATTTTCTGTCTCTTTTCTTAATCGAATCACTGTGAGAAACACAGTTACAAGGTTGTTCATGATTGAATTTCAGTTCATAGGATGCTCCAACACCCATCCTTTCCCAGTGTACATTCCCACCACCAATGTCCCCAGTTTCCCTTTCCCCATCCCCCTACTCCAGCCTGCCTCTTTGGCAGGGACTTCTCTGTCTCTCTCTGTCTCTGTCTTTCTCTCTCTCTTTCTCTCTTACAAATACACACTTTCTGGGTATTGTGGTTTGCAATACATGAACTGACAGGTTAGCATGTATATCCTATTACCTACTCTCAGAACTCAGTTGTTGTCCACAGTGAGCATTTCCAACTATCACTGTCATAGTGATCCCTTCTCTATCATAACTGTCCCCCTCTACTTGTGGCATGTTTCCAACTGTGGCTCAGTCCTCCTGGTCCTCATTTCTACAGTCTTCAATATTAGTCTCATACTATATTATTATTTTATGACTTGACTTGACTTCCCATAGATCATCGATTACCCAGTAACATCTCAGGCACCAGTAACATCTCAATATGTCCTGTCACATGCAAGATAGCCCAAGGGCATCTGCCCACTCCAGGAACATAAAGAGCCTCAAACCATTCTATAAAGTCATAGGAATGAGGTCTATAATTGTTACTGGTATTTGGCATGTCAAATACGACACGGGTAGCTTGCCAGGCTTTGCCGTGCAGGTGGGATAATCTAGTCGCCTCAAGACTTGAGCATTTATTGATGAACCACACCACTGAGCCAGGCTGAAATCAGCTCTTCTGCTGAGTGAGGTTCTGATGTGAGGGAATCCGGATGTGGAAAATGGTGGCTCTCATGGTGTGGGGGGTTCTCCTGGCTTCTTGCGAGGCTCTGCTGGGGTGGCGGGCTAGGGCTAGAACCTGCCATCCCTCCCGGATGCCTCGTGATCAGCTGGGCACAGGGAGAGCAAGTAGCAGCTCTGCCCCATGTGTGTGAGGCTCTCATAATTCCTCATTCCCCATAAACTCTCCAGTTTGATGCAAGTAGAATGATTGTTGAAGTGTACAAATGAGAAAGATTCTGAAAGGAACTGGTGCTAACATACATTGAGTCTAAGATTAAACTGCAGTGGAAGAGCTGCTGCGCCTGCACAGCTGTGGATATGGAGTCTCTGTCTTGCGGTGGTTGGCTATGGTGGCTGGAGCTCAGGGTCACACCCACTTAGCCCAGAGGCTGGGGACTGGGTGGAGGCCCCCAATCCTTGCTCTGAGTCCAGCAGGCATGGTTGCCTGCATGGCGAGTGGGCCCTAGGGAGCTATGTAGGACACGACCAGGCACTGGCCGAGCCTTTTGCTTTTCCCCCAGGAACTCCATAGGGCCACTCACTATGAGGCCGAGCTGCGCAGCCGTGGATCCAGATTATTTTATATACCACAAATTAGTGCAATCATTGTGTCTGTCCCTTTCCTTCTCACTCATTTCGCTCACCATGGTACTCTCCATGTCCACCTATTTACAAGTATGAGTTTGTTTCCCCTGGTGTATAAACTTGCTTTTCTTTGTGGTTGCATAGTATTCTGTTGTGTAGATGTACCATAGTTTCTTCATGCCCCCCTCTCCCCACATTGGTTGGTAATCTCGGTTTTAAAAAATCAAAGACTAATGGTCATTTCATATGGTCTCATTCAATATTGTCAATCACTTTGTTTAGTTTTGCTACAAATCACAGATGAGTGAGGTTGTCTGATATTTGTTTTTCTCCCTTTGACTTATCCACTAAACATGATGCCGTCATACATCCAGATGCAGTAAATTGCAAGAGTTCACATTTCTTAGAGATGCATAGTATCCTATTGCCCTTATCTATCACAACTGCTTCATCTATTGCT
This sequence comes from Cryptotis parvus, assembly GCA_021461705.1. Lineage (NCBI taxonomy): Eukaryota > Metazoa > Chordata > Mammalia > Eulipotyphla > Soricidae > Cryptotis > Cryptotis parvus. The sequence goes on along the minus strand of JAJIBD010000700.1, from coordinate 128,971 downwards.
GAACATTTAGGGATGTTTCAATATCCTGGATATTGTACTTAGAACTGCAATAAAATAGATGTGTATATTCCTTTTCAAAATTAATTCTTTTACCTTTTTGGGTTTTTTCTTTATTCTTTGTTTTTGGGGACAGATGAAGCAACACCCAGGATTTACTGGGATGTGCACTCAGGGATCACTCCTGACAGTATGTTTGGGACCATATGGGTCTCCAGGGATCAAATTTGGGTGTCCGGCATGCAAGGCAAATAACTTACCCACTATATTATCTCTCCAGCTCTGCCTTTAGGTTCTTGAGATAGTTCCATGTATCTTGAGCTATAACCATGTAAACCCATAGTTATACATGGAAATTATGTTCTTCGTTCTATGTTCTAACTTTGCAGAAGTTACCATAGTTTTCCATGGAGGCTGAACCAGAGCATTCCTTCTAGCAGTAAAGAAAGACCTTTTCACCACCTTCCAGCGAGCATTGTTATTCAGTCCTTTTGATTTATGCAGTTCTCCCTTTGAGCTGTTTCCTTCTCCCTTTTTGTGCCCTGTCATCTTGTGAACCACCTGTTTACAGCCCATGGCGGCACTCACGTTACAGTAAGTACGGCCTGCATCTCAGGACGTGGTGGCCTGTGAACCAAAACCAATCTGCTTACCATTAGGCCTTTCTTTCTCCATTCTGGGCAATTGCGCACCTCACTGCAGGTCCCAGGCCTTGTGCTTGAGTTGGGAAGAGCAGCCATGTGCTTTTCATTTCAAGGGTGTTGAGCTTCAGGGAACTGGCTGTGCAATCCATCGAGACCTGTGACATGTCTGCTGCTCTGTGTTTCTTCTATGTTTCTGGTTGGCCCCTTCATATCTCTCTGTCAGGAGAGGCTGGAGGAACTGCAGCCTGAGGTCCGTATACCTGGAAACTATCTTTTCCTCCCTCTGTCATGACATATTTACAGGAAATGGCTGCTTCCCACTGGCTCCTGAGTTGTAGCCTTTTATGCATGCACGAATTCAGGCTTCAGATACCAGGCTGCAACTGTGCTGGTTCTGCTAAACACCCATGCTGGGGACTGCTCTGGTCTCAATTCTTACTCTTTTATCTGGGGACTGTAGTCTCTGTCTCTCTGTCTCTCTCTTTCCGTCCCTGATGGCTAGCAACTCTCCCCTGGGTCTGCAGTATTCATCCCATTCCTTTGACCCCTGCCACTGATCTCCAGTCTCTGATTATTCTTCTAAGGGAGGTCCTTGAAATTTTTTCTATTCATAAAGCTTTCTTTCATGGACCCAGAAAGCTTTAGCTTTACTTGTTTGGGGGCTCACACCAGTCATGCTCAGAGCTTACTCCTGGATCTGTGCTTAAGACTCACTTCTGGGAGTGCTTGAGTATCTATGTGGTGTCAGGGATTGAACATTGTCAGCCATAAGTGCCCTACCACTGTACAATTGCTCCAGCCCAGCTTTTTAATTTTGTTCCCAATTCTGTCATCTTGGACCAACTTCTCATCTGTTGTTTTTCTCTCATGAGTAATAAGTTAGCAGAGAGGGAAATTTAAAGACTGGCATTTATGATTACTTGATCATTGATCACTTGATCACTTGACATCCCATTATTCGTCGATTTGATCGAGCGACCACCAGTGATATTTCCATTTGACCCTACCATGTGCCAGTGTAGCCCAATGGCATCTGGTTGCTTCAGGAATACAAAGAGCCTCAAATTGTTCCTTCAGGGTCTTGACGAAGAAGCCTGACCATCTTGTAGGTGGGCGGCCAAGTGATCTTTTGACATCCCGTGGGATCCAGTTGGTAATGGCTCTAGTCCAGCGGTCATCTCCAAATCGCATTATATGTCCAGCCCATCTGATTTTCGATGCCTTGGCAAACGAGACAGCGTCCCTGACTCTGGAACAGCGACTGAGGTCGGAACTCCATATTCCTTCTCTCACTTGAGTGAGGCGTGATATTCCAAGCACAGTTCTTTCGAGCATTCTCATCTTGTGTTCGTAGGGCCCAGGTCTCTGAAGTGTATGTTAATGCAGGGAGAACGATGGAGTTGAAGAGTAGTGCCTGGAGCCTGACGGTCTTTGTCTTTTTTAGCTATTTCTTAAACGCTTTTTGAAGGCATTCCATGCTGCTCTCTTCCTCCTGTGCAGCTCAGGTTTTAGGTCGTTCATCATGTTTACTTCTCGACCTAGGTATACATAACTGCTGCATTCAGAGATGTCTGTTCCATTGAGAGTGAATTGGGCCTCTAGAACTAGTTCATTTCTCATGAAAATAGTTTTGTTGAGATTCAGCTGTAGACCTATCTTTCCACATTCTCGGTCAAAATCAGCCAGCATTTGTGCCGCTTGGCTAATGTTTGGAGTTATTGGAATGATGTCATCAGAAAAGTGGAGGTGATTTAGTTGCCGACCATCTATCTTCATTCCCATTCTTTCCCATTCTAATTGTCGCATGATGTTCTTGAGGGTGGCACTAATGAGTTTTGGTGAAATGGTATCACCCTGCCAAATCCCAATTTTGACATTGATGATTGCTTCTTTGTAGAATGGTGAGATACTTGAATGAGGCGTGATATTCCAAGCATAGCTCTTGAATCCGTAACACAGCTCACGAAGGCTCTTGATGTATTGGATTTGAGCACCTTGTTTTGCTAGGGTTTCGATGACAGGTTCAGTCCACAGAATCAAAAGCTTTTTTTTTAAATCAATGAACGTGAGACAGAGTAGCATCCTGAACTCCCTACACACTACAATGAGCTTGGTTACTCTGTGGATATGGTCGATTGTGCTGAATCCTTTTTGGAAGCCAGCTTGCTCACATGGTTGCCCTTCATCTAATGTCTTGCCAATCCCGTTCAGGATGACTCGAGTGAACCTATTGTAGATGACAGACAACAGGCAGATGGGTCAATAGTTGCCAATGTCGTGGATGTCTCCCTTCTTGAACAGTAGAACTGTCTTGCTAATTTTCCAATGGGTGGGCTCCTTGCTTTAGGACAGGTAGTGTGTGATGAGTCAAGCCAGTGTATTGATGAATACTAAAGGCAGATTGTTCAGGTTTTCGGGTCTGACTTTGTCTGGGCCTGGTGCTGTTCCCTTCTTTACTGACGAAATGCATTTTGGATTTAAAAGGGAGAACGTTGGGAACAACATATCCATCCTGCAGAATTTGGTATGTGGGCAGGTGGACGTGGCTATCAAAGAGATCTGAGTAGAAGTCATGGATAATCTTCTCCATTGCCTTTCTGGAAGATGTGATAGATCCATCAGGGCATTGAAGGGCAGTCATCTTGGTCTTATAGTTAGTGAAGGACAGATGGGTGTTGCGAGGTGCTTTTGAGGCTTCTACTGCATCTTCCAGTATTTCTGTTCGTCTCTCTTTGAGGTCTTCCTTTATCCCTTCTCTGCACTGCTTTGCAAGCCTGGATGTTAGCATTTGGTCACCTGAGGCTTGCGCCTTGCCATGTTGGCGAATGAGCTCTAGAGTTTTTGAAGACAGGCGTCCTTTTTGTGTTTTTTTTCTCTCTCGGCATTCTTCACACAATCATTAAGGTGCTGAACCAGTCGGTTGTATTCTTCATTGATATCATCAATGATGGTATCTTCCCATGTTGCCGCAGTGGTGCCAAAGAATTCCCAGTTGGTGGTAGTTCTGAGAGTTCTCTTCTTAAACTTTGCAGCCGTTTCTCCGGCGTTGCTTGAAGTAGAATTTTGCACGAAGGAGACAATCGTCCATTCCTGTTTGGAATTTTGGAAAGACAGTGACATCGGTCAGGCAAAACCTTCGATTGAAGATGATGTGGTTAATTTCATTGTGGAACTGTCCACCAAGAGATTCCCATGTTCAATGTTTCGATTCAGCCTTCTGGAACTGTGAGTTCCCATGAATGGTCTTGGTGGACATGATGAACTCAGATAGTCTCTCATCCTGTTCATTTCATTCTAGGTCATGGGTCCCAATGTGGAGTTCTTCGGCATTAAAATCACCGACTATGATCTTGTAGAAGGTGTTATTTTTTTTATAGAACTCCTCCAGTTCCATGTAGAATTTCTCAGTTTCTTCTTCCTTGTATGTGTATGTTAGTGCGTAGACAATGAAGATACAAACTACTGCAGTTGGCCGCATTTCTTCAAGTGTAATCGTCCTATCCAGTTTGTTAGCCATTCAAAAGAACCAATGTTCGCATCCGTGTTCGTGTTGACAAGGACACTGACGCCACCGACACCTCTTTCATCACAGGTTCCGAGGAACAGTTCTTCTCCAGTGTCAAAAACAGTGTGATGCGATTGACGCCTCCTTGTCTCAGTCAGACCAATGATGTCATATTGATCTTTTGCGTTCCACCCTCAGGTCCTCCATATATACTTCCGTTGCCAGTGTACGTGCATTAGAAGTACAGACTGTCATTTTTGTCCTTCATTTTGGCAGCTTAGTGTTGCCCTGAAATTTTATCAGGCCCTCCTTGTTCTTCCTTCTTAGTAAAAAAGGGCTCTTTCAGGGTCAGGTAGATGAACCTTTTTTATCACTTGTTTTGGCATATTGAATATGCATCGGACAGCTTGCCAGGCTCTGCCGTGCGGGCGGTATGCTCTTAGTAGCTTGCTGGGCTAAGCAATGCCAGGAGTAATTGCTGAATGCAGAGCCAGGAGTAACCCCTGAGCATCACTGAGTGTGATACCGCTCTCTGCCCTGACAAGCAGGTCATACCTCTTCAGCCGCTCCATGTTGCCAGAGGACACATGGCCTGTGCCCCCGTCGTCCCACTGGTGGTTCTTGATGAGCACAGCGGCGGTAAAGATGGTAAAGAAAGATAACTGCCAGATGTCCGTAATCGTGTACGCCCCGCTGGCCTGGTCTGAGGCCCCGCCGGAGTCGCCCGGGAACGGGGCCCCAAGCTGAGGGGCTCCTCTACCTCACTATTGCTGCTCGCTGCAGCCTTGCCGCGCTACCCACATAGCCAGTCTGGCCCGCGCCGGGGTCTCTGCCTTGCCTAGTCCCGCACCTAGGAGCTATTATCCCCGGCGCCCCAAGAGCAAGGCCGCGCAACAGGTGCCCGCATGGCTGTTCCCGCCGCTCTCCACACAGCCACGGGACCCGAGTCGGGGTCTGCTCACTGCCCGGCTCCCACCTCTGCCATCGCTGCCACCTAGCCGCTTCCTGTGCAGCCGCCGGCGCCTCTGGCAGCCGCCATATTTAATTGATGATTACACCAAAAATAAAATACCTAAGAAAAAAATTTAACTATGGAGGTGTCTCGCAGACATGGGGGCAGAGCTGCTACTGGCTCTCCCTGTGAACAGCTGCTCACGAGGCGCCTGGGAGGGATGGTGGGTTCTAGCCCTGGCCCACCACCCCAGCAGAGCCTTGCAACAAGCCAGACGACCCCCCACTCCATGAGGGCCTCCATTTTCCACATCCGGACTTCTCTCTTGTCAGACCTCCACCCAGTAGACCAGCCTATCAGTGCCCGGCTTGCGCGGTTCATCAATAAATGCTGGACTTAGAGATGCCTACAAGAATATGCTACCTGCACGGCAGAGCCTGGCAAGCTACCCGTGTTGTATTTGATATATATGCCAAATACCAGTAACAGTTATAGACCTCATTCCGGAATGGATTGAGGCTCTTTATGTTCCTGGAGCAAGCAGATGCCTTGGGCTCTACTAGCATGAGACAGGACATATGGAGATGATACTGGGGCCCGCTCGAGCCAATCGATGATGAACGGGAAGACAGTGACAGTGATGGAGGTGGAAGATAATATAGAAAGATGTGAGGGGCAGGGTATAAGATGGATCAAGGGATGGAATAATATACCTGGTGTATGAAAGACCTGAAGTTTGATCCCCTGCAGGGCCTCTGAGCACGGAGTGGAGGGCTGGTGCAGGGTGCCTCGCATAAGCCAAGCACAGGACCACGTGTCACTGGGAATGGCTTCTGGGCTCTCAGCAGCCGCTATAGAGATACACTAGGTCTTACTGAAGGGCATTTAAGAGGACATAACTAAGAGATACTTATACATGGAAAGTGCCTATACATGGACAGGAACATAATTAGAATTTATATTTTCTGTTTGACTTGGTTCTGTTGTCAGAACCAAAATAAATCAACATTGATGGAAACTTCAGGGTCATCTCATTTACCTTCTAAGTCTGTTAGAGAATGTTTACCCACGAAAGTTTGGTTATTTTTGTATTTTCATTATATTACTTCATAGGAAACTAATTTGTCTTTGGAGCTAGTCTAATACTTAAAGTGACTAAAATAGTATTCAATATTTTTATCATATTCTTTTCACTGGTTCTAATGTTCTGTAATTATACATAGAAATGTCATGTCATCATCATTAAGACAATATTTCGGTGTCTGAGAAAGCTAATTAAGTCTACACCTCTGCCTAGACATCGCTTTCTCACTAACACAGATGATTTCCAGTTTGTTTTTCTGTAAAACCCTCTCTCTGTAACTTCCTAGTTTTCCCAGATAAACTTAACTTTTCCTTTTCTCTTTGAAAATTATATGGAGGAGGCATTTGCATATTATCCTCGGCTCACTGCTCTATGCTTCCATACTGCACATTAAACATGTTGAACGCATAAATAAAATATACTACCTTTACTTTCCAATACTTCATTGATATATTAATTAGTGAAGTATTAGAAAGTAAATCTTTCCATTGCAAAATTAATTCATTAACAATATTCAGTGGGTTGTTAGAATTTTTAAAGGAATTTGGTGCACAGCATGATATTCTATTACCTCCCTGAGCATCAGTGACACAGAGTTTAAAATGATCAATTTACAGTTAAAAAGCTGATTATAGAGTGATAAAAATTGTGACATAAATTATTGACTGATGGAAGCAATGAGACAAATATTTAAAAATAATAATTTTGCTTTGTGGTGGCATAATTGATTATTTTCTTCTAGAAGTTTCCTGTATGTTTATATATTTTGTATTTATAATAGAAGCAAATTGAATAAGAAAAACATGAAAGCCACTGGCTAAGAAAACTGGGCAGCTACATGTAAAAAAATGAACTTAGACCTCCTTCTAACGCCATGCACAAAAGTCAGATCAAAATGGATTCTAGATCTCGATATCAGACATGAATCTATAAGGTACATCGAAGAAAACATAGGAGAAACGCCTATGACATCGAAACGAAAAGTATCTTTAAAGACGACACACCGCTGACCAAGCAAATGGAAGCAATGATAAACAAATGGGATTATATAAAATTGAAAAGCTTCTGCACCTCAAAAGAAACGGTGACCAAGATACAAAGACAATCCACAGAGTGGGAAAGGATATTCACCCAATACCCATCTGACAAGGGGTTAATATCCAGGATATATCAGGCACTGGTAGCACTCCACAAGAAGAAAACAGCCAACCCCATCAAAAAATGGGGAGAAGAAATGAACAGAAGCTTCCAAAAAGAAGAAATTGAATGGCCAAAAGGCATATGAAAAAGTGCTCTTCATCTTTGATCATCAGGGAGATGCAAATCAAAACAACAATGAGGTACCATCTCACCCCACAGAGACTGGCACACATCCAAAACAGCAAGAACAACCGGTGCTGGCGTGGATGTGGGGAAAAAGGGACTCTCATCCACTGCTGGTGGGAGTGCCGACTGGTCCAGCCCTTTTTGGAAAACAATATGGACATTCCTCCGAAAGCTAGATATTGAGCTCCCATTTGATCCAGCAATAGCACTCCTGGGAATATACCCTAGAGACCGAAAAACACATAGCAGAAACACTATCTGTACTTCTTTATTCATCTCTGCGCTATTCACTATAGCTAGAATCTGGAAACAACCTAAATGCCCGAGAACAGAGGACTGGCTAAAGAAACTGTGGTTCATCTACACTATGGAATACTATGCGGCTGTCAGAAAGGATGAAATTATGAAATTTACCTGCAAATGGATGAACATGGAGTCTATCATGCTGGAGTGAAATTAGTCAGAAGGAAAAGGACAGATATAGAATGACTGCATTCATTAATAGGATATAGATACCAGTGTTTTAATAAATATGGGAAATTGTAATGGCAGATTAAAACTCACCACTGAATATACACAAAGAGACTTAAGTGATTAACTCTAACTATCTGCAGGGCTAGCCACAATGTGTAGAATAAGAGGGAGAGAGATGCAGAGACAGAGAGAGAGAGAGAGAGAGAGAAAGAGAGGAAACTGGGGTACCTGCTATTAAGGCGGGTGGGGGGATGGGAGGGGGGGTACATTGGTGGTGGAAATGGGGCACTGGTGGAGGGATGGGTGCTGGAATACTGTATTACCAAGAACCAATTATGAACATCTTTGTAATTGTATGTTTCACGGTGGTATAATAAAAAAAATTAAAAAAAAAAAAAAAAAAAAAAAAAAAAAAAAAAAAAAATAAAACATATGCCATCTGATACAACTTAATATTTTACTTACTACAAATGCCTTCTATGTCACATTAAGTTACACATTTGGTCACCAAAATAACCCAATGTATGTGTTCGAATTTCCTATTAAAACTGAATTTGCATCTCAATCAACTCACAGCAAGATGGTTTGAGCAATCTGTTCTAAGACATAATTAAATTAAACCTTTTCTCAGCCATATTACTTCCTTTGATATTTCTGATTTCATCTCTTTTGTTCATCCTGAATTTTACCATTTGTCTTTTTAAAATTACATGGAGAGGCATCCATGTGTTGTCAACTATTCTATATTTCCGAGGTTGCAGTGGGGAGTGTTAGGAAGGTTGTATTTATAGCAGCAAAATTTAACTAGGAAAGAGAATTTCCTATTCTGGAATGCATGGTAGTGTATCTTAGCTTACACTAGTATCTATATTATGTGCAGCAATTACCAAGAGGTAGAGTCTGTCTCACTAGTCAAGGAACACACAGATTTTTCTCATGTAAATCATATTAGGAGGGTTGCTTCTGGGAGGTTACCTGCAGTCATCTGGGATTCTATTAAGCCTTTATGAAAAGATGGGATAAATTAAACCAAATTAAATGTTGCTCCAGAGTGAACCACCACCATGCTTTAATGTGATCTGAAGTAAGAAAAGTATAGAAGTATGTGGGAGTAAAGTAGAAACAAAGGTGCTGAATATAATCATAACACAAGAAAAATAATCAGGAAATAAGCTTGCAAATCCAAAGCATACACTTTCTATGTGTAATCCTAAGTTCAAGAAGAACTCAAATATACCCAAGATATTTGTCACATAGCCCAGGAGATGTGGAAGGAGAGTATATGGATAACTGCATAGGGTTTGTCTTAGGAAAATGTGCTACGTTTCCCCCTGTTTCCATGAGGAAATAAGAAAGCTTCATTGAAATATGACTTAAGCATCAGGTTTACCTCCAGGGAGATTCAGACATATGTGACTGGGTATAAAAACCTTGCTTATTAAAGAATCCTTCCTCACCTTAGAGCTACTCAGAGCAAAGAATTTAAGTCACAGCTGGTCACAGCTAAATCCCCTGCTTGAGTTCTAAGACATTTGGTTACTACAACAGTACAGTAGAAATTTGTTAAATCAGTAAGTCTGTCCACATCATTTCCTGGATGGGAGCAATTCTGTTTTCTCAGTCTATTTTAATACTTTCTAGAACTGAGAAGCTGCTAAAGCATAGAATCAGGAACACACTGGATCCAGTGAACACACTGAGCATGAATCAGAATCAAATTCTACCTGTCACCTGCTATTCATAAGCCTTTAATCTGGTAGTTTACAGAGACTTTTTAAGTTTCCAGGAATCAATGTCAGACAGGCCCAGTGCTCCCCAACCCAGTCTACTTTCCTGTATCTTATACACAGCCACTTTAAGTGCTACATGTTTCTTCAGAGAAATTTACTGAAGGATTAATTCTCTAAGTCTTCAGTAGTATATCAAGATCCTTCCTCAAAGGGAAGGATACTCCCCTGTTTTAAAGGAACTTTGGATCTAGAATCTGACTCAAGTATGAAAACTGAGGGACCAGACTGCATTTAGATGATTTGAGTCAGACTTTCATCCACTAAATAAAGAAATTTTTAGTTTTGGCCAGAGCACTAATACAGTGGGGTAGGGCACTTGCCTTGCACACAATTGCCTGGGTTTGATCCCAGGCATTCTTCTTTTTATTTTTGGGTCACACCCAGCAACGCTCAGGAATTACTTCTGGCAGAGTTTGGGGGACCATATGGGATGCTGGGGATCAATCCTGGGTTAGCAGTGTGCAAGGTAAAATCCCTACATGCTGTGCTATCGCTCTGGCTATGATTCCCAGCATCCTTTATTGTCCCTTGAGCCTGCCAGAAGTGACTAAGTGCATAGTTAGAGGTAGACCCTAAGAACCTCTGCGTGTGCCTCCCCACCTATCAACCCTGCCCCAAAAGATGTTTTCAGCTTATACAGTCATGCAAGTCTTCAGCAGGCTATTGGTCCACTTCTATTATAAGTCCACCAGGATCTACATCCTTCAGGCTTCAGATGATTATTTTGGCCCCACTTATACTTTGAGTCACTAGTTTTCTTCTTGGGTTTCACATATGGGCTCTTTTCACTTTCCAGAAAAGTTTCAGCCCTATTGCATCAAGATCCCACTTTGATGACAGCTGTTCCAGCTCTGGTTTCTGACCTACTGAGATAAATACCCTATGTAGGTTCTCAAGAATACTGATGTCCACTCAGGTCTGCTTCTCTTAGTCACAATGAAAGGCATAGCTGTGAGTTGAGATACTCAAAGTTTAATCTGTAAGAGAGTTTGTGATGAATTTAGCTTCCCAGACAACATTCCAGAAATTACAAATCAAAAGGGAAAGGAAACCACTTCTCCAACTTCCCAAGTCCATTAATGGACTGCCACAGGCCGATTCCAATTTAATCTTATGAGAGTCTGCAAGGGGCCCTTCTATGGAGCCCACTATAGGTTTGGGTTAGAACTAATTTGTGGGAATGCTTGTTCATGATGAACTGGTATAACTTACAGTTATTTATTTATTTGCAAAGGGAAACATTTTTTTGGAGAGCAAATAAAAACTTGAGTGTCCTTAAAATAACCTTGAACCCAGATTTCAAGTAACCCAATCTAGAAAACAACTCATAATTGCTTGTAAGGGAGATTTAAGAACAGAAGTTAGAGTGCCTCTCAATAACCCAATGACCTTCAAGTTAGACATGCTGTGGTTCTCAAACTGTGATCATCAAACATGTCATTCATCTCACATGTCATTCAGTGATCTCACATGTCATTCAGTGATCATCTCACATGTCATTCAGTGATCATCTCACATGTCATTCAGTAATTCTGTGATCATATCACATGTCATTGTGATTCAGTGACCATCTCACATTCAGTGATCATCTCACATGTCATTCAGTGATCATCTCACATGTCATTCAGTAATTCTGATTCTCTTAAGACTTTAATTCAGACTTGTCATGGGACCTAAGATTAAATATTTCCTGCAGACTGTAGGTGATATTGATGTTACTGGTTTTCAGACAATGATCTCAGTATCCAGGTATAAATAAACCAGCTTTAAAGTTGAGTACAGGTGATAATGATACGAATAGTTATAATACGTAATAGGTAATCACTAGATCACTAGATCACTAGACATCCCGTTGTTCATCGATTTCCACTACCGGGCACCAGTAACATTTCCATTTGACCTATCATGTGCCAGTGTAGCCCAATGGCAACTGGTTGTTTCAGAAATACAAGAGCCTCAAACTTTTCATTCATGGTCTTTAAGAAGAAGTCTGACCATCTTGTAGGTGGGTGGCCGCATGGTCTTTTGACATCCCGTGGGATACAGTTGGTAACGGCACTAGTCCAGCGGTCGTCTCCAAATCACATTACATGTCCAGCACATCAGATATTCTATACCTTGGCAAATGAGACAGCGTCCCTGACTATGGAACACCGACGGATGTCACAAGTCTGGATTCCTTCTCTCACTTGAGTGAGGCGTGATATTCCAAGCATAGCTCTTTCGATTCCCCTTTGGGAGACCCGAATAGCGTTCTCATCCTGCTTTCGTAGGGGCCCAGGTCTCTGGGGCATATGTTAATGCAGGGAGAACAGTGGAGTTGAAGAGAAGTGCCGGGAGCTGGAGGTTCTTTGTCCTTTTCCCTATTTCTTCAATGCTTTTGAAGGCATTCCATGCTGCTCTCTTCCTCCTGCACAGATCAGGTTTTAGGTCATTCATCATGTTGACTCCTCGACCTAGGTACACATAACTGCTGCATTAAGAGATGTTTGTTCCATTGAGAATGAATGGGGCTTCTGGAACTAGTTTATTTTTCATAAGCATAGTTTTGTTGAGATTCAGCTGTAGACCTATCTTTCCACATTCTCAGTCAAAGTCAGCCAGCTTTCGTGCTGCTTGGCTAATGTTTGGTGTTGTTAGAACGATGTTATCAACAAAGTGGAGGTGGTGTAGTTGCTGACTGTCTATCTTCACTCCCATTCCTTCCCATTCTAATTGTCGCATGGTGTTCTCGAGGGTGGCGCTGAAGAATTTTGGTGAAATGGTATCCCCCTGCCGAACCCCTCTTTTGACATCGATGATCACTTCCTTGTAGAATGGTGAGATCCTGGTGGTGAATCTGTAATAGAGCTCACGAAGGATCTTGATGTATTGGGTTTGAACACCCTGTTTGGCAAGGGCTTCGATAACCGCTTCTGTCTCAACAGAATCAAAGGCTTTCTTTAAATCAATGAACGTGAGACAGAGCGGCATCTTGAACTCCCTACAAACCTCAATGAGCTTGGTTAACATGTAGATTGGTCAATTGTGCTGAATACTTTTTGGAAGCCAGCTTGCTCTCATGGTTTTGCTTCATCTAATGTTCTGCCAATCCTGTTCAGGATGACTTGAGTGAAGAGCTTGTAGATGACAGACAACAGGCAGGTGGGGCAATAGTTGCCAATGTTGTGAATGTCTCCCTTCTTGAACAGTAGAACTGTCCTGCTGGTTTTCCACTGGGAGTTCACCTTGCATTTGGACAGGTAGCGTGTGAAGAACCGAGCCAATGTATTGATGAGTACCAAAAGTGAGTTTTGATTCACTTTTCAAATTCAGTGAATTTGAAAAGTACTGAAGGCAGATTCTTCAGGTGTTCGGGTCTGACTTTTGTCTGGGTCTGGTGCTGTTTCCTTCTTTACCGCCAAGAATGGCATGTTGGATTTCAGAACGGAGAATGTTGGGAATGACAACCTAAGAGGTAGGGAGTAATAAGACAAAGGGCCAAATGCTGAAAAAGCAAATCTCTGTAACTGACCTATTTTAGAATTGCAAAATACTCAAGTAAGATAAATCCCTCAGGGACAGGAAGGAGGGAGGGTATGCTAACACATGTTCTAGAGAGGAAGCAAGCATAAAAGCTGAAACATACAGTTGCTTTAAGAATTTTAGGGTGACCCTGAGCCTAATAAAGCAGTAGGGGAACTAACCCATGAGATTTCCATTTTCAGCTGAGTTTCTAACCCAACCCAATTATTTACTCCGTGTAAAATAATTTACTCCATGTAAAAGATTGTGTCTAAGCATGTGCTCTCAGGATTCAGACTGATCAAGTTAAATAAACTGAGTTTGTAATAATCATCATCATTATTATTTTTAAAAAGCATTCAAAAGACCAGAGATGTGACTACGTTGATTAAGTGTGTGCTCTTGCCTGGTTTTGGTCTCCAGTACTGCAAAATAAATTAAAACACTAAAAAAGACATCTAGAGCAAAATAAGCAAGTCACTAAGAGTGGAAAGTAGAAATATTCAAAATATTTTAGTATGCCACCGAGAGATATACAATTATAAAGATGTTCATGTTTGGGTTTCAGTCATACGGTGTTCCAGCACCCATCCCTCTACCAGTGCCCATGTCCCACCACCAATGTCCCTGATTCCCTCTGACCTCCCCTAGCCTGCCTCTATGGCAGGCACTTTACCTCCTCTCTCTCTTTCTCTCTCTTTCTCTCTCTATTTCTCTCTCTCTCCCTCCCTTCTCTTACACATTGTGGCTTACATACATTTAGAGATTATATATATTCCTTTGCCTCTATTCAATGCTCAGTTCTAGGCTGGTATTATCATTACCAGAGATTCCCTGCACACTGTTCCCTTCTCTGTATTACCTAACCTCTGACTCCCACATACTGGTGGTTGATTCCACCTATTGACAAGACCTCCGAATCTATGTTTTGTCTGGCCTTAAACTAGTAACAATTATGGATCTCAATTCCATGACCTGAAGAATAGTTTGAGGCTCTTCCCTATCCCTGGAGCAAGCAGATGCCCTTCGGCTACACTTGCTTGCAACAGGACATACGGAGATGTCACTGGTGCCCGCTTGAGCAAATTAATGAACAAAGGGATGACAGTGATACAGTGATATATCACTGTATCACTGTCTCCCGTTGTTCATCTCTCTCTCTTGCTATATATATATATATATATATATATATATATATATATATAATATATATATGTGTATATATATAATATCTAGCATATAGATGCATCATTCTTTATCTGTCCTTTTCCTTCTGGCTAATTTTACTCAGCATGATCCTCTCCATATCCATCCATTTATAGGCAAATTTCGTAGCTTCACTTTTCCTAACAGCTGCATAGTATTCCATTGTGTAGATGTACCAAAGTTTCTTTATCCAGTCATCAGTTCTCAGGCACTCTGGTTGTTTCCAAATTCTGGTTATTGTGAATAGTGCTGCTATGAACATAGAAGTGTAGATGGTGTTTCTGCTGTGTGTTTTGGTCTCCCAGGGTATATTCCCAGGAGTGGTGTGGCTGGGTCAAATGGGAGCTCAATTTCTAGTTTTGGAGGAATGTCCAAATTGTTTTCCAAAAAGACTGGACCAGTCAACATTCCCATCTACAATGGATGAGAGTCCCTTTTCTCCTGCATCCATGCCAGCACCAGTTGTTCTTGCTCTTTTGGATGTGTGCCAGTCTCTGTGGTGTAAAATGATATGCCTTTTTTCTCTTTCATTATTTGTATCTAGGAAAGTAATTGACTTTTGGGTATTGATTTTGTATTCTGCCACTCTACTATAAATATCTATTATTTCTAGAGCTTTTTGGTAGAGAGTTTAGGTTCTCTAGGTATAAATAATATCATGTCATCTGGAAATAGTGATAGCTTGACTTCTTCCTTGCCTATCTGGATGCCCTTAATGTCATTTTCTTCTCTGATTGCTATGGCAAATACTTCCAGTACTATATTGAATAGAAGTGGTGAGAGTGGGCAACCTTGTCTTGTCCCTGATCTTAGGGGAAGGATTTCATTTTTCCCCCACTGAAAATTATGCTCACTTGGGGTCAGAGCAATAGCACAGCGGGTAGGGTGTTTGCCTTGCATGTGACCAACCCGGGTTTGATCCCGACATCCCATATGGTCCCCCTAGCACTGCCAAAAGTAATTCCTGAGTGAAGATACAGGAGTAAACCCTGAGCATCACTGGATGTGACCAAAAAGTAAAAAATAAAGAAAATGATGTGTGCTGTGGGCTTTCGGTAGATGGCTTTGACTATATAGAGGAAGATTCCTTCAATTCCCATTTTATGGAGAGTTTTTGTCATGAATGGGTGTTTGATCTTGTCAAATGCTTTCTCTGTGTCTATTAATATGATCATATAGTTTTTATTTTTTCTCTTATTGATATGGTTTATTATGTGATTGACTTTCGAATGTTGAACCATCCTTGCATTCCAGGGATGAATCCTACTTGGTCATGGTGTATAATCTATTTGATGAGTCTTTGGATTCTGTTTGCTAGTATAGTTTGTTGAAGAGCTTAGCATCTGTGTTCATCAGGGAAACTGGTCTGTAGTTTTCTTTTTTTGTGATGTCTCTGTCTGCTTTGGGTATCAGGGTGATATGTATCTCATAGAAGCTATTTGGGAGTGTTTCTCTCCTATTTCCTGGAATAGCTTGAAAAGGACTGGCAGTAGGTCCTCTTTAAAGGTTTGGAAGAATTCACTGGTGAATCCATCTGGACCTGGGATTTTGTGTTTGGGCAGACTTTTAATTAATGTTTCAAGTGACAGGATAATTCGGTATTGGTCATCTTGTTTTTGTTGTGGGAGGCTATAGGACTTCAGGGAATGTGTCCATTTCTTTCATGTTTTCTTGTTCCGTGGCATACAGACTCTCAAGTAATCTCTGATGATCTTTTGAATTTCTGTGGTTTCTGTTAAGATGTCTCCCTTTTCATTTCATTTGGATTTTCTCTTTCCCTTTCCTTACGAGTCTTGAAAGTGGTTTGTTGATCTTGTTTATTTTTTCAAAGAAACAACTTTTGGTTTCATTAATCTTTTGGATTGTTTTTGGGCTTCCAGCTCATTGATTTCCACTCTAAATTTTATTATTTCCATCTTTATGCCTGGGTTGGCCTCCTTTTGTTGGTCTTTTTCTAAGATTTTTTGAGCTGTGAAGTCAGGTTATTTATTTAGGCACTTTCTTCTTTTCTGATGACTGCTTGCAGAGCTATGAATTTTCCTTTAACAGTACTTTCACTGTATCCCACAAGTTCTCATAGTTTGTATCTTCATTTTCATTTGTTTCCAGGAATCTTTGGACTTCTACTTTGATTTCTTCTATGGCCCATTGGTTATTCAGCAGTGAGCTGTTCAGATTCCAGTTGTGTGGCTTGACTCTCTGTTGTTCTGTGTAGTTAACTTCCATTTTCAGTGCATCGTGGTCTGAAAAAACACAATTTCTATCTTAATTTTATGTAGGTATGTATTGTAGCATGTGATCTATCTTGAAGAATTTTCATGTGTACTGGATAAAAATGTGTATTTGGCATTTTGGGGATGAAAAGCCCTGTGTATATCTTCAAGCCCTCTTACTTCCATTTCTTCCTTCAGTGCCAGTGTTTCCTTGATGAATTTCAGTCTTGTCGATCTATCAAGAGTTGACAGAGCTGTATTGAAATCTCCAACTACAACTGTGTTACTGTTAATGTCTTCTTTGAAGTATACTAGCAGTTGTTTAAAGTATTTTGCTGGCCTCTTGTTTGGTGCATATATGTTTAGTAGTATGATTTCTTCCTTACTTATTAAGAAATGACTTTCACTGTCCCTTCTGAATGTTTTTCAGCCTAAAGTCTATGTTGTCAGATACTAGTATGGCCACACCAGCCTTTTTAGAGGAGTTGTTTGTGTAGAGAATTGTTTTCCAGCCTTTGACTCTGAGTCTGTGTTTGTTCTGATTGTCCAGATGTATTTCTTGTAGGCTGCAGAATGTTGAATTTAGTTTTTTAATCCATTTTGCCACTCTGTGTCTCTTAATTGGTGCATTTAGGCCATTGACATTGAGAGAGATTATTGTCATGGAATTTTGTGCCATCTTCCTGAAGAAGGCTGTTGTGCTTTGGGGGGTTTTCTTATCTTACAGTAGCTCCTTCCAGTCCTTTTAAAATTGGTTTTGACTCTATGAAATTCCTGGGCTGTTGCTTAACCATGAGTTGTGTGTTTTTCCTTCAAATCTGAATGTGAGTCTAGCCAGGAAAAGAATTCTTGGTGAGAACTTCATTTCATTGAGTATTTTCATGATATCCCACCATTGTCTTTGTTCTCAGAGTGTTTCATCTGAAAAGTCTGCTGTGGATCTTAGGGATGCTCTTTTGTATGTGATTTCTTTCTTTGATTTTGCTGCTTTCAGTATTCTATCTCTATTTATGGTTTTTGTCCTTCTAATTAGGATGGGCCTTTTTCAAGCCCAGCCAAGGTATGCTGATCCAGAGACTCATACACGGTGCACAGTTGCTACCGGCTCTCCCTGTGCCTAGCTGATCACAAGGCACCCGGGAGGGAAGGTGGGTTCTAGCCCCTGGCCTGCCACCCCAGCAGAGCCTCGCAAGAAGCTAGAGGACCCCCCACACCATGAGGGCCGCCATTTCCCACATCCAGACTCCCCTTTCGTCAGAGCTCCACCCAGCAGAAGAGCTGATCACAAGCCTGGTTCATCAATAAATGCTCAAGATTAGAGGTGACTACTAGAGTATCCCACCTGTACAGTAGAGCCTGGCAAGCTACCTGTGTCGTATTTGATATGCCAAATACCAGTAACAATTATAGACCTCATTCCCATGACCTGAAGGAATGGTTTGAGGCTCTTTATGTTCCTGGAGCTAGCAGATGCCCTTGGGCTACACTGGCATGTGACAGGACTTATGGAGATGTTACTGGTACCCGCTCTAGCAAATTGATGATCAACGGGAAGACAAGTGATACAAGTGATACAAGTGAATTAGGATGTATCTTGGAGTATTCTTATTTGGAATTTTATTTAGCTGGTACCCTTCGGGCCTCCTGAATCTGGGAGTCAGCACTCTTAATTCTGGGAACTTCTCAGCAGTTATGCCTTTGACAGTTGTTTCTTCATCAGGATTTTCTTCCTGCCCCTCTGGGACCCCAGTGATCCTTATGTTGTTCCTTTTCACTTCATCCTGATTTTCTCTTGTTATCTGTTCATTAATTGTGTCTTTTTTTCCATCTTCTGCTGTTATCTAGAGAGTCTGTGCACCTCGTCTTCAAGATCACTAATTCTTTCTTCAGCAGTTGTTACTCTGCTATGGAGGGCTTCCAGTGAGTTTTTCATTTCACCAACCACATTTTTTATATATCTGTCATTTCTGTTCATATTTCCATTTGGATTTTACTCCTTATGCGCTAATGTCCTCTTGAATTTTATTGACTTAGTATTCCATTGCTTCTTTGAGCTCCTTATGCATTCTTAACATTTCTTTTGCAAAATTCTTTGTCAGAAAGGTTATATAGCTCATTGTAATTGCTTGGCTCTATCTGGGCTAGTGACTTCACTCATGGAGTTTGGTGGAGTTCTGCCTTGTTTTACCAGTACTACCTTTGAAGTTTGCAAATTCTGTACAGTTAGGGGTGTTTAGGCTGTTTGCAGAGGTTTTTGTGGGGTATAATAAATGTTGAAAGCTATGTTACCTGGTACCTCTATGTAGGATATTTGTTGACTAAGTTCTTTGAAATTTGGGATGTGAGACCTGTGATAATTGATGTGATAATCAGACACCCACCTGAGTTGGAGGTGAAGGGGAGTTTGAGGGTCGGGGGGGGCAGTGAGGGGTCCAGATGGCGAGTGTGCCTTCCCAGGTGCCTGTCTGGTCTCTCTGAACTTTCTAGGTCTTTTGGAGAGGGCTGGGGTGGTACCGCACAGTTATCAGGGATGCACCTGAGTTGGGGGTGAAGGGGAGTTGGAGGACCACAGGGTGGGGGGTGAGGGGTCGGATGGCAAGTGTGCCTCCCTAGGTGCCTATCCTGTCTCTCTGAATTTTCCCAGTCATTTTTTTCTTTTTTGGGTCACACCCAGCAATGCTCAGGAATTACTTCTGGTGGTGCTCGGGGACCATATGGGATGCCAGGGGTTGAACTTGGGTTGGCCACATGCAAGGCAAATTCCTACCCACTGTACTATCGCTCCAGCCCCAAATTTTTCCAGTCTTCTGGCTAGAAATATCTAATTTAAATGGCCAAGAACTTCAACTATATTTTCAAATGCAGACTATTATGAATTTTATTTCTACATGTAAAGCATCTAAATATAAAGAATATTTCATTCAAAATGAATAGGTAGAAAAATACTATAAATATCAACTAAAACAGCATCCTAAATTTAGCCTACCATAATCAAAATAAAATTCAACATATGAGCTCCCTGTTATGGTGTTCTAAGACAGATGCATCTTCAGGTTTATATCATTTCAATCAGAAATATTTAACTTGCATTTAACCATAAGAACACAATCAGACAAATCCAAATGGAGATACAGTCTGTAAAATAATTGAGAAATGTGATTGTTATAAAAAAAAGTGGAAGGGGGAGATTTTAAAACTATTTTCGATGAAAAGAGATTAAAGAGAAGTAAATAAATATAGTGAATATAGTGATGTGTCGTCTTTAAAGATACTTTTTGTTTCGATGTCGTAGAGCGTTTCTCCTATGTTTTCTTCGATGTACCTTATAGATTCATGTCTGATGTTGAGATCTATAATCCATTTTGATCTGACTTTTGTGCATGGCGTTAGAAGGAGGTCTAAGTTCAATTTTTACACGTAGCTGCCAAGTTTTCCCAGCACCATTTGTTGAAGAGGCTTTCTTTTGCTCCACTTAATATTTTTTGCTCCTTTATCGAAGATTAAGTGGTTGTATATTTGAGAGTGTGTTTCAGGATACTCAGTTCTATTCCATAGGTCTACGGGTCTGTCTCTATACCAATACCACACTGTCTTAATTACAACTGCTCTGTAGTAGAGCTTGAGGTTGGAGAAAGTGATACCTCCCATCTTCTTTTTCCCAAGGATTGCTTTAGCTATTCGTGGGGTTTTATTATTCCATACAAATTTGCAGAAACAAGCAAAATTTTAAAAAAACAAATGTCTTTTTGGTATTCAAAAGACCAGGGGGCTAGAGAAGTACAGGGTTGGGGGTAAGGCCTTGCATATTGCCAACCCTAGTTCCATCCCCAGCACCCCAAATGGTTCCCTGAACCCCACCAGGAATTATCTCTGATTATAGAGCCAAGAGTAAGCACTGCCTTAACACAATAAAGTTGACTAGACTTGTATTTCAGCTATAGCCTATGGCTTCCAGTATAGAATCACAGACTACCTTGTAATGTCCTGGGTCTATCAAGACTAAGCCGAACCAGTCCCTCAGCACAGCCTTCTGGGTTATTGCCACCACATATAAGGAGCCTAAGTGAGGTCCAGGCATCCAGAGCTCTGAGTGATGAAGCCTCAGAAGGGATTTAAATTGAAATGGGCCCTAGGGATAGGCACAGGAGCTCAAAGCTGCCCAGGAGCCAGAGAAACAGGGACAAACAATTGCTCAGTGGCTGTGACAACGCTGACACCCCTGTCCAGCCCCATCCTCAGGGAGCATGTGGAGGACGTTGACAAAGATGCAGCCAATATGAAATGAGGATTTCTTGCAGATTCTCAGGAGGTGGGAAATCGCATTTAAAGAATAAAGTCATGAATCAGACAGTAAAAAATAAGACCCAACTTTGGAAAAGCACACTCTTACATGCCGTTCAAGAACTGTGAGCACTGCCAGCTCAAAACCCATGACTTTATAGATCAGATGGTTCATTTATTCCCTGTTGTTAATCACTGAGGGGAAGAAATGATTATCATTAAGTGCTAGTCACTGTAACGTAAGTGGGGACTAAGTGTCGGCCTGCTTAGGTGATTTGAACTTGATCATGGAGAGTTATTGAAAACTTCAGCAGGGAGTGACAAAATTTGCTTTGAGAACTCGCATGGGAAAAGTAGGTCAACCTGAAATCACTCCATTAATAAAATGTTGTTTGTCTTGTTTTGATTTCTCTGTTTCATCTGAGCAAGTGGAAAACTTGCACTATGACTTGAGGACACAGTGAAGTCGGTGGGACCCCACAGGTGGTTGACGTGAGGCGGGGAGGGAGAGATGACCACTGCCTGCCTCTGTCTCTGCCACCCTGGGACCGGCTGGGAAGGCAGACAGGTAAAGTCTTTGCAGGAAAGTCAGACCTAGACTTAGTACCATGTCCTATTTCACAGAAAGGAATTTCTATCTCATAGACAGGCAGTGAAGTAAAAACAGATTTTATCTGGCGAGTTTTAGGAAGGGGATGGAGGGAGAGAAAAATGGGAGAGAGTAATGCACTTCAAAAGAGAACGTGGGCTTCTCCAAGGGCTGAGAGAGCCCCAGCACACATCTCGAGAGGGGGAGATATGGGTGCACATGAGCTCGGGCACCACATGTGCTCGGCCGCATGGGCACAGGCAGCACATGGGCTCAGGCACCATATGGGCTTGCTCCCTTCAAGGTGGCTTTTATAGGCTTTTCCTAAGTTACCTCCACATGGGGCTTCTATCTAGGGAAAAGTCCATTGATATTGTGATTACCAAGGGGGTAGAGGTGGGAGTGGTTGATGGGCCTCTTTGAAATTCCTGACCAGGCCTTTATTCTTGCTGGAGTTTCTCTCCAAGGGGGGATACAGCCTTCTCTGGGTCTCTTGGCATAAGGTGAAATCATATCAGGTGCTAGTTCCTGATTGAAGGTGTTGCAGCCTTTGCACTATTGATTTGATTTCTCCCTAGGAATTCCATTGCCCTGGGGGTCCACCCCTGTCTATCTGTTACATCAACAGGAGCCTGTGACACTGTCTTTGTGGACATAGCATGAGGAGAAATAAGGCTTAGGCAGCAGCTTCATTCACAACCCAAGGCTGCTCACCTTTAGGCTGCACCATTTCAGCTGCATCTGGTTCCTGGATGTAAGAGTCACATCCTAGTCCAGGAAAGGTTTCAGACCCAACAGCAGCCACAGGTACAAAATGGAGTTGTTAAGTAAACAAGTTTTCCAAGCAAGTGCTAAAGATTCAGCCATAAGAAAATTTTTTGCTTATACGGGGTTTAATAAAGAGGAATAATTATTTAAAAGCCTTTATTAGGTTCAACCAAAGTTGCCATATAATGATTAGCCATTAGAGTCAAATCAAGGAGGATAGCCTTGCTGAATTTGTATGTGTGTGTGTGTGCACACACACACACACATATATGCATGCATGTGTGCTCTGTTTGCCAAGGATTGAACCCTGGGGCCCTGTGCTTATAGAGTATTTGGTCTACTACTAAGTTTCATGCCCATCCTCTCCTGAATTTTAAAGCTTAACAGGAAATAATAGTTTATTCAGGAATGATAAGATTAGACTCTGGGGAAAAGGACATCACAACAATGGTACCGTTTATTGAATATTTATCCTGTGCCAAAAGCAGCCTGCATTTTATATGTGTTAACGCATTTAATTTCCATAATGAATTATTTGGCAGGTACCTTCATCATCATCACCATTTTCATAGGAAGAGGCATGCTGGAGGGATGTGAGGGAACTCACTTTCTAAAGAGATTAATCTCAAGCCCCTTGCTCTTGATCACTGGTACCACTGCATCAGTGATGAGGGAAAAGCAGTTCTAGGCTTCATTAAGAGCCACAAGGAAGCTCTCTGATGAGTGGCAGTGTGTTGACAGTATTTGTGGGGCAGTTTCAGTGCATCATTGGGGTTAAGAGGTAGGCAAGGCCGGGTTAGGCACAGCTCATCTGTACTCAAAGCAGAAGGAAGGTTCCCTAGAAATTGTATTCTGTGTTCCTGGATCAAAAACCCCAAATGTGATTTCAACTTCTTGTCCTTTTTAAAGAGGACAAGTTGGTTCAAGTTATTTGTTGACAGCAGTGTCCATTGAAATCAGTGTGATAGCCGAGGGAACTCTCTGATGGACCAGACTTCAGAAGGATTCATAGAAGTTTGAAAGGGGGAACATGTCAACCTGGGGGAAAAGTCTGGCCAGAACCAATGAGTATAAAGCAGCAAAGAGACAGAATCTGGAAAACAACAACAAAAAATACCCTAAAGACAGCAAAATAGTGCCTTTAAAGCTGTTTCATTTGGATTGAGGACAAGGAAAGGATTGTCCCAGCACTGAGACAGATGGTGTAATGTTACATGATGAGGAAAGGCAGGAGTCTTCAACTCTCAGCTTTTCTGTTTTCTCTATCAAGAAAAATGGTCTTTGATCTAGAAATGTTAAACAAATCTCTAGAAGAGGAAATTGAATCTGTGTGAGAAATGTAGGTGAGAAAACAAACAGGACATAATGAACTCAGTTTTTTAAGTTCAGGTAAAAGGATATGCTAAACAGTGTCTTCAGTGTGGTGAATGAACTGAATTAACCCCCACTTATACCAAAATAACTTGCAAATATAAACTCAGACTTTGACAGGTTAGAAGGAATTCTAGAACTACAGAATTAGAAATGAGTACTTTTTCTGTTTTTCACATGGGATAGAAATGAATTTTCATGCTTACCAAAATTCTAGAGAGCATTATTAAAGAAATTATGAACAGCTATAAAGAAGTCCAAAAATTATTAAGGAGCTACTGGTGTTTACTGAGAGACTATAAAAACAAATGTCATTTCCTCTTGTGAGTGTTGTGACATTTATAATGCCAATAGACAGGACAGAAGTTGGTTATCAGGAAATTACTTTATCAAAGTTTCCTGTAATGCCTCATAAGTAAGACACAGAAATATAGACTAGATGATCAGGAGAATTTAGAGTCTGTAGTACAGCCTTACCCATCAACTGCGAAAGGACCCTAAGAACCAGATGGCTGTGTTTCTGCTCCAGTCCCAGCTGAAATTTTGCTTTTCAATACTGCAAAAAGTTACAGGATGCCTATTTGTAAATTCCACAGAAGTTCCTAATCGAGGATTTGGAAATATATCTGATAGATAAAATATTCATAAGATTTCCCCTTGGTATAACAAAATAAACATGATGATCTTTAACTAGAGGCAAAATGTTGAATCGTGTTAAGAAAAGACCAATTACACAAATAGCAGATGAAGTTAAACTTCACTTCTTCTGCTATGGAAAGACCAGATTCATCTGCAGGGATCAAGAGTCCAGTGATGTTGGGCCACCTGCCCTTTGAGGTTTTGCAGGTGTGGCTGCGGTGCCCGGCTGCATTGGCAGGTGGCAGACAGGAGATAGGCTTGTCTACACCCCCCCAGGGCTCTGCCCTGTGGGCCCCTGGATGGTGGATGGTCTACATAGGAAAAGACTGGGCCCCCTGGGATGAACCCAGAGCCATGGCAGAGGCTGGCAAGCTACCCGTTCTGTATTCAATATGACAAAAACAGTAACAATAGAGATGAACTAGACAAGGGACAGACCAGACATACAGCTGCGCTGCCCAGCCCACGTGGAGCAGCCCATGGAGTCTCTGAGGAATCGGCTAGTCCCCAGAACTGAGACCAGCATAGCTCCTAGGGTAAAGCAGTCATGTGGGGGGAGGCCACAATGCCTGGAATTGGAGCAGGGATTTGGGCTCCTCCCTCTCCATGCCAGTGGGCGTGGCTACGGGCTCACAGCCTCCACAACCAGGTGAACCAGACAAGGGGCAGACCAGATGCACAGCTGTGACAGTGTGAAGCTGTGCAAGAGGCTTAGATAACAAAGTAGGCTAGGACCAGGTCCTTCCCAGGATCTTTCACATCTGTACACCATAATAATCATTGTAGTTGTAACAAACTGGGGAGGTTGATGGGAAATAAGGAACTATAATGTCCCACTAGAACTCACTACTTAATACACACAGAGATAATTGCATCATAAACCATAAGGCAAGTCAAAAGGTGTAGGAGAAGCGAGAGAAATACATAAATAGAGACAGAGAGAAAGAGAGAAACTAAAATGTACGGGAGAGCTGCCATCCGGCTCTCCACTAGCTCAGCTGACCATGAGGCTCCCAGGAGACAAGATGGATTTTGGGAGTGGGCCTATCACCTCTGTAGGGCCTCAGAGGCAGCTGGATGAGTTTCACTCACCATAATAGCCACCATTTTCATGGCCCGGACCCGGTACATCAAACTAGTGGAACCAATCATGTTCTAGAATATATTACAATCTACAATGTGTAAGAAAGGGAAACGAGAAGGAGAGAGAGAGAAAGGAAATAAAAGAACCTGCCATGGAGGCAGGCTGGGGAAAGGGGGAGGAAGGTGGGGACATTTGTGATGGGAGATGGGCAGGGGTGGAGGGATGGGTGTTGGAGCACTGTAGAACCAAAATTCAAACATGAACATCTTGTAATTGTATATCTAACGGTGGTATAATAAAATATTTTTTTAAAAATGCAAAAAAAAAAAACAAGAGTCCAGTGATGTTGCTGCTGCTGCTGCTGCTTAAAAAAACCTCTACCACGTCATTGGAGTTGTAGTACAGTGGATAGGTGTTTACTTTACACATGGCCTGTCCGGGTTTGACCTCTGGAGCCCCATATGGACCCCCAAGCCTACCAAGAGTAATTTTTGAGTGCAGAGTCAGAAATAAGTCCTGAATATTTCCAGGTGTAGCTCCCAAAAGCAAGCCAGCAATAAAGAGCCCTAACAGTCTAATAGACTGAAAGGGTAAGAGGTTATCTCAACTCTAGGCTGTTGATATTTCATTTGACACTTAACTTTGAGAGATGTCCTGGGAAACTAGGGAGGCAAACAGATGTGCTCAACCTTTTTTGCAACAAAATGATAAATAACCTGGAAGTTCTAATTTTGAAGGAAGAAAACCTTAACCTCAGTGGATCATGATACCTCTGTTTCATATATAAGCATTGTTCTTTTTAACTTTATTTAAACACCGTGATTTACAAAGTACAAAGTTTTTATTGTACCACTGTGAGACATACAGTTACAAAGATGTTCATGATAGGGTTTCAGTCATACAGTGTTCCAGCACCCATCCCTCCACCAGTGCACATTTCCCACCACCAACAATGTCCTCCGAGTCCCTTCCCCCAGCCTGCCTCTATAGCAGGCACTTTTCTTCTTTCTCTTCTCCCTCTCTCTCTCCCTCTCTCTCCTCCTCTTTCTTTCTCTCTCCCTCTCTCTCTTTCTCAAGTCATGACTTTTTCTGGGTTGTTATGTGTGAGTCTGGCCAATTTCCGTTCTTGCATTCATTTTCTGCGTTTCTAGAATGTATTGGGTTTGTACTAGTCAACCCCAGACCCATCATCACTGTACCTATGGACAATACTTATTTTAAATTTTTCTAAACTTCTGTTTGAACTCGTTCTATGCATACGCTGAATAATCTATTCTATATTGCTTGTTGGAGGCTAATTCTCTAAATACAGTTGATGAATATATTCTTAGATGAAAGTCAGTGAAGATCATTAAATCTCCATTGTGCCATTTGAGCCCACTATAGAAAATGATCGATATGTTCCACAGAGCACACATTGTTCCCCACACATGTGTGATTGTATGCCCCATACTTAATACTATGAAATGTGATGGGATACCTGGTACATCAGTATAGCATGCTTTGAGATATCATGCCATTGGGGAAGTAGCTGCGTGCCATAGTGAGAGTCAGCAGCAGCTTTGCCATGTGCCTGTGTCTCTGGATCATGGTGACAGTGCCAGCAGCATTTCTGGGCAGGCCTCATTCCAGAGGGGAACGAGGTGGGGAAAGGGACCCAGCTCCAGCTCCACAGATAGCTGTGAGTTCAGCCGCCAGGACCTGCATACCTGGGCTTGAAATCATCTTTGATATATGAGATCTTTCATGTAAAATATATAGTCCATATGTTGTCTAAAGGGCAATGCTGGATTCTGTGAGTTCAGTAGTGGCCATCTCTCAAAAGCCCATAGAACTTTTTCATGCTTTAAGTACACAGTCCTGCTCTGAGCTTCTGGGCAGCAGGGAGTTCTGCCCATGGCTGTTAGAGATGACCCCTGTTTGTTCTTTCATCATAAAGGTTGTGTGGCTTAAAGGACATAAGGAATGACTGTTAGCATTCACTGAGTTTATTCTATGTGCACAGACTGATACTAGGCCTGTGTGCATAATTCTACTGCATCATTAGAGCAGAAGCTAGGCCCGTGTGCATAGTTCTACTGCATCATTAGAGCAGATGCTAGGCCCATGTGAATAATTCTTTTTCTAAAAAAATATTTTATTATACCACCATTAGATATACAATTACAAGACGTTCATATTTGAATTTTGGTTCTAAAGTGTTCCAGCACCCATCCCTCCACCCCTGCCCATCTCCCATCACAAATGTCCCCACCTCCCTCCCCTTTCCCCAGCCTACCTCCATGACAGGTTCTTTTATCTCCTTTCTCTCTCTCTCTCTCTCTCTCTCTCTCTCTCTCTCACTTCCCTTTCTTACACATTGTAGATTGTAATATATTCTAGAACATGATTGATTCCACTAGTTTGATGTACCGGGTCTGGACAATGAAAATGGTGGCTATTATGGTGAGTGAATCTCATCCAGCTGCTTCTGAGGCCCTGCAGAGGTGATAGGCCCACTCCGCAAACACATCTTGCCTCGTGAGAGCCTCATGGTCAGCTGAGCTAGGGAGGGCCGGATGGCAGCTCTCCCTCGTACGTCTGAGTCTTTGCATCATGGCTGAGAGCCCTGAGGCAGTTCATGCGCGGGCCACCAGGTTTTTGGGATGGGTTAGAGAGGGAATGGGAACCCCAGCTCCATCTCCAGGAACACCCTGTGACTTCTGCCTCCGAGAGCCACCAACCTGGGCTCGAACTCGGCTGCTCTGAGCTGGTCTTGAAATCAGCTTCTGTCTCATGTGGGTTCTGATGAGCTGGGGGTTTGGACCATGATAATGGCGACTATTATGGTGAGCGATTCTCATCTAGCTGCTTCCAAGGCCCTACAGAGGTGATGGGCCCACTCCCAAAATCCAACTTGCCTCCTGAGAGTCTCATGGTCAGCTGAGCTAGTGGAGAGCCAGATGGCAGCTCTCCCCCATGCATCTTAGTTTCTCTCTTTCTCTCTATCTCTATCTCTATTTCTGTATTTCTCTCTCTTCTCCTACACCTTGTGACTTGCCT
Source organism: Cryptotis parvus (assembly GCA_021461705.1). Taxonomy (NCBI): domain Eukaryota; kingdom Metazoa; phylum Chordata; class Mammalia; order Eulipotyphla; family Soricidae; genus Cryptotis; species Cryptotis parvus. The sequence goes on along the minus strand of JAJIBD010000700.1, from coordinate 100,502 downwards.
TATGGTTTATGATGCAATTATCTCTGTGTGTATTAAGTAGTGAGTTCTAGTGGGACATTATAGTTCCTTATTCCCCCATCAACCTCCCCAGTTTGTTAAAACTACAATGATCATTAATGGTGTACAGATGTGAAAGATCCTGGGAAGGACCTGGTCCTAGTCTACTTTGTTATTTAAGCCTCTTGAGTGACTGCGCACTGTCACAGCTGTGCATCTGGTCTGCCCCTTGTCCGGTTCATGGGATGGTGGAGGCTGTGAGCCAGGAGCCACACCCACTGGCATGGAGAGGGAAAAGCCCAAATCCCTGCTCCAAGTCCAGTGTGGCTTCCCTCCACATGATTGCTTTACCCTAGGAGCTACATTGGTCTCGGCTGGGGACTAGCCATTTTTCAGAGACTCCATGGACTGCTTGGCATGGGCCGGCAACACAGCTGTGCATCTGGTCTGTCCCTTGTTTAGTTCATCTTTATTGTTACTGTTTTTGGCATATTGCATACACCACAGGTAGCTTGCCAGGCTCTGCCATGGCTCTGGGTTCATCCCAGGGTGCTCAGTCTTTTTTTTTCCTATGTCAGACCATCCGCCATCCAGGGCCCACAGGGCAGAGCCTATCTCCTGTCTGCCACCTGCCAACACAGCTGGGCACTGCAGCCACACCTGCAACACATCGAGGGGCAGGTGACCCTCATGTGCATAATTCTATTGAATCATTAGAGCAGATGCTAGGCCTGTGTGCATAGTTCTACTGCATCATTAGAGCAGATGAGGAAACAAACTTACAGAGGCCACATGAAGTGCTCAAGTCAAACTTGAGTGGTAGATACAAAATTGAATGTTTGATCCCATATATGAGTTGAAAGTATTTGCTCTTTGCTTCTATTGTCTGTGATCTCTGATCTCTAGTCTTCACTCCTTCATCCCATAACTCATGTTCTGGAATGCCTTGGTCCTCCCTTCTCTCCTGAGAAAACTAGGACTCACCTGCTGACACCAAGCTGGCTGCTGCCTCCTCTCTGAGGTCCGCCCCCTGCTGCAGAGATGACTGGCTTCCCTCCAGGGTTGTCGCATCCCAGCTGGTTCTGCAGGGTTGGGTGTTCCCACTGGGCTGCAAGTATCCCATTTTCTGAAGAGCTGGAAACATTCAGACACATCTCTACACCTCAGCATCCACAACAGAGCTTAAACGTCCTCAGAGTTTGTTTCATGACTTTACTCTTAGCTTATTATATTTCTCATGACACTTAGTCTGTCCCACGTTGAGGCCAGGGTAGCTTACTCACAGCTTGCACTGGGTCCATCCAGTCCCACGACCCTGCTGCTGTGACCCTAAAACTAAATATGAAACAAAACAAAACGAAGTGTGAGGGATCTGGAGTGATAGCACAGCGGGTAGGGTGTTTACTTTGCACATGACTGACCCAGGTTTGATCCCCAGTATCCCATATGGTGTTTGAAACATCTCCAGGACTAATTCATGAGTGCAGAGCCAGGAGCAACCCCTGAGCATCCCTGGGTGTGACCCAGATAGAAAAAAATAATAATAAAAGAAAAGAAAAGAAAAGAAAAGTATTCAGAAGTTTCAGAGAGGACTGAGAAGAAAACAGGAGAGTTACTTCGTGACAGTGTTCAAGTATCCATGTTCAAGGCCCTGCCCAGACTATGCTCAGGTGGGTGTGTCATGCCCATGGCCTGGAGGCATCAACAGGCCGTCTCATGGCTGGGGCCTGCTGAGGCCTTTTAGCTGTGAATGTGGCCCTTGAGAGCAGCTCCTGGGCAGTTTGATCATGGGGAGAGAAGCGCCAATCTAACCCATTTGTTCTTGATTCCTTAAGCAGATTCAGGCACACAGGATGAAGCACAGCTTTTGCAGGAATGGTTTAAACTGGTGTTGGAGAAGAATAAATTAATGCGCTATGAATCGGAGCTACTGATCATGTAAGTACAGCAACACAGATAACAATAAAGCCCCAAAGCAAAAGGGGGTGGAGAGGTGGGGCTCTCTCTCCCCACCTCTAGTCTGGCTCCTACACTGAAGTTCCAGGATTTTTTCTCCTGTGCATACAGAATTGTGATTGAGACAAATTGGTATTTGATGTCTTGCATATCAAGCTGGCATTAGTGTGCCAAAGCTTCAGTTGTCTGTTCTTTCTGTGGGGTCCTGTGGTGAAAATAGATAGCAGGTAATCGTGCTGTTGCTAGAGGTTATTTGGATAAGGCTTTTGGTGAGTGTGTTGGCTTGTTTTACCTTTGGGGCCTCACTCACAGGTGTTCTGAGGATACTCTAGATCCATGCTTGGGCTGTGGTCCCATCACATATCTGTGGTTCTGGAGATCAAACCTGGATTTCTGGCATTCAAAGTGTACAGAATAGGCCTTTGAACTATCTCCACAGCCTTGGGTAAGGCGTCATCTATCAGTTCCTGTCCATTAGACTCATGGGACCTACCTCTGGTTCATACCTGCAATGGAGTAATATCTTTGGTTGTGTGGATGGTGGGAAGGATTTTATTGGAAGTGCCTGACCACTTCCAAGTGGCTGTAATGAAGAGGACAGAGATCTGTCTCTCTGTGTGCTCTGTGGATGAGAAGTCTGGTTGGGAAATCGGAAGATAGGGCTGAATTTAAGCAGACCCTCAGAAACTGAAGGTCACTGGCCACAGCTCTGCAGGGAAAAATGTAACATTTAATGGGGACCCACGAGACACCACAAGCAGCAGTAGGTGTGGCTACCCCAATCCTGAGAGGTATTTTTTAAGGATCTCTTAAGGGGTCTAATAATTCTATTTCTGTTCCCTGTCTGGGATCTGAACCAGATGAAAAATAATGTCCCATGTGGGACAGGAACACGTCTCGTCTGCTAGCCAGAGTGGCCAGCCTGGCTAAGCTTGAGAGAACCCAGGGGGTTGCTAATTGTGTTAGTTTCCAGGTCTGGAAAACAAATTCCGCACTCTGGGTGACTTAACAACAGCAGAAATGCATTTTCTCACAGTTCTCAAAGACAAAAGCTTGAAGTCAAAGACTAAAGAGGGTCATGCTTAGAGGATGGGGCTAGGGGCAGGGGCCCCATCCAGCTTCTGGAGGCTCTGGGCCTCCTAGGCACCCTTCCAATCTCTGTTGCATCTTCACATGATCTTCCCAAAGTGGCTGTGACTTCATGTCTCCCGTTTCTTATCTCCTGTTTCATATAACAACACGATTCATGGGCTTAAGGATCCACCTGGGGAAGTCCAGAATGTTCTCATCTCAATGTTTTTGTTTTTACTTTTTGGGTCACACCTAGTAATGCTCAGGTTTAACTCCTGGCTCTTTCTTCAGGAATTACTCCTGGTGGTGCTCAGGGACAATATGGCATAGAAGGGATTGAAGCCCGGTTGGCTGCGTACAAGGCAAACGCCCTCCCCCACTGTGCTGTCACTCAGGCCCCCTCATCTCAAGTTCTTTTAAGTGTCGTATTGCATCTGCAGAGACTCTCATGCCCAGTCCCAAGATAAGGTCATATTCACAGGTTCCAAAGGCTAGAACACAGGCATTATCTTAGGGGCCTCATCATATAAGCTTAAATATACTTATCTACCTGGTCATAAAAAGTGAGCCCACTGGGTTAGAGCAAGGTTTTGAACCTGGATAGAGGTGGTGGTGGGGAACAGAGGCAACATCTCAGCCATAAAATGTGCCCCTCAGGGTATATCTAGCCACATCTGACAGGTGTCATTGGCATCTCCTGGGCAGGGGCTGGGGGCATCGTTGAACAGTTTACTCTGTCCAGGATGCTTCCTGACCCCACCAACAAGGAATTCTCCAGCCTAAAATGGCGGGAGTGTCCAGTTGGAGAAATCTGGCTCTCAAAAGCCTGCATAGGGCTGAGATAGCATGGCTCAGAGTCACTGGGTCTGATAGTACTCCGAGTAAGTTCTGATAGTACTCAAATAAGTAGGGGACGGAGTTAAGCCATGGGCAGGCTTATCCAAGGAGAGAAGCTCTGAACTGAGCCCACCTGGGCTGTCCTGCCCAAATTGACCTCTCCTGGGTGTGAGTGAGTAAAGGTAGGACCTGAAGGTAGGAGCCAAGAGCTTTACTCACTGAGCGGTAAGGAACTGCTAGGGATAGGGAAGCAAGAGTCAGCTGGAGGAGCGGATTTCCTGTCACCTTTCTCATGTATGTGCTGAGACTCCAACATGAGTCATTATGTTCAGATCCAGTGCATTACAAAGCCCTTTGAATGCAAGCATCTGGGCTGGGTCTGAATTACAAACTATTTGCAACAAGAATGCATCAAGCTCATCCTAATTGCCAGGGGCTAGGTCCTGTGGAAATAAAGGTAGATTTGGACATGGCCCCTGTCTTCTAGCATTAGTGACTTCAGAGAAGACAGACAGACAAACTTAGAGCCAGGAGTTATAGTAAAATGCAACAGGAGCTTGAAGGAGATGGGGAGAAGCAGTGTGTGGGAGTGGTGCCTGTGGGGCCGGACACCACAGTACAGCTTGGCCCAGTGAGCACCTGCCCTCTCATCTCTCTCTGACTCTCCCTCCAAGTCAGGCAGGATCAGCCTGGCTGCATCAGGGCAGCTGTGCCACCATCAGCAGGGCGGCACTGGGAGGTGGAGGGTGGCCCCAGCAGCACCTGAGATGGCTTCTGCAGCCAGTCAGTTCCTCCTGGGTTCTTGATTAAGGAGGATCTGAACTACTCACTTCCTTTGGCTTCCACAAAGAGCCAGGAAAACATTCAGATCAATAAAGAAAGGCAGAATAGGGCTGGAGATAGTACAGGGCTAAGTGGTTGCTTAGTGCAGTCTACTGACCCTGTTTATCCCTGGCATTGTATTGTCCCCCAAGTACTGCCCAGTGCCATCCTGGAGGCTCCCAGCACTGCCAGGGATCCCCGTGATCTCTGTTACTGTACGGGTTGAGCAGCAACACCGTCTCAGGTCCCTGCACTGAACCGTGATTCTCAGCCAACTGGTTGACTGAGAATTGTCAGGAGGTGTCCTGAGCTTTTAGGCACCAGTTAGGGTAAAGGAGAGAGGGAGGGAGGAAAGAAAAGAAGGAAGGAAAGAAAGAAGGAAGGAAGTCTTATGGTCTTCGGTGGCACCAAAAGCCACCAAAGAACAAAAGTTTTTGTTTCTTCCTCCATGATTTTTGTTTCATTTCATGCCATCAGAGACTGGGGAGGTGTTAGAGGTCTTCATTTCTGATGGCCATTATGTCTTCCCTGAGCTATTACACAACTTTCTTCTCTGTCCATTCTTGAGGTTGGAGAACTGAGAGGTCTCCCCAGCATCTGCTGAACTGTCACTGCTCATGTCCAGCCCAGCCCTATGGTCCTGCTGGGCTCTGGCTCCTTCAGCGTCAGCACAACTGTCAGCCTAGAGCTAGCTTGGACTCCCATTTTAATAAGGAAGAAAGGGTGTATTGGGCGACTCCACATGGATGGATTGGTTCATGGGTAGTCACTAATCAGATACTTAATATGGCTGCATAAAATTTCATCCCCAGGGCCCAAGAACTAGAATTAGAAGATCATCAAAGCAGACTGGAACAGAAGTTAAGAGAAAAAATGCTCAAGGAGGGTGAGTGTGATGATATGTCTGGACTCTGCTTAGAGATCTTCTCTAGCTCACCCCCACCCCCAATACAGCGGTGACAAAATTGTTCTCATGCTGCCTTGTACAGCATAGCACAGGGGTGGGGGATGTGGACAGAACACAAAGCCAGTCTTCCTCCTGCCCTCTGCCATCCACACAGAAAATCTCTCTCAGCTTCATTTTCTTGAGTTACAAGAGCGGTATTTGGCTCCAGGCCACCTGAGAATAGGAGCAAAATCACTAGTTGACACAGGGACTCACTCACCCATTCATTCACACACATCTGCTGAGAATCCAGACTGGCCTGGCAGTGGGGAAGTGCCGGCTGCCCTGCCCTGTGTCTCAGGGCCAAGGTTTACTCCCAGGCCCTTGGCCACAGTATGGCAAGATGAGGGGCGTGGGACAGGTGCCCCAGAGCACAGGGTGGGGTGGGCTTAGTTCTACAGGTGCTAGAGATGGCAAAGGCAGCACCCCTTGCCAGTATGGAGGTGCCAGGGCCTCACAGATGAGCAAGTGGTTTCCATGACAAAGTTCAAATAAACTTCGTGGACATGGTGTACTGGGTTTGCCTCGGTTGACCACAGCCTACAGAAACAGTCACTTCGCTTCCTTACTTGTCGACTAGGTCTAAGAGAACAAGTGAATCATGGACCTTGTGTAACAGATATGATGCCCCCTTAAAAGGGCTGCTTGGGTCAGAGCAAGTACTCAGGAGCTGACACTGCTGTAGTGAGTGTCTGTATTGGGGAACTTTATCCCCATTTGAAAAATTGAAAATGAGTCCTCTGAGGACTTGGAACTTAGATTTAGGAATGGGCCATTATAGATGGAGTGGTCTCCCTGCACTTTCCCACAGTGAAGAAAGCTCTAAATTATTTTTTGTAGCCACAGAGTTTTATAGTTAAGCCAGAAGTCCCCAATTTGGCGAACTGTACCCTTTTCAGAAAAAAAATCACTGCCCCCTCCTGCCCCCTGTCCAGAAATCTTGAAACAAACAGAAAGTGTTCCCACCCACAACACCCTACACATAGTTGCACTGAGGCTACTACCAAGGTGGCCCCTCTCCTCACCAGGGACCCTGGGGGTGGTAATGGTCCACTTTAGGAAACATTGTTCTAAACAAATCCTTACAGTGTTGAACTGCCCCAAAAGTTAAAAGCAGTTTATGTTTTAGTTTAGACCAAGGTACCAGGGTTTACACTAACTGTTCACGATCCTGTTTCATGTATGCAACGTTCCAACAGTTCGGCACCCCCCCCCACCATTGTTTGGGGGGCCCTCCTGTGCCCGACACTGGAAAGCTCAATGCTGTATACTGTCTCTTTTGTGGGGACATGGGGGAGCCTTCCATGAGCCCATCAGATATAGGATACAGGAGGATTATTTTTTCTGGGTTATCAGATAAAGAGCCCTTGGTACCAGAGTCTACCTAAACCAACACACAGGTGTGGAGTAATAATACCTGATTTACACATCTGATTAAAACTTTAAGTGACTCTGGTTCAGGCTGGTAAAATATAGCTCACCAAAGCTCCTTGGACTTAACCTATTCTTGCTGAGGAGCAAAGGTCGCATGGTCTCCCTTCTTTCAAGTATGAAAACACACACACACACACAATCGTATCCTCTTTGTTTTTTCTGTTTTTGAGCTCTTCTTCCACAAAAGCTTCATCGTATTCATTAACAAGAGGGAAAGAAGGAAAAAAAAAGGACTTTATTTATCCTGCTCTGGTGCACTCAGTCTGATGCAATTATTTTACAGTCCCTGTAGGTAAAGCCAGTCTCAGTGGCAAGTGTGTTCAGTCTGGCAGATGATGCCCCCTCGTTTCTGCTCTTGTCCTTACAGTGACTGCCTGGCAGTGAGGAGAGGCCAGAGTGAATGACTGTGGCCCCAGGAACTTGATGCAAGCCCTATGTGCTGGCTCTCATCAGGCTGCCGTGTCTCTGGACGTTGTGGCTAAGGCGTGTGCTCCCATCCTCCCAACCCTGGGCCTTCTCTCTTTTTATTTTGCTTTTTTGGGTCACATCCGGCGATGCTCAGGGGTTACTCCTAGCTCTGTACTCAGAAATTACTCCTGGTGGTGCTCAGGGGACTATATGGGATGCTGGGGATTGAACCCAGGTCAGCTGCATGGAAGGCAAACACCTACCCACTGCTATATTGCTCCCATCCCTGGTCCTTCTCTTAGCACGCCTGGAGCCTAGCAGTGAGCCCTCACTTCCTCAGCATGTCCTTGGTACAGTCACCATCCCCTTGGCCAAACTGTCTACCCGACACTCTTCACTTGTTCATTCTGGACAGCCGGTAATTCTGGCGCAAGTGAGTTCTTCAAGGCTTCACCCATGTTATACTTGTAGACAGAGGTCCAGTGGGTCCACTTTGTCCTTCTTTGCCCAGCCACAAAGCACTGTCCTGTTTCCACATGAGATACTCTTCTTCTGGCTTCTTCCCAGAGATCCAAGCCAGGGTGCATGGGCTGTCAGTGTTCCTATGAGGTGAGGTGACATATCTAGCCACCAAAGGGCCACCCACAGCCCAGCACAGACAGAACCAGCAGAGAACACTCGTCATTTCCCTTCCCTTCCTTAAGACCTTGGAATGCTGGTTCTTACCTTTCTCTCCCTTATGACCATAGAACGCTCGTCCTTACTTTTTCCTCCCTTAAGACATTGGCTGCAAAGGCAAGGGTGTTGTTTTATTACCTGCTTGTCCTGTTTACTCTTTTCCTGACTCCAAGCTTGATACCAGGGACTATAGCAACTTCTCCACTTCAGAATCCAGCTCTTTACCTACTACCTGGTGCCCAAGTATGGCACCTGTTAGGAGTTTCAGGAATTAGAAAGATTTCTTATGCTTCGGGGCTGGAGAGTTACTACAGGGGTTAAGGTTTTTGCCTTGTATGTGGCTGACCTAAGTGTAGGGTCCAGCACCATGTGGTCTCCTGAGCATCATCAGAAGTGACTGCCTAGCACCGAGTAGGATGAGGCTGGAGTAATACCCAAGCACCACCACCACCCAGAAAGAGAAAAGCAATGGCACAATCTGGGGTGTCGGAAAGTCATAACGCCTTCCTGTTTCATATTCTTTCTTGTGCGCTTTTTTTCCCCCACAATCTTCTCTCTCCCTGGCAATCAGATACCTCAGTCCAGTTAGGAACAAAGTCCTGCATATTCCGAAAGGAAAAAGAGGAAAGAGCTAGTCACAGTCTGGGAATGTCTACCAGTCTGCCATCCCTGTCCCTCTGTCTGTCCTGCCTGGTCTCCAAAGGTTATAGTGTGTCCTTACCCAAAACTGGGAAAAATGCCTTCTCATCATTGATCTCATAGCTACCGAGGCATGCGCTTATATGAAACTTCTCACCAACTTCTTTGCTGTAGTTCTAATATGCTTATGGAATTGTGTGTGTGTTTGTATATGTGTGCACATGTGCGTGCATGTTTGTGTGTGTATGTGTGCATGTGGGTCTGTGAGTGAGTGTATGTATGTGTGCACGTGTGAGTGCATGTGAGTGTGTGAGCGTGTGTGTTGTGAGTATAGATGAGTGTGACTGTGTGTCTGTGTTGTGAGTATAGATGAGTGTGACTGTGTATCTGTATGTGTGTGCATGTGTGTGCTTGTGAGTGCATGAGTGTGCACTCACACTCATTTTAGTGCATTTTAGTTGGTTGGCTTTTTCTCACAAAAGGGTTTTCCCTGTCCTTTGCTCCATAGTCTCTAAATGAAATCTGAGTTGATAGGCACACAATGCACTCCTCTTTCCCATCTGAGGCTCAGAAGACAGTTCCTGGGTGTTGAATCATTTCCATGTTTTCTCCTTGGAAGTTAAAGAGCAGAGTGCGTCCTGAACCACTCAGAATACCCATGCCGGGACTCTCCCCAGGGCCCAGCCTTACCTGAGCACCAATGTTTTCCTCTTTTCCTTTAGAGAGCCAGAAAGATGAGAAAGCTCGAAAGGAGGAGCAGGAGATAATCACCGAGATGATGCAAGTCATTGAGCAGAGGGACAGACTTGTGGATTCCTTAGAGGAACAACGCATCAAAGAAAAGGCTGAAGACCAGCGCTTTGAGAGCTTCGTTTTCTCCATGGGCTGCCGGCTGAGCAGGACGTGAGCAGGGCTGGGTGCAGAGCCTGTCCCCAGGACGCCAGTGGCCAGGACTGAGGCACTTCCTGTCCTTTGCAGGACTGATCCTACCTGGAACTTGTTACACCTGCTGCAATATTTTTTTAATTAAAATTCTCTTATATGTACAACAGCTGCCCAAGACCTTTCAGATAGTATAATGAAGAAAACACAGACTCTTGAAATTGGTGATTTTAACAGGTTTTTCAGATTGGAGGTGACCTTGGCAAGCAACCAGCCATTGTCTTCCCCAGAAAGTGACAGAGACACATTGTCCTCCTGCTTTTATATTTAACTCCCCAATCCAGAGAGTTAATGTGTTTTTGAGATGCTGCCTTTTTGTTAACATAGCCATATTTGCCACCCCCCTTTTTTTTTTTTTCTGCATGGATGACCAGTTTCCAAATGTCAGAAAGCAGCAGTACAGTTGAAAGATTAGGTTAATATTTAAATGGTGTTTCCAGAGAAGAAGGAAAAACCTTGAGATTACTGATTACAGAAAGCAAATAACTCATATGGCAGGTGTTAATTCAATCCCGGTGAATTTAATTTACCAGGTGTATTTCTAAGCCTTAATATAATATACATAAGCAATGAGAGTTTAATAAAGCATTTGAGTCTGAATTTTTACTTCAAGAAAGAAAGAATGGAAAAGAAAATTTTAACTTTCTACCAATTGGATAGTTTTTTTTAAAATCAAATTCTTGTTGTTTAGAAAAGTAAAGGTTTTTGCTTTTATGGTGCAGGATCTCACATTCGTAAGGCTAGTGCTGTACCACTGAGCCACATCCCCACTCTATGAAAGACTTCTGTTTTCACTTGATTTCCTATGGCACCTGAAATATAATGAAAGATGTTTTAAGAAAATGAAAGAAGGAAGGAAGGAAGGTAGTAAGGAAGGAAGGAAGGAAAAGAAAGAAGAGGAAAGAAAAGAGAGAAAGAAAGAGAGAAAGAAAGAGAAGAGAAAGAAAGAAGGAAGGAAGGAATGAAAAGAAGAAAGGAAAAGAAAGAAAGAAAGAAAGGAAGGAAGGAAGGAAGTAAGGAAGGAAGGAAAGGAAGGAAGGAAGGAAGGAAGGAAGGAAGAAAGAAAGAAGAGAGAGAGAGAGAGAGAGAGAGAGAGAGAGAGAGAGCGAGAGGCGATAGCACAGCGGGTAGGGCATTTGCCTTGTATGTGGCCAACCCAGGTTTGATCCCCAGCATCCCATATGGTCCCCCAAGCTTCACCAAGAGTAATTCCTGAGCAAAGAGCCAGGAGTATCCTTTGAGCGTTGCTGGTGTGACCCAAAAAGAAAAAAAAGAAAGAAAAAGAAGAAGAAAAAAAGCAAGTCAGCTTTTATTTTTTTGGGAGAATGTTGGTAAGGTTGGTGGTGTTAGTGAAAGTGAACACACATTTGTGTACAAATGATCCTCATTGCCATTTCCATAGGTCAGAGAAATGAGCCCTGTTTCTCTACAGGGACTCCAGGTACTTTCCAGAGGATTCTATAGGTCAAGCACAAAGTCCCTCAGACTTCAAAGTGGCGCTGAGTGTAGTGATCCTAGTGAGATTTGGTCACAAATCTCAAATGGGGTCTTGGATTTGTCTTTTTTTTTTAATTATATATTTAATGTGAAAAGGAAGATGGGAGAGGGGATTGGTGAACTTACATGGAACCTTGGGATGTATTAACTGTGTAGGAACTAAATAGATTTTGGTTTGGGTTTAGGGTCATTACCCAGTTATGTCCAGGGTTAGGGTTAGGGTTAGGTCCCCTGGTGTTGCTCAGGGGACCATGGCAGTACTGGAAATTGGACCAGAGTCCACTACTTGAAAAGCCAGTGCTATCACGGTACTATCTTTCTACTCTAAAGATTTAAATGATCATCTGTTTTTGTATTTGTTACTCATATATATTTTTAAAGATTTAGGTTGTTTTCAACAAGAGAATGACTGAAAATTAATCTCATTATTTAACCTCTCATGAGTATTTAAATATGAGACCAAGGGCGCTATGCAACAGCAGACTGGATACCCAAGTCCAGCCAGCTAATAAAACAGAAATTAGAGATGTGACTAGATTTCCTGAGTCAGCCAATGTTTAGAGTGGTATTAAACAGCAACATTTCCAGGGGGAACCAAGTTTTTCTTTGTAAGAATCAGGTTTTCTAGTACCTAAAGTCTATTATTAGGGAATATGTATAAATATCTGTCAAAAACTCTGCCCCTTATGGATATTTATCTATTTTAATTTGCATTTGGTAGAAATTACTAGTAAGATTTTCTCATAATTCTTGTTTCCTCATGCTATAATTTGGAGAATCCTTATTAACACTAAAGTATTGATGTATAAGCTATTTAATGTGCATGTAACCCAAATGTTGTATAGTTTTAAAGATGTGTGTAGAGAGTCAATATTTTCAGCCTAAGCATTAAGAGATTTTATATATATATATATGTATATATATATATGTACACATACATATATATATGCAGGAATGTGGTCAGAATCTTTTCTGTCAGTTACATATAGCATATTATTTGGTACTTTCGTACATTTAACAGATGATGCTCAAATGTGTATCTAGCTTGTTATTGTACAAAATAATTAATTGCCACTTATTTTAATTTGTCCTTTCTATCTAAAAAAAAAAGGGCTACTCCCAAGAGGCCTAACAAAGAAGGTAGTTCTTGACTCTTGTTTTCTGTAAGTAGATGAGAAAGGCAATTGGTTGACTTTCTCCCAAAGACCATATCCTTTGGTTTTAAGTCTGGGTCTTACCGAATAAACACAAATGCTACACTTAACAATCTTCTACTCATGCCAACTTTCAGTTTTACCAGTACAGAAAAGCCATTCAAGGGTCACTTCCCAAAGGACTCAAGTAATATTGTGGCTGCTGAACTATTTAAAAGTGATTCCATTCCTTTCTCACAACAAAGGGCGTTCTACAGCCCCCAGATGTAAAATAGTGTATTTTTTGGTGACCGGCTCTTTGTATGCAATATGAGTGGGATTGTGGTGGACAGACAGGGTTTTCACTGCCCCACAAAAGAACACTTGTGATCCAGGCGGAACAATCCAGAACTCTGGAACAAAAAGGCCTGGTCTCGGGTCCTGTTTCACACTCAGTCACCCGGCTCCTGAATTCAGCCAAAGGAAGCATGACAGTTAGAAGCTCAGAATCCTCCGTAAGCCTGAGAGGACAGTTCTTAAGTCAGCTCCCCCAAGTCATCCATGCATTGATCTATTTGGTCCAATACACCTTCTCTAAATGCTCGTGGGGCTCTGTCGCTGTGTGCTGTGTGCTGGGATACAGAAAGGTGCTCTACACCTCCCACAAACAATTGCCACTTTGCAAATAACTACAAAAATCCAAGACCTTTTTCCATATTAAACATTGCTATTTTTCATGTATGGTGGGGACTGAGATATGCTCAACAACATGGTTCTTTGGCAATAAAAACAAGTTTGTGCTTCTGAAACTGTGAAACATAATATCAGATTGTACACTTTCATTTGAGCCTTCACTTGGGCAGTGTTGGGCAGTTCAGAATCAATCAATGCCGGGATGTGGCATGTTAATTACAATCGCAAAAGGAAGAGGCAGGCAGGTGTTGCCGGCTCTGATGAACTGCAACGAAATTGATGTTTTCTGCATTTTGGAGGCAAATGACATTTGGGCACTGTCTTCCCAGGAAGCGGATTTCCAGGCTTTTCCTTGCAAACTTAAAATGGCAGAATCTCCCTCCCAGGTGGTGCCCAGCAGCCTGCCCGCACATAGGACAGCGGTGGCGGGGAGCAGCTGGAATTGCCACAGGAAAGAGAGAGAGGCAGCCACCGGCCATGGGGAGCGCCAAGGCAGGAGTTTATTGTAATAAGGAGGTTCACGCACAGGGAAGCATGGACTATTTTACCGCCTGTTTACTTCTAACCTCACTGCTGAGACGCTTGTAAAAGATTAATTTGCTCCACCAATTGGGAGCGATCCATGCGGAATTGAAATGTGTTACGTGGGCAAGGCTATAAATACTGCAGTGAACGAAGAATAACTGGTTTTGTGATCGAAGAATCCAAACATTTCCCCGTGGGCTCAGTCTGGCGCCTTCCTTTCCTTCAAAGCTTTTGGTGATTGAGAAGTAGGCGGGGTGTCCTTGGAGGCTTTATTCCCACCTGGGCACCTGGAAGGACTTACCTGATCAGCAAATTGGATTGGAATGGGAGGAGAGAGGCTCACCTGAGTCTCTCCTCCACAAGGCAACACTGCTCACGGCGGGGATTTATCAGCTCTGGCACCCAGCCAAGTCCCACTTCTGTGTCTCTTCCCTGGCACAGGCTGGCTTTGGATTTCCTTCACTCAACAGGAATGAGCCTTTGAGTGCCCCCCCTTCCTTCACAGCTCTCTGTTTCCGGGCAAACTTCTTTGTTCTGTTATTTCCAGCCCCTGCAGACTCATGAACTGTGAGTGTTGAAAGGACCAGAATTCCACATCAAATTAGCCAAGTGGTCAGTGCCCCCTCTCTCCCAGTTCTCCTGACCCTTTTGTGAGCTGATGAATTATTTGCAATGATTCATTTTTCTCCACTGAGTCCCAACCCAGAGTAAACATGAAGAGCTGAGCGAGTCATTTTTGCAAGCACCAACACGCCGAGGAGAAGGGGAGGCCCTGCACACCCTCCGGCCCCGCCTGCTGCTCCTCTATACCACACTCTCAGAGACATTAGCTCACCTGGGAACTGTGACTTCAGGGCAAGCCTCGCCATTTCCCAGCTCTTTTCTAGAACTCAAAAAGCAAATCCAAAGTTGTCGAGAGAGCTGGTCTCACCTGCCAGGTGCTGGGATACAATAAATGTAGTAATCTTGAGAGCAAAATTACCAAAATAATCTTGAAATCCTGGATTAAATCCTGAAAGCGAAAATCTTACAATCATCACCATTCTGCGTTGGCGACCCAGAGGTTCAGGAGTTTTCTTGGAAGTTAAAGTACCCAGCAGGGGAGGTGAGGGCAGGACCCAGATGTTGGCCTCTGGAGCCCCGACTCCAGCATCAGGCTGCAAGGTCTTGTGGTGTCCACACGCGGACTGGACCTGCTCCCTGCTCCTTCCCTTCTCCCAGATCTCTCCCCAGTGCTACCCTCCACCAGACAACCAGGCCAAACTCTGCCCAGGAGAAAGCTGGGTATAGAATTGTGAAGTACTTGAAAGAATTGTTTCCTTACATGTTGTATTGCTTTGGGGGGGAGAGGGGCGGGGTTGGTGTTTGGGTCACTGGTGGGGCTCAGAGATCATTTCCAGCAGTGCTGGGCATCAAACCAGGGTTGTCTGCTGCAAGGAAAGCATAGTAACTGCTGGACTCTCTCTGCAGTCCAACAGCGTCTTCTCTATACTTCCAGAATATGAAGGACCATTTAGTTACGTTACCTAGTTTTCTCCATCCTTCACAAATAGCTCTCAATAACCATCACATTCAATTACTGCCACTCAATACATGGCACACCTATAGAAAAATATTCATTTTATAGTATTAGACTTTAAATTGGCAGTCAGAGCCTGGGAGATATGCTGGAGTGGTACTTCACATGCAAGTTCGATCCCTGCTATCACATGTTCCTCCAAGCACTACCTGTCAGCCTCCACGGAAGAACAAACAAACACGTTGAGGTATATGATATAGTACAGGGTACAAGGTACTTGCCTAGCCTGAACCTAACCCTGGTTTGACGCTTGACACCAGATATGGGTCCCCAAGCACTGCCAGGAGTGATCCCTGAGCACAGAGCCAGAAGTATGTCCTGAGTACTGCCAGGTGTGGCCCAGTACTCAGCAAAAACAAAACAAAAACTTAACACACACACACACACACACAATTATATGCAGTAAAAATGGTGGTTTTGATTTGTCTTAGCAGTTTGCAAACCATTTCTCCTATTTTCATCAATGCACAGTTGCAAAATAAGGTTGAAAACTACTCTAGAAGACCAATTTTTTTCTGGGTGATCTAGCCTTTACCATAGCCCCCAGGGTATTTGTGGTTCTCTTTATTCCCTCAAATTGAGAAGCATGGAACCTCATAACCATATCCCAGCATATAGGGTCAGTTCAGAAAGCAACAGCATGGACCGAGGGCGGAAGGTAGAGGCAGGGAGCAGCTGAGGGAGTTTGAGGAAGCCACTGAGATCAAGTTGGCTTTTCCTTGGAAGGAGACCAGAATTGTGGTCACTGGGAAAGGGGGATCCTGAAAGAAATGATGGGGAGTGACTTCTGATACACCTGTGACTCTTGAATCTGGGTCCTTCCTACAAACCCTCCCAGATAAACAGACTCATTCCCATTTGGAAGTGGGAAATCATCCTAAATAGTAAAAGGAGGCGATTCAGTAAGTCTGAATGTCACAGTTCACCGAGGGCACTGGGAAACTCAAAGTGCCTCAGCATCTGCACCTATGAAACGGGCATGGCCCATCCCACGCTCTACACGGTCCTCGCAGGAGTCAAGCTGCATGCGTGTCATCTCTGATTTTAAGAGGGTAATGGCTGATGTAACTACAGTTGGAAGAGACTGAATTTAAGCCTTCCGGTTCCCACTGCAGCAAGGGGACATGATGCTTCAAGTCTCTGAAGGAGGGATACAATGGGCCATTTCCAGACAAAATCTGCAGATCTATTTTATCCAAGATATTTTAAGAGGACCACAGGTAGAAATTGTATAAATGGGGGAGTACAGCAAAAGATTGGGGGGGTCAACCCGTAGGACAGGAGGATCCCAGGAAGGACTAGGCTGGTGGGGGCCCTGGTGGTCAGGAAGTTGAGATATGCTGAGCTAGAGGGTTGTGCATTTCTCTGCTGGTCTGTGCAGGCAGGAGTCTGATATTTGAGCTTCGTGGTGACAATGTGATGACAATGACCATGTGTTCTCAGGAAAGCAAACACTTCCCTGCGGTTTCCAGAAGGCTCCAGAAGAACAGGTAAGCAGGTCATGCCTCAGAAAGCTGGACCACACTGCCACAGCTGGATCAGAGGCACTGGAGAGCAAGTGGTCAGAAAACTGCCTCTCCTCAGAGAGGGGGTCAGCCCCCTGTAAACCCCCTTTACATCTACAGGGGCCTTCCAGGCTCCCCCCCCCCCCCATGGCACAGTTCTTCCCCTGAGCTGCCTAAAAGGTTCTGCAAACTGGGGGCTGCAAACAGCAGCACTTTTGGGGGTATCCCAGAGTTCTGGAGGCTAGAATGAAGGTGTCTATGGGTTCCCCCTCAGCCTACTGGGGAATATTTCTTGTCTTCCAACTCCAGTCACTCCAGCACCCCTGACTGATTGCAGGGCCACGTGGAGGCTTCCGCTGGGTCTTCACACTGGCTGTGCACTTGTGTGCGAACAGCCTCAGCTCCTGAGGTTGCCAGGTTTACGGTGTGAGGTGCCCATCCCACCTTACATATTATTTTGTTTTGTTCCGGGCCACACTTATTAGGGTCTGCGATTCAAACACAAAGACACTCGCAAAGAGTTAAAAAGTTTTATTATAGAGAGTTGTTACAGACTCACCTGTCAGGGCCACACCCCATAAAAGTTACAGGCCGGGCATGACACCCCCTGACTGTAGAAGAGGGTGTAAGTAGCCCAAAATCACATTCTTTGCCAACAGCTCTGTTCCTCCTCATTGACTGGTGCCACTAGTGGTCGCTTTTTGTTCTATTCTGATTCCTGCAGACTAGCCGACCACCAGGTCTCTTCTTTATATTAACTGGGCTGGCATCTCTTGCAAGTGTTGTATGTTCTGTTTACCTAGTTCTCTTTCCCAGGGTATTTTTTGTTCACCTACTTCTCTTTCCCTGGATATGTTCTAGGATGTGGCCACGTGTTCATGCCCAGATTAACTGTCAATCATATAATCGTACAGAACATCAAGATGGCTCCTAGCAACTAAACTGGCTGCACTGTGGTTCTCACACACTCAATGGTACTTGGGGGCTCACTCCTGGTGGTGCTCAGGGAACCACATGATACTAGGTGTTGCAGGACACCTAAAAGCCTAGGCCTCTGCATCTGCCCTGCAGGTCACTTCATAGATAGGGGATAGTCTGAATGTGGCAGTCTTATCTGACCATGTATTCTGTACTGGCTGGTATAAATATTCTCTCATGCTACCACAATCATCGTGGGACTAGCTAGATCTTACCAGCATATTTGCCTGGCCACGTTGGATCTCTACTAGATTAATTAAATTAGACCAGAGAGAAATACTGTTTGCCTCCAAGCAAGCAAGCATGGCTCCCTGATAACTCAAAGGCAACTAAAATACAAAACTACCGTGAAGTAGACGAGACTCTTGTGAAGGCTTGGAGAAATATTTAACTGGCATTAGTATTAGTCTTTGGTACAGAGACATGCCATCTCAGAAACCCCCTTCTCTACCCTATAAAGGCAATTCCAGGCAGATCTTGGCTCAAGATATGAGGTGAGGTGCTGGGAGAAATTACCTGAGGGCATTTGATCCTTCCTGCCAGGGGAAGTTACATTTAGCTTATAGCTTCTCCCAGCTCTGCTAGAAGGCTTTTAATTAGCTCTGGGTCCTTGTAAACAACCAGAAGGTCTCCTGAAGTTGCTACATTTCTATAAAACTATTTTCCTGTGTTCATCTCTAGATAGCCCAGCCCAGAATGGGCTGGGCTGGGGAGTCTGGGGGATTCCTAGCTATAAAATAAGCTGTAAGAATAAAGAATTGCTCTCTCTTTTTTCCCCCCTTTTTGCCTTTTCGGCTTCCCTTGTTGTTTTGCTTCTCTGTCCTCTCCATTCTCTGTTGGGCCTCAACACGTGGTGGCAGCCATCTTGGCCTACACCTGGCTGGGGCCTATCTGGGAACCCAGAGTCTGGAGGTTTTCCCTGCTCTTGGATTGTATATTGGAACCTGTGATAGTAAAGCCCTTTTTAAAACTGCATCGGATTCCTGAGTCTTCATCCATTCCCCGCCGGCTTCGGAGGTAGAAGGGAACTTCGCTTCCCGACACTGTCGGGGACCCTGGCGGCGCTCCCGACACTAGGGATCAAAACAGGGTGGGCCACATACAAGGCAATAGCCGATGACCCTGTTCTCTCTCCCTGGCCCTACACATTTTATTGAAACATCACTAATTATATCTGTAATGACCCCATTTCCAAACATGGTCACAAGTAAGGTTCTGGGGTCAGGACTTCAATATATTTTGTTTGCTTGTTTGTTGTGTTTTGGTGCCACACCTGGCAGTGCTCAGGGCTTCTAGCTCTGTGCTCATGAGTCATTTGTGGCTTGGGATCCCATATGAGATGCTTGGTATTGAACTGGAGTCAGTAGTGTATAAGACAAGTAACCTCTGAAATCTCTGACCCCAATGTAGTTTAACATATTTTTACCCTAAAAATGGGAATATAACTCACCCCAAACAGATGGCACTCATACTTAGGAAATGTAAAACTTTTTCCCCAGGGAAGTCTCTTTCAGTTTAAATTTTACCTTAATTTGATTTGAGATGCTAGTTAAAAAAACCTGGACTTTAAACCAATTCCAACAGTAATAATAAAAGACACAGCAAAATAAAATGCCCAAAACATTATTTTTGACGATAAATATGATAGATACAGATTTTAAATCTCTTTAAATAAAGCACACAGACTCCAATTCTCTCCATTATCTGCATTATAGTTATTATTTTACTATTCTTTTAATAGATACCCTAGAGATTACAACATGAAGCCTGGATTTATCAAAGTCCAATGTAAGTTGTTACTTCTTCCCAGACGATGCTGGGATATTATAACACTTAACTCTACTTATTTGCTTTCTAATTTAAGTGCTTTTGCTTTTGTGGGTCTTAATTTGATTTATATATTTCAAAACACTCTGAGACATTATTATTGCTATTTTACGTACTTAATATGGCTCTTGATTTGCCCATGTAGTTTCCTTTTCTTTGTAGTTTATTTCTCCCTGTGCCACATTACACTCTCTCTCCTGCCCTACCAAGGTTTTTTTTAAATTTTAAATTAATTTTTTTGTTATTGGATATTATTTATATTCATGTTCTTGGTCTTCCTAACAACTTTATGAAGCCAGTATTTATTCTCATTATAACGAGAACACAGGTCCAAAGAGGTTAAAGAAATTGCCCCAGATGATCTAGCTATCTGGCTACAGAACAGTGGTTTGAGCGAGAGCCTTTGCCACTATATGAATTCTCATGTCCATTGAGCTTCGAGAATCAGTCTCTACTATACCACAGCCCTTTGGTGATGAAGAAATAGGGACCAGGAAGAGTAAACGTACCTATTCTCATACCGAGACTGAGCTCTGACAAGAGTTCCCGGAGCTAAAGAGTGGAATTTGAAGATGTCCTTGTATATCGAATATTCTGAGGAAGAATGATGAAAGATGGAATCAAAACACGATTCTGTTTGGGATCCAGCTTTTCTTTAGAATGATCCGAATCAGGATAGTCATGACAGTCCCTGGTCCTGGGTGAAATTTTGTTTGATGTGAGGCCGCATATGGAGGTGCTCAGGGCTTACCCAGGCTCTGCTTTTTAGGGATCACTATTGGCAGGGTTCAGGGGGCCGTATATGGTGCTGGGAACTGAAGCCAGGTCGGCTGCACGCAAGACAAGTGCTCTGCAAGCTGTGCTATCGCTCACCCACCTGGGTGAAGATTCCAACCATGACTTATCTGCTATTGGAAAAACCAGCAAAAAAATTCAATTTTCAAAGGAGGCAAAATTTTGTCTCTTAAGCAAAGATAAAATCCTCAGACCCTGTTGGGAATCTATGGGCCATTTCTTAAAAAAAAAAAAGTTTTGTTAGTAATAATTGTTGCTGGTCATTTTATTGGCCTCAACTGGAATGAAATGTGTGTTGAAAGTCTTTAGGAGGGAGGCTGGACAGGCAGAACAGTGAGGAAAGTGCTTACCTGGCATGTGGCTGACCTGGTTGATACCCCACAGCCCATGATCCTCCAGGAGTAATTCCTGAGCCAGTTAGGACTAACTCCTGAGCACAGCTGGGTGTGGCCCCAAAACCAAAAAAACAGAAGTCTTTAGAAGCTTGTTTTAGGAAGGAAGGCCGGCTAGCCCTGATGGGAACTCCTGTGGGCCCAGGCAGAAGACTCAGGTTGAGGCAGCAACTGTCCAAGAAGTTTCATTACCGTTCAGCTCCTGTCTTTGCTCCATTCTTGTTTCTGTTGGTCAGCGTGTACATGGCCAGTCTTGAGTCTGTGATTTTCACCAAGATGTCCATTCCTGTCCAGTCTCCCTAGGTCACTCAGATTCCTTGTTGGGACTATCTGATTGGCTCCTCTCCAGTCAAGCTTGAGTGCCCATAAGGTCAGTCAGTGGTGGTTACTGGGAGGGGAAAGGAGGAAAGAATTTCAAGTGTGGAGCACAAGAAAGCATTTTAAAATAGTTTCCAGTGTTACTCCGGTTAACCTCGAGTCCGGCTGATATTCTTTAGGCAGGACACGTTTGTGTTGTTTTTGGGTGTTGTCTGACAAGAAGCTATAGCTCTGACTTTCTACTAATGTTTCCAACTTCATTTGGGGGAATCTTCCTGTGTAAGAGCCATTGAATAACTAGAGACAGGGTGAGTGGCAAGAACAAGCAACAGTGCCTCCGGCTCACAAAAGCGAATCTTCTCAGCTGTGCAGGATGGTCCAGGGGACAGCGGAAAGCACATGTCCCGTCTGTGGGTCCACACCTTTTGGTTCACTGTTAGGAAGCACGCGTCCAGTCGGTGGGCCCACACCTTTTGGTTCACTGTTTCTTTTCTTTGTTTCTGGACCACATCTAGTCCAGGTTTACTCCCTGGATATGCCGTCAGAGATTTGCCCAGGCAAGGCAAGCACCTAAACCCCTCTACTGTCTCTCCTGCTCTTTATTTTATTTCTTGTACGAGCTGGTCCCGCTCTTTCCTGCGCACAAGTTTTGGGCCTACTCATTGTACCCGTAGAAACACCGAGTCAGCTCCTCGCCAGCTGCCATCCCTACATCTGAGACCTAGTGGCAGGTGGGCTGGCGACAGCTATGAACAAACTCGGCAGCGTGAGCCAAAGTGCCAGGGGTGCAGCTCCCGAGAAACGAGGCTTCCGGGCCGGCGGGTCACGCACGCGGAGGCTGAGATCGGTCCTGCGAGGGGCGTCGGGGGCTCGGGGCGCAGGCCGGGGCTAGGGCCCGCAGCGCAGCTCCCGGCAGGGCGGAGGGCGGCGCGAGGGAGGGAGAGAGAGGGAAGGGAAAGGCGAGCGGGAGCTGCCTCAAATGCCTGGAATAATTCCGCTTCCGTTTGGAAAGCCGCAGCCTCAGTCCCGCCGCGCCCGCCCAGCTGCACTCGGAGTCTGCCCGGCCCGCGGCCGCCCGCTCCAGCGCCATGGCCACCTCTCCGCAGAAGTCGCCGTCGGTTCCCAAGTCCCCCACTCCCAAGTCGCCGCCGTCCCGGAAGAAAGATGACTCCTTCTTGGGGAAACTTGGGGGGACGCTGGCGCGGGAGGAAGAAAGCCAAGGAGGGTGAGTGCGCCGAGCCCGGAGCGCCCCCTGGGGCCGCGGCTCCCGGGGCCTGGCGGGGGCGCGCGGCGGGTGCCCGGCCCGGCGGGAGCGCGCGTTGGCGCCAGCGCGCGCTTCCCGGATACGTTGTATGGGTGCTCTGCGCGCCCCGACCGTGGTCGTCGGGGGCCGCGCGCGTGGGTTTTGGGGGGACACGGATCGGGGAGGTGCGGAGATGAGACTCGGGCGGGGCCGAGCGGCGCCGCGTGGGCCGCGGGCCGAGGAGGCGGCGCCCGCCCCTAGGCCCCAGCCCTCGCCCTCTGCTCCCCAGAGGCTGCCATTGCTCCAGTGGCCGCAGCAACTTTGCAGGGCGTCAGGCGCGCTCAGGCTTTCCCTTACTGGTCTTTGAAATACGGTCGCTTCCTGGACCTGGCGACGTTGCCACGCAGCATGGACTGTGGTGGGTCTAGAGCCTGGGAGGACCCTGTTAAAGAGAAGCTCAGGTTCAAACGGTGGTTGGGTGGTTGAATGAATGAGGGAGAGCGGCCAACTAGGCTCTCCCACTGTGTGCTGAGTGCCCCGGGAAATCTGGCCGAACAGGCACTTAGCATCCTGCCCCAGCCCTGCCTGCACTCCCAGGGGAGGGCTCTTACCAAAACAGTTTTCTTTTTTGCCACCGGGTGAATCGAGGCCATCTGATTTCCTTTCAGGGTAGTTTGCGTGGGAGATAGTTTGTCTCCTGGGCAGAGTTTGCTTTCTGAATTTTTGGCTTGGATGAGATGAGATGACACCGGAAGAAACACTAGTGAGCCTCGTGGCCACAGCAGTTGCTTGGTTAAATTCCCTTTTCATCCACTGCTGGCGGCTCGGGAGTAACCTTTGAAGGCTGTGATAGTGAGATGCAAAACAGCTTTCATGTCCTGAGTAAAATGCATCCAAGAACTTCAGTTTTGAGAAGAGAACGTTAGTTTTGAGTAGAGAACCTCAGTTTTCTGTCAAACTCGACAGAAAAAGTTAGAGTTGTTTTCTGTATTGAAGTGAGAGGCAGCAAAATACTTCTCTCGAACGCTTCTGCTTTAATTTGGTGATTATTGTTAGCATTAGAAACAATTATTGATATTTTGGGTTTCGGAGGCCATATATGGCAGCGTTGGGAGCCACTCCCAGTTCTGTGCTTGGGGAATCACTCCCTGCCATGCTCGGGGAACCATTCGGTACTGGGGATCACGCCTGGGCTCCCACATGGGGATCACGCCTGGGCTCCCACATGAAAAGCACCCTCAGCCCTGGTTAGTGTTGCTAAGCCGCACTTGGGTAGTGCACAGACTGTAGCAAAGCATGGAGGGGGCTTCTTGGGGTGGGGACTCGCGTTTCTATTTTTTTTTTTTTTTTTTTTTTTGCCTTTTGGGTCACACTTGGCGATGCTCAGGGGGTTACTCCTGGCTCTGCACTCAGCAATTACTCCTGGCAATGCCAAGGGACCATATGGGATGCCGGGGATCGAACCCGGGTCGGCCGTGTGCAAGGCCAACACACTCCCCACTGTACTATTGCTCCAGCCCCAGGACTCATGTTTCTAGGCTGCCTTTTGGCTGCTGCAGGGCTGACAGCGCTCTCTAGCTTCAGTCTGAACCACTCAGAACTGCTCAAGCTTGTCAACTGCAAGATACCTCTATAGTAGTGTTCTTTGCCAACTCTATAGTAGTTTGTCACAAGAGGAGGACGTTGGTCGCTTCCGTATAGTACTGTTCGGTTCTTGCTGCCTAGACTGCAGTAACAGGAAGGGTAACTCGCCTGTTCCAAGTGGCTCACCTTTTCCTGGTGTCATCTCTTCAGTCCCAGCATCCATGGTCCCAAAGCTGATCATGTGTACGTGGTTGTATGTGTTGGATGACAGATTTAGCTAATCTCTCTGACTCCTCAAAGACATGTTCACGTGTGTTATCCTCAAACCATTCCCTTCCCTGTATCAAATCCCCATTTGGATTTAATACCAGGTGTAAGATCTTATTTTTACCCTCGTTAGCCCTGGTTCAGGATCTCCAACCTGAACCAGAGCTGTAAATAGTGAAGCAAGAACACCCCTGTTCCCGGTTCCTGTTGCTGCTGCCGTTGGTCTTTCTGTTAAAGGAGACGGTGGGATTGATTGGCCTTGTTCTTGCTGGCATGTGCAGGGCTCTGTGACGCATGCCTCACCTGTCAGAGACTCCTGATCTTTAATGGCAAAGCTTAGTTCTTGCCCTGGATGCTGCAGAACTTCCAGTTTGTACATAGTAGAACTTGACCATTTCCCCTAATGTAGAACCTTCTATCCTTCATGATTACTCAAGATCACTGACATCAATAGATGCACAGATTATCTTAGTGTTTTGGCATAAAGTTTTCCTGGGTCCAGATCACCCGTTCATTTGGTTCCATGTGAACTGTAGATTGGGCACAGAAATGGGAATGCTATACTGTTTAGGTTAATAATTTCATATAAAATGTGTCTTCCTAAGAATGCCAAATACCAGTAACAATTATAGACCTCATTCCCATGACCTGATGGAATGGTTTGAGGCTCTTTATGTTCCTGGAGCAAGCAGGTGCCCTTGGGCTACACTAGCATGAGACAGCACATATGGAGATGTTACTGGTGCCCGCTCGAGCAAATCGATGATGAACAGGAAGACAGTGACAGTGACAGTGACAAGAATGCCATATACCTCATGGAATGATGGTCTCATTAGGTATATACATGTAAGAGTTGGTTAATCTTCACTCTCTTGTCTTCACAAGTGGCCCGAGAACAGAAATTAAGCAAGCACAATCTTTAGGACCAGAGACATGTGCATTTGATGTGTGATCTTATCCCTTATCTATTACTGTCACATAGGGTCCCTTAGTTCCTCAGCTTCTGCATTTTCATATGCGCAATGGGAACAGAAATTTCTTTCTTTGGAAGTTTGTAGGCCTTAAGTATATGATATCCATAGGATGAAAACATGATGGTAGCTATTAAATTTGACGGCTCAGTTTTCAGTCTTTAACATTTGAGATCATCTCTTCATAATGGACAGCAGAAGATGCTCATGTTCAGTAAGCACTTACTGACATGGCTGTGAGAAACCTGGGGAGGATACTGTGGCTCCTTTGGTTATGGGACTCTTCTTTGTAAGTCGATTCTCCTGCCTCCAAATGTCACCTCTCACTGTTGGAATATATCTGGGCCCACTATCATGAGTTGTAAGTGGGTTTTTTCCCTCTGTGGATCTCCTGGGTCCTTGTTTACACCTTGCACACCCTTGTATAGATCCTCACGCTAAGCTTTCAGCGCCAACTTGCTAAAGGGCCTCTTTCTTATCTTGTCCAGAGATTTGCTTTTTTCAGGTGAATCATCTTGAATTGTATCTGTCAGTGGAAAGTGACCCAAATTACTATTTGTTTAAAAAAAGAATGTTTATTGATTTTTTAAAAATTAAAAACATTATGATTTCTTCTTTGAGGAAGTTTCTGTTCATTTCTTCTCCCTATTTTTTTTAAAAATAGGATTGGATTTTTTTTTTTTTGTAAATTTCCACCAGTGCCTTATATATCTTGGATATTAATCCTTTATCATATGAATATTATGTATATTATGTGATCATATATCTGAGGGTTAGTGTCAGGATATTCAGCTCTATTCCATTGATCTGTGGGTCTGTCTTTATTTTAATACCATGCTGTTTTGGATACTACCACTTTGTGTATACTTTGAAGCTGGGGAAGGTGATCCCTCTCATCTTCTTTTTCCCAAGGATTGCCTTAGCTGTTTGTGAGGTTTATTGTTTCATATGAGTTTCAAGAGTGTTTGATCTATTTCTTTGAAAAATGTTGTGGGTATCCTTATAGAGTTTGCATTGAATCTATATAATACTTGGGAGTATTGATATTTTGACAATACAAATGACAAACATTAAAAATTCTCCACATTGCTAATCATCAGAGAGATACAAATCAAAATAACACTCAGATATCATCTCACACCAGGTACTGGCATACATCAAAAGAACAAGATCAACCAGATCAATGCTGGTGTGGATATGGAGGAAAGGGACTCTCCTTCATTGTTGATGCGAATGCTGACTGGTCTAGCCTTTTTTGGAAAACAATAATGGCATTCCTCAAAAAGCTAGAAATAGGACCTAGCAATACCACTTCTGGGCCTATAATCCAAGGACCCCAAAATACACAGCAGAAATGCTATATGCAGAATATGGAAACAACCTGAGTGCCTGAGACAGACAGCTGGTTAAAGAAACTATGGTACATCTATGTAGTGGAATACCCGGCTGATAGGAAAAAATGGAGTTATGAAATTTGCTTATAAATTCATGGACAGGAAAAAATATCATGCTGGGTTGAACGAGTTAGAAGGAGAGGGATAGACATAGAATAATTCCACTCATTAGTGGTATAGAAAATCATAATGAGAATAGCATCCAAGGACAGTAGGAACAAGGGCCAGGAGAATTGTTCCAGGGAGGGCACCGGCCTCAGGTGCTGAGAGAGGCAGTTGGGACAGAGGAGGAACCACTATGATAAAGATGGAAATGATCACTCTGGATGAGAACTGTGTGCTGAAAATTGATAAAGAAACAAACATGATAACCTCTCAGTATCTGTATCATAAACCATAATGCCCAAAAAGGAGGGGAGAAAGGTGGTGGGAAGGATATTGGGAATATCAGTGGTGTAGGGTTGGGGGGTTGGAACATTGTATGACTGAAACCTGAACATGAACAGTTTTGTAACTCTGTATCTCACAGTGATGAAATAAACCCAAAAAGCTAAAACACTGGATAAACCACAGAAAGTGATTTACAGAGTTGCTCATTGTACAGTTGTTTTAAGCATTTAGTGTTCCAATGTGACCTTCCCTCCACCAGTATCCCCGATTTCTGTTCTAATACCAGTCTTCCCCCTTGGGAAAGTGCCCCAAGTTAGGTCAGCAGTGAGGGTTCTTCTTATCATTTATCCATTTTATTTATTGCCCATGAGTGTCTCGTATTTCATCCAGGGACATACTAGATGAAATATCCTGGGACATACTGGGTGGGTTTTCATTATTAAGAATTTAATATTTCCTACAGTGATAAATAGCACTCAACACTTTAGTTCTTATTGATTGTTTAGTGTTGCTGGGAAAACCCCAAACTCAGCCTCTGAGCAGCCCTTTCCTGCTCTCCTGATTAGCTTACATTCTTACTTTCCCTTTAATACTTACATACTTACATACTTACATACTTACTTTTGTATGTATGTAGTCTTTCATACTTACATACTTACATACTTACTTTCGATGCCAAGGCATCGAAAATCAGATGGGCTGGACATGTAATGTGATTTGGAGACGACCGGTGGACTAGAGCTGTTACCGACTGGATCCCACAGGACGTCAAAAGATCACGTAGCTGCCCACCTACAAGATGGTGAGACTTCTTTGTCAAGACTCTGAATGAATGGTTTGAGGCTCTTCATATTCCTGAAGCAAGCAGATGCCATTGGGCTACACTGGCACGTGATAGGGCCAAATGGAAATATTATTGGCGCCCGCTCGAGCAAATCGATGAATAACGGAATGTCAAGTGTCTTACTTTCCCTAGTGCCTCTTTTTCTTCTTCTTTTTTTTTTCAGTGAAGTAAAACAGATTTTATTAAGGAGGGTTTAGGATGGGGGAAGGAGTAGGGAAAGAGAGAGAGAGAGTATACATATCTATGGGAGATGCGGGCTGCTCCAGAGGCAGAGAGGGATCAAGCCCCGACTGATTTCCAAAGGAGGCTTTTGTCCCTTTGGGTTGGAATGCTCCGGAATCTTCTGCTGGGCCATCAAAGTTGATGTGGGGTGGGGGGGGGTTAAGGGCTGTGAGGAAGGAGGTGGATCCAGCTTCCTTAGGGTCCATTGTTGGTTAATGGGTCCTATCAAGTCTTCATTCCTGGTCAAAGGTGATAGCTTAGTGGGACAGTTCATTGCCATTAAGGCCCCCTTCCACCTGCTTATATCAATCCCCCCTAGAGATTTCACCCTCTTAAGTCTTTAAGGGGAAACTGGTCCAAATGTCTGTCTTCTGTATTTGCTTCCTGCTGACAAAAGGGGCTTGTAGACCCTGCCTACAAGGGGTGAAATCCCTTACTACCTTAGTTTTTTTGGGAGGGGCCCCTAGTGCCTCTTATAAATCCTCACCTCTCAGGCTCCAGACCCTGAGATAAAGAGCTGAATATGGGGCGTATGGGAATAGCTCAGTGAGGTTGAGGGTTTGATTCCTAGTACTGCCCTGCATGTCATTTGTGATCCTGGAAATATTGTGGTCTGTGATGTCTGACTTGCCCCAGCAAAATGTGTGTGAGCTTTACAACCAAGTGCTTAATTCCTGAACATCGCCATAAAAACAAAGGGAAGAACATTAAAAATTTTTAAATGAAAGTAAAAATAATTTCGATGAAAGTAAAATTAAGTTTAGCCTGAGAGATGTCGTACAAAGGTTAAGGCACTTGTCTAGCCTGCAACTTTGGCCATGACCGTAGTTCAAATCTTGCCACCACATGTGCTTCCCTGAGCAACACCAGGGCTGTCTTCTGAGCTCAGAGTCAGGTGTGGCTCCAAGACAAAATAAACAAAAAACAAGAAACCAAAGAATATTTCTGGGGCAGAGAGGTGGTCCAGTGGCAGAGCTTCCCTTACACACAGCTGACCCCAGTTCAATCTTTTGGCACATGGCTTTCATGCCTGGCCAGGAGTACTATGTTCTTTCGTCAATTATTTATTGAGTCTATGGTACTATGTTTGAGCTATGACTGGGGAATGATATGCACAAAAAATTTCTTCCCCTCGGGCACTTACGTTGTAGTAGGGAGACATAAAAGATAAGATAGGGCTTCAAATTTTCCTTCTTTTAAAAACATTTCTCCTCTGACTTACTGAATTGTGTATTTGTAGGATTTAGTTATTTCATATAAAATTTGAAATGTCTTAGCATAGAATTATTCATATTATTAACTGAAAATTTATGTGCCTATAGAAAAGATACGCAAAGGAAAAATAAGGTAAAAAGAAAACACCCAAAATAGAAAAAAGTTATATGTTTTTGAAAAACATTTTTTTAATCAATGTATCATTGATTTACAATTTTGTGGAAGGAAAAAAAGAGAAATAGCAGTGCATGAAGAGGAATGGTCTGAGTTTTAAATAAGATGCTGGAGGAGATGCTGTCGAGGGTCTGTATGACGGACGGAACTGAGGCAGATGTGTGAGGGACAGCCATGTGCACGGGAGTCTCTGGGGACTGTAGGAAATGGAAAATGGCAATTCTTTTCTTTTTTTTTGCTCTTTGGGTCACATCCAGCAATGTCAGGGGTTGCTCCTGGCTCTGAACTCAGGAATTACTCCTAGTGGTGCTCAGGGGACCATATGGAATGCCGGGATCGAACCTGGGTTGGCCAGATGCAAGGAAAACGCCCTGGACTATTGCTTCACCCCAATGGCAAATTTCTCAACCTCACATGGTCATTTTTTGTTTTGGGTAAGCCTTTTGGGTCACACCCAGTGATGCTTAGGGGTTACTCCTAGCTCTGCACTCAGGAATTACTCCTGGTGGTGCTTGGGGAACCAGATGGGATGCTGGGGATTGAACCTAGATTGACCACGTGCAAGGCAAAGATCCTACCCACTGGACTATCATTTGGGAGCCCCATCTTGGGCAGTCTTGAACCAGTGTGAGGTCCTTGAGTAGAGGAGCTGGTAGCTGAGTGCAGCTGTGGCGTGTAAGAGGTCTCTAGGGAATTAGGGCAAGGCTGGGCAGGTGGTATTGCTGGTAAGACTGGCTTTTACCCAGTGTGAGATGGGAAAATTTACAGGGCTTTACTCAGAGGAATATCATGATCACACAACTGTCTTAGTACTGTCACTTGGATGAAGTTAATTGAAGGAGGGCAGGGGTGGAAGCAGGGCCATAAATTAGGAGCTTCTGTAATGATCCAGGAGACAGAGCGGGTAGAGGAGTGATGTCAGCTTGTGGGCAGAGTTTGGAAACACAGGGATAATTTGCTGAAAGAGCCATGGAAGAAAGAATCAAGATGCCTCCAGGGTTTGGAGTTAGAACCACAGCAAAGACAGCAGAGTTTAACTGGGAAGAGAAGAGCTGGCTTGTTGGAAAATGTAGGCACTCAGTTCTGAGCCTGCCTGGTTGGAAGTGTCCATCCGGCTTCCCTGGGGGACGCTGGCCTCCCAACTGGTCCTAAGAGTCTGGGTCAGGGCAAGGTTGACAAAGGGTCAGTGTGTAGGTTTATTATTTTTTTTTAGGTTTACTATAAAGATTAACTCATTTAGGGAGGGTTTCCCAAGCCATGCTTGGGGCCATTGGTCCTTGGAATTCTGGACCAATCAGAGTCTAGGATGTGGAGCTGCTCAGGCCCAGAGGAGCTGTGGATCAAACCCTTTCAGAACTTGAGAGACCAGTGTGATGCCCAGCATTGAACCAGGGTCAGTCACAGGCCAGATTAACCCTGTAGCTCCTAACCCTGAACTCTCTCTGGCTCATGTAGTGTTATTTCAAGTCAGAAGACCCAGTGGGACCATGAATAATGGAGTATGAAGTACAAGAGGTGCCAGAGTTGAGCTCGGGAACTTTCCAAGGGTGGGAAGATGAGCATGAAGAGCAGAGAAGCTCACAAGGGTGGCCTGGGTGCTGGTGGCGGTGGGGCCCTGCAGCCCCAAGGAACGGGAGCTGGACTTGCTCCTGAGGAGAAGCCCCGGGGCCCAGGGTTCACCGCCACTCTCGTCACACCTGCCGGCAGCGACTGTTCAGCTCTCTTCCTTCGTCATCTTCATGGGACTGGAGAGATAGTAGGTAGAGTGGGTAAGGCTCTTGCCTGGCCAGTGGCCGAATGCAGTTTGATCCCTGTGGCCGGACACAATTCGATCCCTGGAACTGCATATGGTCCCCCTGCCAGCCCTGAGCACAGCAGGCGTGACGCCAAAACCAAAGACACAAGAAACGCTCCATCCTCCTTGGCCAGTGTGCGCGGTGCTGGCTCTCTGTTCCCTTACACCTCTTTTTCAGGTTTCCCTCAGTTGCCACGTCCCATTTCCAAGGGTTCTCTCTTGATCCCCTTTTGCCCTCTGGCTTACTCCACCTCACCCTCCCCTTTCATTATCTCCCCTGTCCCCATGGGGCGGTGACCTCCCCATGGGTAACTCCTGTCGCATCTTCAGTCTCTGCCTCTTGTCTACAGTGCTCACACCCCTCCCATGGTCTCCTGTTTATTACGTCATGTCATATGTTATGTCACATGCTATGTCATATCCATTGGGATCCTCCATGCCCAGACACTCATTTGTTCCACCTGCCGAAAGTGCTCCTGCACAGTCCCAGAGCTCTGCGGACTGAGCTTCTGCCCCCAGCCGACACCTTTCTTTCGAAAGAGGCAGGTTACTTAAGGTTTTGCAGGCCCTGGAGCTTCTCAGTCCTGCCCTTTGTTGTCACACAGAATTTGTGGCTGGGGTCCAGTTAGCCTTTAGTTATAGACATTGAAATTAGGATTCACACAATTTTCATGTGTGTGAAAAAAAGGCACAAAGTGCCTTTCCCTTTCTTTTCTTCAGTTAAAAATGGGAAGGTTTTATAGTGCCCAGGCTCTACACACACACACACACACACACACACACACCTGGATTCACCTTTCATAAGGTCCTGTGCATTCTGCTTTCTGTGTAGCATTGCCCGAGTTCAAGGCTCATAGAACTCAGTCTTCTTCAAGATCATTCATTTATTTATTATTTTATTTTTCAGCACTGGGGTTGAACCCAAGCCCCACACATGCAAGCTGGTGCTCTGCTGCCGGGCTATGTCCCCATAACTGAGAGGTTCTTTTTAAAGATTTAGTGTCTTTATTTTCCCCCTGCCATGTGCACTGTGCAGACTCCTCTTATCTAGTCCTTTCTTTTTCAGTCTCATCCCTCATCTTTTTGCCAGCATAGCCTTCTGGTTATTTGGGGGTCATGGTGAGGCCTCCCAAAGTTCCTGAACACCTCTTCTGACAATTCTTGTCGACTGGTTAGGTTCAGTGCCTGGGCCCAGTGATTCTGGGGTGTCCAAGGCTGTACCCAGAGGTGCTGTGCCGAAGACAGGGCTTGTGAGGGGAGTGAACTTGGCTGCTCATAGCCTTTGCGTTATTCCTCTGACCTCTTTTTATTTTTGTTTTTTATTACACAATGTCTCACCAGGAGCAAACTTCTTAATATGGCATTCAGGACTTTACAGATGCTCTTTAGTAGAGCTGTTGTGTTTATCTCCCTAGGTGATGGTCAGGTAGGTAGAGGACTTGTCTTGCCCGTGGCTGACTGGCACTCAAACCCTGGCCCTCTGATATGGTCCCCTCAGCCTCACCAGGACTGATCACTGAGTGCAGAGCCAGGAGTAAGCCCTGAGCAGTGCTGCTGGGTGGGCCCCAAGAGCAGAAAATATAAAAACAACCCAAAACCCTCTGCTCAACTCAAACAACAAACAGCTCTTCCTTCCCAGCATCACATGTGATAGGTTATTTCACACCTCTGCACATGCGGTTTCATATTTCTGGAATAAGCTCGTTCCCTTCTCTGTACAACAAACTCCAATTCAGTCTTCAAAGTCCAGCTCAGATGGTCCCTTCTAGATAGTGGCCCTGGCAGAGGGAACTGCTTCCTTCTCCGCAGCCCCCATATCCTGGCCCTTCCCACTGTAGCTCTGGCCACTCTGCTGTGCCATAGAGCTTGGTTGTGTGGCCGCCGACTGTGGTGAGAGCTCGCTCACCTTGCACAATATCCAGTCCAGTAGGACGCGGGAATTTCCTGCACAAAATCATCCTCTGCTCCCTGACTGTGTGATCTTAGGCTCTTTCCCTCTGCCCACTTCTGACATCAGGGGATTAGGCTCAGTCAGCTCTGAGCACCCTGGCAGCTCTGGTGTACTATGAAGGCTGAGTTCTCATTTCACCAGGCTTCTCTCAAATTCAGTTTTATTGTCTATGTAGGGTGGTCTGGGAATGACATCATCACAAAGACTCTTTCTTCCCTCCACTAATGAAGGCACCTCTGTGTCGGGAGATGGAAAGCAGGATAAGTGGGCCTTGGCCCAAGGACACCTCCATATTAGGGATCAGTCTCGTTGTCTCATGGAATATCTCTATTTGGTTAGCCCGCACAGCTCATAATTATGTTTCAGCCATTAGTATAGGAGAGGGGATGACAGTCTCATGTAAACATTTGCAAGCATCAAAAATCTGCACTTGCTGTTATGGAAAAAAGAATGTAGTTGGGGAAAGCTTAATTCCACCGTAAGGTGCTTTAAAAAGTACTATAAAAATGTCTTTAAAAAAAGACGTTTAAGCATTCTGTTCCAAGCTTTCTCTGCTCTGCAGCCCTCTGCCCCGGAGATCCCACCGAGGGAAGCATGTTTCCTTCCATTTTCCCTGTAGACCCAGGCGAGCAGTAGTTGTGTGTCTCTGAGGTGTGTGGGTTACTGTGGGGCTCACCTAGGCTTGGTTCTGCTGACCTTTACTCAGTGATCGCTCTCTCTGCTCCGAGTATCACCAGGTTGCCTCAGCCTGAGCGCCCACTTGGTGGCCCGTGTTCTTGTCTTCCCTATGATCTGATCATATAGAGCCGTTGAGCCGTGGATGGAAGCAGCAGGGAACTTCATTTGTACATTTTCTTCATTAAATACATTTTCTTCACTACTGTAGACTCTTTTTGGGGAACAGAATCTTCTAAATCACTGAGCATCATACTTTTCTTAACAAATGTTCTTTCCTCTCCCATTATAAAATTAATTTAATCTAATTAATCATGAGAGTTATGGGAACATGGAGAAAGCAATCAAACAAACTTCCACCCCAAAAAGCCAATCACTGTTAGAAAAGTTTTTGTCTTTAGGATCTTTTTTCTTCACATTTAACTTTTTACTTCTTATGACCTGTACAAAGAAAACTACAAGATACTACTCCAAGAGATAAAAGAGGACATGAGGAAATAGAAACACATTCCCTGCTCATGGATGGGGAGAATCAACATTGTCAAAATGGTAATACTCACTAGAAATCTGTACAGATTCAATGCAGTCCCTATAAGGATACCCATGACATTCTTCAAAAAAATGACCAAACACTCCTGAAATTTGTATGGAACAATAAACCCCCACGGATAGCTAAAGCAATCCTCGGGAAAAAGAAGATGGGGAGACCTCACCTTTCCCAACTTCAAACTGTACTACAAGGCAGTAGTAATTAAAAAAAGCGTGGTATTGGAATAAAAACAGACCTGTGGACCCATGGAATAGAGTTGAGTATCCTGACACCCAACCTCAAACACATGATCATTTAATCTTTGATAAAGGTGCAAAGAGTCCAAAGTGGAGTAAGGAAAGCCTCTTCAACAAGTGGTGTTGGGAAAATTGGGCAGCGGCATGTAAAAAAAATGAATTTGGATCTCTGTCTAACACCATCGGCAGAGCCTGGCAAGCTACCCATTTCCTATTTGATTACCAGTAACAATTATCTACCTAATTTCCATGACTTGATGGAATGGTTTGAGGCTCTTTATGTTCCTGGAGCATGCAGATGCCCTTAGGCTCTACTACCATGAGACAGGACATATGGAGATATTACTGGTGCCCCGCTCGAGCAAATCGATGATGAACGGGAAGACAGTGATACAGTGATACATATTTTTAGAATATCATGTCTTTTATAATGATAACATTTTATATTTTTATTTTAGTATGATCATTTTTAATACTATTACATATTTTAGCAAACATGTTCTTTCATGCTCAGGGACAATTTTCAGAATGTTGCCTGGGGCTCTCAGTGATACTCAGCCTGGCTGCAGTGTCGAGCTGGGGCTGCTTTGCTTGGGTCAGCAGCGTTGGTGACCACCTTGGAAGAGGTGTGGCGTATTCTACTGAGCGCATCTTCTATGGATTTCTTTCCCTCCCTTCCCTTCCTCTCCTCACCCTGCTGGCTCCCCTCCCTCCCTTCCTCTCCTCTCCCCTCCACCTCAGGTGGTACTCTGAAGCCCTTCCTGGCCCAGTGCTGGGGGGTGGGGTCCCTCCTGGTGGTGCTCCCTAGATCCAGTGGTATGCAGACCATGTGTTCAAGCTTTGGGCTATTCTCTTCACCTCACATTGTTTGGTTTCCATCTTGTTGGGCTCTCTTTTTTTTTTTTTTTTCTGGAAATAATGCTGCGAAAGCATTGTTTTTTTTTATTAGAATAATTTTACTCGCTGAACTCTCGTAAGTATAATTACAGGGCCAAAGGGTAACAATTAGCTTGATTAACCTGCAGAGATTGTAATTAAGAGGCAAGGAGAGACTCCTTCTCTGGGATCTGTGGCCTTGGGGGTCGTTAGAAAGTGAGAGCATAGTGTTAGACTGTTTCTGGCCTTTTGGGGCTGGTAGCACTAGCCCACCTTAGGGCTCAGAGGGGAAGGAGGGCCTGGGTCTGGGGAGAGGAACGGACTGGTGGATAGCATGTTTAAAGTGAGCTCCAGCATAGCCAGGTCTTTATTCTGGAACATTCTTCATGTTTTCCTGTGTGCCAGCTTTCCACCCCCGCCCCCCAACCTCTCCTTCCCTCCAAGGGTGGCTGCATTAGAATTCCCCTGGGAGTCACGCCCACCACCCCACTTCGAGTTCCGTATTTCCTCGATCATTTTCTCTCAACTTCTGAAGTGAGGATTTACCCCACACTTGATCACAGATAGCGGGATGCCGTCATGGAAGAGTGGGTGACACTGGAGACATCAGGTCTGCAGAGGAGGAACTCACAGGGGCACGGTGCCTTCCGGTTGTGTCCTGAAGCCAGAGGAAGAGACGCCACCCTCCACCGCATCCCCAGACTGGCAGGAGAAACAGGGTGGGATTTGGGAACCTGAGTTTCAGCCTGGTGAGGACAGTGGCCGGGTTCAGTTTCCTCAGCCTGCGCTAGGAGTCATGTATTGCATCTCATCTCCTGCGAATGGCTCTGAGCCAGTTGGAGCAGGTACCGATGCTCATCCCAGCGCCCCCAGGGGGCATTTTGGGGTGTCACTGGTGGAGGCAGCTGCCCTCCCTGGGAGCGATGGATTGGAGGTGTTCATTTCATCATGACTCGTTCTCCGTTCCTTTCCGGAATCCCTTATCTCTTCAGAAATCCAGAGGCAACTCCCTCCTCTCTTGTGCTGTGAAAAACACAGCCCGACACAATGAGTTGTGAGTGATGCTCTTCACGAAGCCCCTCTCCTCGGGAACAAGGATGCTGACATAGAAAGGGAGGGGCTGTAGGTTCAGGCTTCAGGACTCCTAGTGATGCCAAGGGGCTCAGTGGTGGAGGCTCTGCTGGTTCTCTCCATGGTACATTTATCGTTGGAATAATTAACCTCCCAACTGCTGCCCTGACTGTTCAACTTCAAACAATTATTCCAAAAGCAGGTTTTGTCTCAGCCAATTTGTTCTGGGCTACGTGGTAGACTGGGAGTCCTTGGTGGTGAGGGGGAAATGGCGGGAGAATTCAGACACTCTTCCACCCTAATCACAAAATTTGGGGGCAGACCCTCTGGGCCTACTGAGGTGGGTTCTGAGTTACCAAGGTGCAGAGACTCTTAGCATAGGTGGGTGCCTGAGTCCTAAATCAGAGGTTCATCTCAGATTCAGGGGCCTGGGGACAGATGCTGCAGAACTTAGTAGGGAAGTGAGGACCCTGAGCAAGTGCGGGGTCAGAGCCGGCCCCTCTTGCTCCCTGAGTGGAGGTAGGTGGGGAGGTTGTCAGTACTACCACAAAAAATCCTGGGTCTTGCCTCACCCCCTCATCCATCCCACCCACCCCTCAAGCATCCCTGGCTTGGAAATAGACTTTGCTCTCAGTTCAGAGGCCTAAGCTCGGCGGGCCTGAACTTTGCCAAGTGGAGGCGTAGACTTAGCTCTCAGTGTGGAGACCTCTCCTTATTTGCCATCAGGCTAAGCTGTCGCTGGCTCCCAGCCCTGGTGGGGCAGACCTGCAGATGATAGGTAGTAACAGTGACAGCTGGCAGAAGCAGGCTGACAGCTCTGATGCTATTTGCAAAACACAGAAGGAGGGTAACATAATTCTACTTTTAAAGCAACACACATGGGCGGAGCGATAGCCCAGCGGGTAGGGCGTTTGCTTTGCACGCGCCGGCCCATGCCGGCCTGGGTTCGGATCTCCGGCATCCCATATGGTCCCCTGAGCAACACCAGGAGTAATTCCTGAGTGCAGAGCCAGGAGTAACCCCTGAGCATCTCTGGGTGTGACCCAAAAAGCAATAAATAAATAAATAAATAGAGCAACACACCGGATAGAGACAAGACCCCAAATAGCTCCTTGCAAGGAGTAAGAACTGTCTGTTGGCTGAGGGTGACAGAGGCTCTCCTGGTGGGCTCAGGAGCCCCTCCAGCACCTGCCCAGATGCCTGGAGGAGAGAGTGATCCTTTTGCTGGCAGCTCCTCTAGGCCTGTCATTACAGTAAATTACAAGACTCCCTCCTATGATGTCTGTGGTGAGGCAGATCGATTTGTTCCTTCTGATTGTTACTGTGCTGTACTTCACAGGGGTGATGGGCACCCAGATTTCACACCTTGTAATGGCCCTGCCAGGGTGGATGTTAGCACAATTGGGACCTGACACTTCAATAAATCTGAGACATTCTGCTGCGGAGATCAAAGTTCAGAATTGCTTAAATTGGTGTTGGAGCAGGTGGGAAACAGGAGTCCAGGCCCATGAATTGGATAGATAGCAATTGCCATTCAGTGTGGAAGGCCTGGATGTCAGCTTCTCAAAGGCTAAGACATCAATTTAAGTAATTTGAGCTTCCAGCTACCTGGCTCTTTCAGTATTACTGGCTCTGGGAAGTGTGATTCATGGTCCAGCTCGTGTGTGTGTGTGTGTGTGTGTGTGTGTGTTGTTTTGGGGGTATGGGGGTGGGTTGTTGGGGACAAAGTATCACCACTCCTGTATCTTAGAGGTCAGATGTTGGTATCACTGGGTTATCAGTTTTCATGGGAGTGTGTACAGCGATTTCCTCTCCCACCTGGATGTGCTGGGAACTTCCCAAGCTACATTTCCAGCCATGCCCTTCTGCCTGAGCTGCAGACTCATTAGAATGCGTGTGTCATGGCTTTGTTACAGACACATCAACCTGGATTTTAACACAGGGCATGAAGTTCTCAAAGGCTCCTGGTGAGGTGGAAACATGCTCTGGTTCCTAAATGACAGCTTAAGTTCAGAGACATGGTTAATTCATATGAAGAACAATCTCTCTGTCTCTGTCTCTGTCTCTCTTTCTCTCTCACTCATCACTCACTCTCTTTTATTGGAGCTTTATTTAGATATAATACAACAGTGTAATTTATTGGTTTTCTTTTTCTTTTCGATATTGGGGAGGCATTTTAAGTCAAACCCCATAGTCCTCAGAGGCTACGCCTGATGGTGCTTGGAGTCACCCTGGCAATCCTCAGGGGGACCATATGCAGTGCCAGGGATGGAACTGGGGCCAGCCCATGTCAGACAAGCACCCTTCCTCACTGCACCTAGTACTATTTATCTGACCTTCATTCATTGGTTTTTAGTATATGGACAGTTGTGTAACCATTGACATATCAACATATCATTGACATATCAAAGTTTCTCTGAAGAGAAACGTTGGTAAGTTTTTCCCTCCTGAGTCCTTACTACCAAGTAACCACAGCTTTTTTGTTTATCTCTATATATTTGCCTGTTCTGTCACTTCATATAAATTGAGTCACAAAATACATGGTCTTTTGTAACTGGCTTCTTTCACTTAGTGCAATATTTTCATATTTTTTTAATTTGAATTTTGAGCCATACCTGGCAGTGCTCAGGGTTTACTCTTGGCTTTGTGCTTAGTGATCATTCCTGGCAGTGCTCAGAGGACCGTATGTTGTGTGGGGAATTCAACTCGGTCAGCTGCATGCAAAGCAAGAACCCTACCCACTATAATCTCTCCTGCCCTGTGTAATATATTCAAGGTATCTCATGATTTAGCATGAATCTGAACTTCATTCCTTTTAATGATTGGAAAATAGTTTCTCAGATGGATGTGCACATTTTGTTTATCTGTTCAGCAGTTGATGGACATTTGGATTGTTTACTTTTGATTTTGGTTGCAATGAATAGCATAACTGTGAATTTTCTTGTTTAAGTTTTTCTGTGGACATCTGGCTTCATTTCTCTTTGGTATATAATGATGAGCACTATTGCAGGGTCTTAAGATAGCTCTGTGTTTAGCATTGTAACAACTGCCAGGCTGGTTTCAAAAGGGCTGAATAATTTTCTATCCATCAGCAATGCCAGAGGGCTCTGCTTTCTCCACATGCTCATAGATACTTGCTATGACTTTTTGATTCTAGCCATCCTAGGGTGTAAATTTCATTGTGGTTCTCATTTACATGTCCCAGGGGCTAATGATATGGAGCATCTTTTCATGTTCTTTTCACGCATTTGTAGATCGTCTTGGGGGGCAGCTGTTCTAAACCCCTTAAGTTCAGCCTGTGCATCCTCAGTTCTGAGCATTTAGAAAGGACCAATGGCTTACTTGGAAAGATGCATGCCCAGGGTAGCTTGTTTCCCTTTATTTGGCCATGGACCAGATGCCCCACGGATATGCTGCATCTTGTATTGTGCATTTTACCTTGCAGCATGACTGTATTCCTGAAATATTTTATGCTAAGCCAATGGTCATAATTCTGTTATACCACTGGCTTTTATTGGAAGTTACTTAGCTAGGATATAATTTTGCTCCCTAGTTTTTTTTTAAATCACACTAAGAAATTAGCAAAGACTTGAGATTTGTACATTTAATTAAAGTGTGGATATTTTTGATGATATACCATTACTTTTCAAATAATGTTAATACTGGTGATAGAATGAGTAGATGTTTTGCATAGGTTAATGTATTGTGTCTTTCAGACTACCCCCACAGATAGGTATTATTAACATCATTGCCCTTTATAGGTGGGGAAATGAGGCATAGAGAGCAGGTAAACTGCCCGAAGTCAAGGCTAGGGTGATAGCTGCAGTAATGTTAGCTGCTGTAACAGATGAGTTGGGTGCTAGCTGCGTGTAATGTTAGCTGCTGTAACAGCTGAGCCGGTGCTAGATGTGGTATTGTTAGTGCTCTAACAGTTGAGTCGGGTGCTAGCTGTGGTAGTCTTAGTGCTGTAACAGTTGAGTTGGGTGCTAGCTGTGGTAATGTTGGCTGCTGTAACAGTTGAGTCGGGTGCTAGCTGCGGTAATGTTAGTGCTATAACAGTTGAGTCAGGTGCTAGCTGCAGTAATGTTAGTGCTATAACAGTTGAGTCAGGTGCTAGCTGTGGTAATGTTAGCTGCTGTAACAGTTGAGTCAGGTGCTAGCTGTGGTAATGTTAGTACTGTAACAGTTGAGTCAGTTGCTAGCTGTGGTAATGTTAGCTGCTGTAACAGT
The DNA here is from genome assembly GCA_021461705.1 of Cryptotis parvus. Lineage (NCBI taxonomy): Eukaryota > Metazoa > Chordata > Mammalia > Eulipotyphla > Soricidae > Cryptotis > Cryptotis parvus. Next base: position 59,842 of record JAJIBD010000700.1, on the reverse strand, counting down.
TGAGTCGGGTGCTAGCTGCAGTAATGTTAGCTGCTGTAACAGTTGAGTTGAGTGCAAGCTACGGTAATGTTAGCTGCTGTAGCAGTTGAGTTGGGTGCAAGCTGCGGAAATGTTAGCTGCTGTAACAGTTGAGTCGGGTACTAGCTGCAGTAATGTTAGTGCTGTAACAGTTGAGTTGGGTGCTAGCTGCAGTAATGTTAACTGCTCTAACTTGAGTCTGGTGCTAGCTGAGGAAATGTCAGCTCTCACCCAGCTCTATAAGATTCTAGGTGAGTCCTAGAATCTTATATGTGGCCCATAACAAAAGTGTGATTCTTCTTAATCCTAGCACCCTTCTGGATTGAATGCTGCTGTCCACAGTCATAGAATGCTATACCCCCAGTTTCTGTCGCCCTGCTCTCTTCTAGCTTCTTGAGTTCTCCAGTGAGCTGGGGTGCCAGTGGGGGAGCGAGACCTGAGGTATGTGAAGGTGTAGACAGCAGGGGAAGGTTTGAACAGGCCAGATGTGACCTGAGATCTGAGCCATAACCCTTCTCTCCTTAAAACTCCTTAAAGCACCATGTTATGTGACCATGCCTATGTTCCAGAGAGACCAAAAACCATAGTTTATTTGTCTACCTGGCGGAAAAAAAATGAATTTTGGAACTGTGTCATTTTGCTGTTGCTGGCAAATAGAAGACATTGAACACAGCAGTTTAGCTCCAGAGCTTTGTGCCTGACTAGTCTGTCTCTGCCACTTTACGGTCAACAGCACCCCAAAGTCTGAGAAAAGTACAGGGGGTTGTGCAGGTTTTACTCAGTTTTCTTCCCTCCTATAACTGTATTTGGTTGTTTGGGGATTGTAGTCAAAATGCTTTTCTTTCAGAAAAGGGTAACAGTGAACGCTGATATTGTTTGTTCTGGGCCAGGCCCTGCTCTTTGCATTTTGCCTGTTCTGTTTTACTTATTCCCAGGCGAAAAAACTAAGGACAGAGATTGGTTCATTGTCCAAAGATCATAGAAGTGGGAGAGGTTTCAGGGCCAGGCTAATAATATAATGGTTAGGGTGCTTGCTAGCCAGGGTTAGAGTCCTGGCAGCATGTGCCCCGAGCATTGCTGGGCACAACCCTGGAAGACCCTGGGCACTGCTTGGATGGTTCTGGTAACGCCTGGCACTGAGGCTCTGCCCTCCTCATTCTCAGGCCCATGAATTAAACTAATAAGAATTGCTGTGCCCCAGTGTGTGACGTTTCTCTGGGTGGTTGTGGTGGTGTGTGTGTGGGGTACCTTTAAAGTTTTCTATAATAACTTGAATTTTCAAAGAAGACTATACTGGGCCACAGAGATAATACAGCAGGCAAGGTTCCTGTCTTCCAGGCAGTTGAGCTGGGTTCCATTCCTGACACCTGTATGGGCCCCCTACTGCTACCAGGAGTGATCCCTGAGCACAAGCCAGAAACAGCCTGAACTCTGCTGGGTGGGGCCCCCACAACACATAATAAAATAAATAACAAGAATACCTTCCTGAAGCAGACTTTCATGAATGGGATTTCTCTAGCTCCCTAGATGGTAAATAGAGTAACAGGGGTGAGCTCAGAGCACAGGACTGTGTGTGCTGAAGGACAGCTGAGCTGCCTGGAATGTTTTGCCAAGCAGGTCTTTGAGGACTCTGTTGGGGAGCACAGGCCAGTGCTTGGATTCTGATTCTGAGACATGTGAAGCAGCTCTGGAAAAAGAAGTTTCTGAAGATGAGCCCTGGGATCAATTGATGGGACAGAATCCCAGGTTTCCTGGGCTAGAGGGAGTGGGCAATGTGTGGGCTCTGCCAGGCCAAATGGCCTTGGGCAGACACATTGTCAAATCTGAGCCCAGTGTCTTGCTGGAAGGTCCGGCCTGCCCCAGGCCCCAGCTGCACTTTAATTAAACAGTGAAAATCCATCAAAGGCTCTGTCTCCTGGGCCAGTCGCTTCTTTTGAGTCCTAAGAGAAGCTGGCTGTTGGCTGGCCAGGAGCCAGGAGGAAGGTGGGCTGCGGCCCTCCCGAGTCCCTGCCTAAAACTAGCAGCTGATGCATAGCAGTCCAACCCCAGTCATGGTGCAAATGAAGCCTGGCATTTCAGGTTTGAATGTCCTAAGTCAGCATTACAGAAGAGGCAGTATCAGAACAATCAAAACCACTGATTTCCTCATATGCATGTATGTTTTCAGTTAATTTCTGTTAGGGGTGGGATTGGAAAGCACCCTTGCTCCAGGTGCTCTGGGCTTATTCCTGACTCTGCATCCAGGAACCACTCCTGAGGATGCTCAGGGGGTCATACCGGTCGGGGCCTTACCTGTGGTACCATCTCTCCAGCCCTTGGCTCCGCAGTTGGAACTCAGCAGAGTAAGACTTGAGCAAATGCAGGAGATCCTGCTAGCCCCATGTCACAGATGAGGAAACTGAGAGTCAGAGAGGCTACACAGACTCTACCAGGCAGTAGAGCTGGTATTTGATTTGACTTCTTCATATCCGAGCACGTATGTATGTCACTTTAACACCTTGGCCTTTGTGCATAGAAATGTTTACCGGTGGTTGCATTTAGCAATGATGACTAAACAGAAGCCATTATCATACTACCTAGAGTGATAATTACTATTATATTTATTATATTATATCATATCACTTGTATCACTTGTATCACTTGTCTTCCTGTTATTCATCGATTTGCTCAAGTGGCACCAGTAACAACTCCATACGTCCTGTTGCAAGCAAGTGTAGCCCAAAGGCATATGCTTGCCCCAGGAACCGGAAGAGCCTCAAACCATTCCTTCAGGTCATTGGAATGAGGTCTATAATTGTTACTAATTTTTGACATATCAATTAAAACACGGGTAGCTTGCCAGGCTCTGCTGTGTAGGTGGTATACTCTCAGTAGAAAGCTCTTATCTTGAGCATTTACTGATGAAACTCAACTTTGAAATATCAGGTTTTCTCTTGGGTGGAGCTCTGAGGAGCTGTTACTATATTTATTATACATCAGTAAGTATAAAAACTAAGAGCTCCAGGGGCCGGAGTGATAGCCCGGTGGGTGGGGCGTTTGCCTTGCATGCGGCCGGCCCGTGCTGGCCTGGGTTCGATCCCGGCATCCCATATGGAACCCGAGCACCGCCAGAAGTAGTTCCTGAGTGCAGAGCCAGAATAAACCCCTCCGCATTGCTGGGTGTGAACAAAAAAAAAAAACAAACAAACAAAAAAAAAAAAAAAACTAAGAGCTCCCACACAGTGGCAGAGCCTGGCAAGCTACCCACTTTGTATCTGATATGCCAAAAACAGTAATGATAATAGACCTCATTCCCATTACCTGAAAGAATGGTTTGAGGCTCTTCATGTTCCTGGAATGAGCAGAGGCCCTTGGGCTATAGTGGCATGCAACAGGGACAAATGGAGATTTTACTGGTGCTCACTTGAGCAAATTGATGAACAACGGGAAGACCCATGAAGTGATTATATATTTATTATTATATTATTATCCTTGTTTCATAGTTTACAGATTCTTCAGCCTGAAAAGGTTTGAACAGTGTTTCAGGGTTGTCCATTTCCTCAACAATCTTTTATTGAGAAGCATCTGGGTAGTGTGCAGAGCCCCTGGTCCCACAGCCCCATTCCCTCTCATTTACCTGGAACAAGTTCACTCTCAGTGTCCTCATCTGCCAGCCTGGTTGCCCCTGGACCCTCCTGAACCCTGCCTCACGGGGTGGGGGGTGGTCACAAAGATGGAAGAAGCTGGCTCCCAGGAGAAGATGGGGCAGCCCCGCGTGCTAGGCCTGAGTGCTGGTAGACTCTGCAAGCCTCCATTTTGTTCTCATGTAGGAACCCCTGAGTCTAACCACTTGGTATTAGCACTTCTCTTTAAACCCACTGAAAATCTGTGTGTTTGTGACCAGAAAGAATTTTTTTTCAAAGAATTCAGAAATACTAACTGACAAAAAGAGTGAACCCTTTCTGCTTTGTCTTTCCAGGCTTTCGATATAACAGTATAACTGATAATGAAAGGACTAAGGGTGTCTAATAATGTAGCTAATCGCACAGTATCAGCAAAGACTGTTTTGCAGCATAACTCTGGCTTTGGTCTTTATACCTCTGTAATGGTGTAAAGACCATTAAGGGTCTCTGTCATTTATTTTTTCCCACTTGCCTCATTGTCATGAATATCTCTCACATCTGGATTTACCTCACTTTTAACATCTTTCTGTTAACCAGGCCCCCAGCAGTAAAGATTGTAAATATTTTTTAGTGTTTTTTGCTGCTCCAAAGAATGTCACCTAAAATTGGCTTGCAAACAAATGAAAAAAAAATTCTAACCAAGCATACATTTTGTACCTGGGCATTGGTACTAGGTACATAAATTGGCCATAAATTCCTTGAGGTGGAATTGCTGAACTAAAAATTTGTCATTGGAATTTTGTAGAGTCCTAGCCAAATTATTCTTAAAAAAAGGAAATATTTTAATAATTATTTTAGTGATTTTGATGCTGATTAAGGATCTGATTAACTGACTCCAGGATCTGACCATTAATTATTAACTAATTAATAATATGTATAATAATTATTTCCCATATAAATATTAATAATTGTAAAAAACAAATGGTAGGAAAGAAAATTGCCTACCCAAACTTCTAAACTCTTTGTTCTTCTTAAAGTTCCAGTCTGGACCATGAGAATGGAAGCAGAAAGCCGTTCTGTCCAGTGTCACAGGAGCTGCTTTCCTGGGGCCACACATTTTAGACGTCAAGTTCTCATGCTCTAGGGCTTAAGGGCTCAGTGCAGACCCTGTTTGGGAGGCTCGGCACCTGGGTTCCATCTCACATTCCTGCTCCCAGAATTGGTGCATATGGAACATTCTGAATTTCCAGGCAGAGTCTGGTATGTTCTTCTTGTTTGTTTCTGAGTCACATCTGGTGGTATTTAGGGATTGTCCTAGGTCATGCCAGGGACTCACCTGGGATCAGCTGCCTGCAAGGTGTATTTAACCGCTGTACGGTCTAACGAACCCCCTGTGTGTTTTTTTTTCCTTTTTGGGTCATACCCAGCGATGCTCAGGGGTTACTCCTGACTCTGACCTCAGGAATTACTCCTGGGGGTGCTTGGGGAGACCCTATGGGATGCCGGGATTGGACCCAGGATGGCACATGCAAGGCAAACACCTTCCCCGCTGGACAATATTGCTCTGGGCCCAGCCCCTGTGTATTCTTAACTGTCTCTTCCCAGGCTCCCTGTCCCTTTTTCTGCAGGCAGGACTTTTGTTTTCTGCATTTTAACTTGCAGGATACGTAGAGAGATGATGCCTTTCTGGCAGGGATATTTTGTGCTGCAAACAGCCTCAATTTCTCCCTAAAGGAGAAAAGCGGAAAGCGCCTCTCTGGGCGTGTCTGAATCTGTAGTGTCCTGCTAAGACTGGGGTGGGAGGGTCTCTGTCTCCTGCCAGAAACAGCTGGGTCCTGCCAGTGACCCTTCTTTTTTTCTTCTTCCCTTCAGCAGGGAGAGATGGGACTTGTAAAACTGATTTCCTTTTAGGGATGACTGTTCCACCACCACCCCCAGCCAACCAGGAGCAGAAAAACCAATGACGAAGACAATAAATTGTGTGCAGGGCCCCAGCTAAGAGGAAGAGGCATGAGTCATGAATCCTTGCATCCACCAGTTGAGTTCCAAGAGCTGCTGCCTTGGGGCTTAGATCACCCGCTAGAGCAACATCCCCACCAGGCTGTGGAGGAAGGGCAGCAGCTGTTTGCTGGCCTGAGACACCCCCTGAGGCCCCTGTCTGAAACCAGTCCTGGCGTTTCTCTCTACCAGACCTGGCCAGTAGGCTGGTGGCTCTTGTTTGCCCACTCTCTCCTGGGAACAAGACTATTTTTTTAAATAATAAATTTTAAAAAGTTTGTTTTATAATAATATAGTAAATAAGAAATATTTAAAAGATATTTAATATGCCAAATACCAGTAACAATTATAGACCTTATTCCCATAACCTGATGGTATGGTTTATGTTCTTGGGGCAAGCAGATGCCCTTGGGCTACACTAGCATGTGACAGGATGTATGGAGATGTTACTGGTGCCCGCTCGAGCAAATAAATGATCAACGGGGATACAAGTGATAATAAATATTTATTATAATAAAGAAAAATAGTTTTATTTTTATGGTGGGAAATGCACTGTTTCTCAAGGGCTCAGAATCTAGCCTCTAGGGACCTGTGTCTTCATGTGCAAAGACCAGAGACCTAGAAGGAGGCAAACCTGGTGATGGTCTCTGGGCAAGTCGCTTCATTTCTCCGAAGCCTTGATGTTCTCATCTGCCGGATGGGGATGAAGGGGGACTCTTGATTCTTTTTTTTTTTTTTTTTTTTTAACATTTTATTACACCGCCATGTGATATACAATTACAAAGCTGTTCACGTTTGGGGTTTCCGTCACACAGTGTTCCAGCACCCCTCCCTCCACCAGTGCCCATCCAGCCACCACCAATGTCCCCAATTCCCTCCCCCTCCCCCATCCCGCCTCTATGGCAGGTTCTTTATCTCTTCTCTTACACATTGTGGATTGCAATACATACATTCAGAGATCATCATGTATATCTTTTTCCTATATTCAATGCTCAGTTCTAGACTGGTATTATCATTTTTGACAAATATTAGCACACTGTTCTCTTCTCTGTCCTACCCAACCACTGATTCCCACATGTTTGTGGAAGATTCCACCTTTTTTTTAATTGAAAGATGCTAGGTAGAGCTTTGGTTCTACAGTGTTCCAACACGCCCCCTCCGCCCAAACCCATCTCCCATCACCAATGACCCCACCTCCCTCCCGCTCCCGCACCTCAACCACTTGGCGAGTTCTGTATGTCATTTCTTTCCTCTTTATATCTCCTTCCCAACAAACTTTCCTGCTCTTCGTTGACTGCAATGCATTAAAAGACATTACTGTTTCACTATTTTAGTGGACCGACGGGTTCGCTATGTACTCTTGGCTCGAACTGGCTTTGCTCTGTTGATCTGGTCTGAGGCCATTTCGCAGCGTCCGGACAGCAAACATGGTGGCTAGTGTGGTGGGCGAGTCACATCTGGCTGCTTCCGGGACCCCTCAGAGGCGACGGGCCCACTCCCAAAACCCATCTGCCCTCCTCGGGGTTCCATGGTCAGCTAGGCCCGGCGCAGGCCGGCGCCCAGCCTCCCCAGCCTTCCGTGAGGCCCTGTGCTGGCCCGTGGGCAGCTTCGCCCGGCAGGGCCACCAGGTCCGACAAGATGGAGGGGGAAGGGACGACCACGCCTCCACTGACGACTTCCCGGTGATTCCCGCCTCTTGGAGCCGCCTACCTGGGCTCGGGAACTGGCTTTTTGCTCTGTTGATCTGGTCTGAGGCCGTTTCGCAGCGTCGGACAGCAAACATGGTGGCTAGTGTGGTGGGCGAGTCACATCTGGCTGCTTCCGGGGACCCCTCAGAGGCGACGGGCCCCTCCCAAAACCCATCTGCCCTCCTCGGGGGTTCCATGGTCAGCTAGGCCCGGCGCAGGCCGGCGCCAGCCTCCCCAGCCTTCCGTGAGGGCCCTGTGCTGGCCCGTGGGCAGCTCGCCGCAGGGCCACCAGGTCCGACAAGATGGAGGGGGAAGGGGACGACCACGCCTCCACTGGCGACTTCCCGGTGATTCCCGCCTCTTGGAGCCGCCTACCTGGGCTCGAACTGGGCTTTGCTCTGTTGATCTGGTCTGAGGGCGTTTCGCGGCGTCCGGACAGCAAACATGGTGGCTAGTGTGGTGGGCGAGTCACATCTGGCTGCTTCCGGGACCCCTCAGAGGCGACGGGCCCCCCCCCAAAACCCATCTGCCCTCCTCGGGGTTCCATGGTCAGCTAGGCCCGGCGCAGGCCGAGCGCCAGCCTCCCAGCCTTCCGTGAGGCCCGTGCTGGCCCGTGGGCGCTTCCCGCCGGCAGGGCCACCAGGTCGACAAGATGGAGGGGGGAAGGGACGACCACGCCTCCACTGACGACTTCCGGTGATTCCCGCCTCTTGGAGCCGCCTACCTGGGCTCGAACTGGCTTTGCTCTGTTGATCTGGTCTGAGGCCGTTTGCAGCGTCCGGACAGCAAACATGGTGGCTAGTGTGGTGGGCGAGTCACATCTGGCTGCTTCCGGGACCCCTCAGAGGCGGCCGCCCAAAAACCCATCTGCCCTCCTCGGGGTTCCATGGTCAGCTAGGCCCGGCGCAGGCCGCGCGCCAGCCTCCCCAGCCTTCCGTGGAGGCCCTGTGCTGGCCCGTGGGCAGCTCGCCCGGCAGGGCCACCAGGTCCGACAAGAGGTGGAGGGGGAAGGGACGCCCACGCCTCCACTGGCGCCTTCCGGTGATTCCCGCCTCTTGGAGCCGCCTACCTGGGCTCGAACTGGCTTTGCTCTGTTGATCTGGTCTGAGGCCGTTTCGGAAAAACATGGTGGCTAGTGTGGTGGGCGAGTCACATCTGGCTGCTTCCGGGACCCCCGCGGCCGGCGGGCCCCTCCCCAAAACCCATCTGCCCTCCTCGGGGTTCCATGGTCAGCTAGGCCGGCGGAGCACCTCACTACTTTACCAGCCTTCTGACTGATTTTTCATGTTAATAAAAATAGAGTTGAGAAATGGGGTCTGGTTGTTGATTTTTCTCTTGCTGAAGATTTATAATACTAGTAGTCAAAATGTATGCAGAGTTTGCTGTGTCCCAGGGCTGGATAAATACTGATTCATGTCATCTTTCCAAACCTTATGACTAGCTGTGCAGTGGGTTCTCTTGTCATCCCCGTTGTATGCTTGAGTATACAAACTGAAGCGCAAAGAGACTGAGCCACCAGTTCATAATTAGGAAATGGTGGAACCTTGATTCAAAGCCACATTGTCCATTATGGAGTCTGCTAAGCTGACCACTATGTCATCCTGTCCAATATTTGCTGTATTTTTTTTATAGCAGAGTTCTTCAGAGACAGAATGGTGGTTGGTTGGCATATATTTTTGTTTTTTGCTCATACTTAAAAATAGATGTTGTTTGAGGACTGAAGAGATAGTATAGGGGTTAAGTCACTTTCTGTGCATGTGGCCAGCCCTACTTTAATCCCTAGCACAGCATATGGTTCCTCAAGCACGCTCAAACACAGGTATCAGGGTAAGCCCTGAGCATTGACAGTGCTAGCCGCCCCCCCACACACATACAACCCTTGTATGTTGGCCTTCTACAGTTATAAGCATTGCTTTGTAAAATGGCACATGTAGACAAAAGCATATTTGCCTGCAGTGTTAGCCCTAGAAGAGTGGTCTAAAAAGAAATTTTACTTTCAGTACTTTTTAGTCTGTGACTGTAAGCTGCTGGTTGCTGCTGTGTACATGCTGCAATCAGGTTGTGTCTGCACTGTTTAATTAAACCAGAGGCCCCCAAACTTACTGGCTTAGCGCTACCCTTCATAAAATCAAAGACTCAGCATTCCCCTGGAAATCTTCTTTCAAGTGGACAAACAAATAGTGTCCCCCAGCCCCCATTGCACTGAGTGACCCCTACCTTCCCTGAATCGTTCCTAATTCCCCAGAAGGTGGGGTCACCACGATTGGAAAGCACAGAATTAGATAATTCAACAGACTTGCTCAGATCACTAAAAGCTTCTCAGAGCATGCCATGAAATTACTTTCTTGTTGGTGGGCAGGTCAGTTCAGAAACTCGGTCTAGTCTATGATTCACACCTACATAGCAAACACTGTTTACATTTTAAGGTGTTTATTATTTCATTTTTTAAATTTTCAGTGTGTGTTTAGTCTTGATGCACGTTTCTCTCATTACATTTCCTCTTGCCATGTCACTGTCAATCTTGCGTATAGTCTTTAATGAGTTGGATTTAATAATATTTCATCTAGAAGTTGTGCTGAAGATTTCCAGCCCATTCTCTTAGAAGCAGAGCCTAGATATATTTCTATTATTTGTCATGAAAAAATGGTAAACAGTTTGAGTATAGATATTTTTCCATATATTAATGAAATTTCCATAGGGTAAATTTCCTGGAATGGAGTTATTGAGCCAAAAAAAGAAACCTTTTTATTTTTTAGTTTTTTTTTTAATTTTATTTTATTATTTTCCCCCAAATATTATTACACCATTTTAGACATACAATTGAAAGATGCTCATGTAGAGTTTTGGTTCTACAGTGTTCCAACATGCATCCCTCCACCCAAACCCATCTCCCATCACCAATGTCCCCACTTCCCTCCCCCTCCCGCACTTCAACTACTTGGCAGATTCTGTATGTCATTTCTTTCCTTTTTATATCTCCTTCCCAATAAACTTTCCTGCTCTTCATGGAATACAGTGCATTAAAAGACATTACTGTTTCACTATTTTAGTGGACCGTGCTGCCGCGACATGAGCTCGAACTGGTTTTGCTCTGTTGATCTGGTCGTGAGGCAGTTTCCCAGGGTCCGGACAGCGAAAATGGTGGCTAGTGTGATGGGCGAGTCTCATCCGGCTGCTTCTGGGACCCCCCAGAGGCAATGGGCCAACACCCAAAACCCATCTGCCCTCCTCAGGATCCCATCGTCAGCTGGGCTCGGCGCGAGCCGAGTTCCAGCCTCCCCAGCCGCTTAAGCTCTGCATCTATTTTTTAGTTTTTAAAATGTATTTTTTATTTATAGTGATGACATTGACTTACAGGTATGTAAATGTTCATGTCTTAACTGTATGATTCACTCCCAGCATTCCTCCACAGATCAGGCAACCCATCTCTTCTAACCCCTTGGGTGATGTCAGCTCTGTCATTAGAGTCTAAGGATTTATTAAGGAATTGTACATGTCTTGATAACTATTACCAAATTGCCTTCTTTTGTTAAAATCAAGAAATAAAAAATTCATTTTCATTTCTTGTTACAACTAAATGGCTAATGTAATTATAAAAAAATACTCCAGTAAAAGAAAATTATGAAAATTGTTGAATCTCACTCTGGGATCATTAAGTCCTTGTCTGAGAGTTTACTAAGCTGTTCATTGCTAGTTGAGCCTTTCAGTGTTATTGTTTTTGTCATTGAACTTAGTTGGCTTCTGTGCTATTTTCTCACCTAATTTGGTGTGCCCCTACTGGGCTGCCAGTGCTGTAGGATTTGGAGGTGTAGTGTGGCCACATTATGTGGCTGTGCTGTAGGTACTGCAGGATCTGTAGAACTGAGCCAATGAATGAGTTTACATGGCGGGATGTGGGTGTGCTGCCAGGGTTTTGGCAGGGTGGGGACTCAGTGATTTTTCAGCCAGGAGACCTATGTACCAAATTTCTTCTAAGAGGTATATATTCATATTCAGCTAGCAATAGTAGTCTAGGAGAGTACCTGGTTAGTCTAGAAGAGCACCTATTAAGTCTAGGAGAGCACCTGTTTAGTCTAGGAAAGCACCTTGTAGTCTAGGAGAACATTTGTGTAGTCTAGGAGAGCACCTGTGTAGTCTAAGAGAGCATCTGTGTAGCCTAGGAGAGCACCTGTGTAGTCTAGGAGTGTAGCCAAGGAGAGCACCTATTTAGTCTGGGAGAACACCTCTTTAGTCTAGGACAGCACCTATGTAGCCTAGGAGAGCACCTAGGAGAGCACCTATGTAGCTCAGGAGAGCACCTAAGAGAGCACCTATGTAGCCTAGGAGAGCACTGTGTAGCCTAGGTGAGCACCTATTTAACTGTATGATTTCCTTGATTTTTATTATTGAATAAAGGGAACCACTTTAATCATTTTTATTTGGATTTCTTTGCCAGTATTGTTGAATATTTTTCAGAATGTTCTCATTTTTGTTTCATTTGCTTTGTAATCAAGTGGGCACCCAAATAACAGTTTAAAAATTTTGAGATTTCAAACTACTTCAGCTCTGAAGCAAGTACCGCTGGTATGGTACTTCCGTTTTCTAGGTCCTTCTCCTTTTCTATGCTGTCAGAATTATGTGACATGTTCGTAGCATGTACTGATTCATGTCTTTGCAGAAAGCCAACAGGATTCCTGTCAGCAGCTGGGCATCAGTACTGTGACAAAGACATGAGTGCTATGGTCTCTGTGTCTCCCCAGCTGTGGAGACCTTAATCCCCAGGTGATGCTATGAGGAGCCAGGACCTTTGGGAGAGGTGGTCTGGGACAGAGCACTGTCTTTATAAAAGCTTGAGGAAACCCTCAGAGGAGCTCCGTGAGAGGCTGCTGGGTGTGAGCCCGGAAGAGAGCCGTGCTGTTGGCTCATCTTGGACTTCCAGACCCCAGAGCAACCCGGAGAGCCTTTCTGGTGATAACCCAACCAGCCTGGCGCTTCATAGCCCGAACAGGGCTGTTTCCTCACTCCTCATTCTCTCAACTCCTCTCGTCTTGCTCCTTTCTCCCTCTCGCCTCTCACCTTTACTGTTTTTCCTCTTTCTCTCACCCTCTTCTCCTCTCACCTCCCCATCTTTCTCTCTCCTGACTCTTCACTCTCTCTCTTCTTGTGCTCTTTTCATGCCTTTCATTTTTTGTACATTTTGAATTTATTTTGTAAGTGCTGTATGACTACTCAGTTTTTGAAAACTGCCAGTCATTTGGAATTTCTGATGCATTTCTGTTCATGATAGGGAAAATAGGAATATTTTTTGAAGTCTTTTTGAAGTCTGGATTTTTTTTTTTTTGGAAATTCTAGGTACCTGAACACAAATATTTCACCATAGTTCTGTGTGCTGTATTAGCTGAGGGTCAAAGTGAGGCCTGAGGGATAATAAAGGAAGTTTGAGCCTGAGTCTGATACAAACTGTTCACCTGCATTTCTTTTAAAATAATTTGTTGAGCGCTTATATACTCTTTAATAAATTAGGAGACGTTTATCAGTGAAACAGTAATTTCTCAATGTGCCATAATGATGGTTGTGGGCCTAGGGGAATCTTCTGATTCCTACTTAAACAAGTCACAGATAGGGCTGGGGAGACAGTGCAGAGGGTCGATCAATTAGCTTTCATGCATTTGACCCAGGTTTGATATCTGACACTCCATATGGTTTGCTAAGTCCTGACAGGAGTGATTCCTGAGCAAAGAGCTAGGAGTAACCCCTGAACAATGCCAGATGTGGCCCCAAAGCAAAACAAAACAAATGTAAACAAGCCACAAGTCCTTTCCCTGGGTTAATGTGTGTGTGTGTGTGTGTGTGTGTGTGTGTGTGTAATTTAATTTATGCTGTGAGTTGAACCTAGGACCTCATGCATGAAAGGGATATTTCCAACCACTGAGCCTGGCCTGGGAGATATTTTTAAGCAATACAGAATACCCTGATTATAGCCCTATTCCCACCTTATTTGAAAATAGTTATGACTCACTAAAATATGCAGATAGTAAGGAAATTTAGAATGAAAGTTATCTAATTTTATATTTAGGATATCTATTAATAAGTACCCACCTAAAAAACCTGGAACACTATGTTCAAATCAGTTTGGGAAAAGCTGCAAGGGAGTTTTCTTTCTTGTTGTCAGGCTTAATACACTCTAAATTTCCCAAGCAGAGACAAGGTGAGACATTACACAGTTTTTTCCAAAACTTATTTTGCCTATAGGATCCAAGTTTTCAAGGTACATCTACTTGTAGAACAATGTTGTGTGGCATAAAACACAGTGGAAAAAGCTGGAGACAGCCCAGGTCTTGTGGCGTTGATGTCTGCTCTACGTTGGCCTCTCATCTTTACAAGCTGAGCATTGTTGAACTGGAGTATTGAATCATTTGGGAAATGGGGATAGCCACTTTGGAAAGATTGTTTTTTTAAAAATCTACCACCAACTCCTTAACCTTTGGGGAGCGTTGGAGTGTGAAACTGATTTCAGGTCAGTCTTTGTTGGTTCTAAAATGCTCTTCTTTTCATTCACTGTATCACTGTCTCTGTCTTCCTGTATATCATCGATTTGCTCAGCGGGCACCAGTAACATCTCAATACTTCCTGTCACATGCGAGATAGCCCAAGGGCATCATCCCGCTCCAGGAACATAAAGAGCCTCAAACCATTCCATCAGGTCATGGGAATGAGGTCTATAATTGTTACTGGTATTTGGCATGTCAGATACGACACGGGTAGCTTGCCAGGCTCTGCCGTGCGGGTGGGATACTCTAGTAGTCATCTCAAAACTCGAGCAATTATTGATGAACCACGCGGCCACCGTGCGAGCCGGGCTGTGATCAGCTCTTCTGCTGGGTGGAGCTCTGAGGTGAGGGAGTTCGGATGTTGAAAATGGCGTCCCTCATGGTGTGGGGGGTTCTTCTGGTTTCTTGTGAGGCTCTGCTGGGGTAGCGGGCCAGGGCTAGAACCTGCCATCCTTCCCGGACACCTCGTGATCGGCTGGGCACAGGGAGAGCAAGTAGCAACTCTGCCCCGTGTGTGTGAGTCTCTCTTATTTTCATTAAGTTAGAATATTTTAGCAAGTGATGACCTTTCATAGAGGGGCAGTGCCACACAGTCATCAAGGAGAGTATGGGGACAATATCAAGTGAGACTTGGCCACTTAGTGAGCTGTATGACTTTGGGCAGGTTGAGTGTGGATTTGTAGCAGTAAATGATGGCACCAACAGTAAAAGCTCAGTGCATGCCAAATTATTTTGGTGGATGCTATATAATTAAATTTTTTCCCCCACCTCCAGCCAGTGGTCACCCTAAATCCTACAGGATTACTCTCACTATCTGTTTAACATTTCAAAGTTGACCTCGCTGGGATCAGCCTTCTCACTGCAAAGGGGGGACTATCTGTACATTTCTCATGATACAAGTAAGATAATGAGTTAATACATGTTAGGCACTTGGATCAGTGCCTAGCACATAATAAGCCTAAGTGAATGCAAAGCCATGGGCTTGTTCCCTTCTTCGTGGTATCAAAGAGCTGTATGTCAGTGTGTACAGCCGGCCCCTGTGGCAGATAATGCTAATATATGCTGATGGAGATTGGATTCCTCCTGGGTGTGAGAGTTGAATACCTTTCTGATTTTGTGAGCCAGTTGTTGAGTCTCCACTCTGAGTCTAGGAATCCCAGTACATTTTTCTGATGTTTATGGTAACTTTTTCGTAGTGTTCTTGGCACAGCTGAGAATATGTTTCTCAATCTGGCCTGTAACTCATGCTTAGCTCTACCCACCAAATCTTTGTGCTAAAATACGTGTCATCAACTTGAGCACATGTTTCAGCTGCCTCCCTCCCCACAGACCAGTGTGATGAGCGTCTAAGAGCCTGTCTTCTTGCCTCCCCCTTCCTCTAGCCGCTGCTGTTCTTCTTGTGAAACTCCTTCTCCATTCTGCCTCCAGCATTATGTTTCATCCTTCCATCTCAGCCTCTTCTCTAATAGCCGCAGCAGCAGGACCAATCAATCCTCTTGCTTTTCCAGATTGCTGTGAGCATCTCTGATCTTTTCCTGGTGGTCTTGGAGGCTGGGCAGAGGCCCCTCACAGGCTATGGGATGCTGTTAAACCCTTGGTGGACTAAGTCTTAGAGGCTCTTTCAGGAGAAGATACCAGCCATGTTTGCATACCCACAGTCTGGTCGGGACCTTTCCTTTGTGCTTGAGGGCATCTGATATGTGGTAGGACCGTATCAAGTCAGATATTCAAGTCTGTGTTCAACGTTTATGTAGTAAGGATGATGTGGGAGGAACAATATTTATATTAATATGACACTGAGCTTGTTTCTCTAGGGAGAAAACAAAGAAGTGGTACGTGTGTTTATTTCATGTGAGTTTCTAAATGAGGAAGAACCTTGGAAAATAGAGTAAAGGGAGTTAAAATTTACACAGATATATCATGTCTTCCCACGAAATAGCAGTAAAGTTCAGTATGTCTAAAAATTTTAGCAATCTTGGACCTGCCAACTCCAAGATCCTGTCTGCTGGCTGGGTAGGGAGTGTTGGTGCGGCCTCCATTTACACTTTCCGTGCGTGCGTTTGGCAATGCAAGGATGCTTTTTTTAAAAATGTCTTTTTGTTTGTTGGTTTGGATTTTGGCCCACACATGGGTGATGCTCAGGGAGTACTCCTGCTTCTGTACTCAGGAATTGCTCCTAATGATGCTTGGGGGACCATTGGAGAATTGAATGCTGGGTCAGTCACATACAAGGCAAACTCCCTAACTGCTGTAATATCTCCCCAGTACCCCACAAGCATGTTTGTTCCAGACCACTTTCAGAGCAGACTCCACCATTATTTCCCCTACCAAGGGTACTATTTTCTTTGATGGAAGTGGAACCAATTTATACTTGACTTGTTACAGTGGAAGCAGTCTATGGAAACCTGAGTTAACTGGCATCATATTTCCAGTTTGTTCTAGAGATGCAGCGTTTCTTATAAATTTGCCTCCCCCATCCCAGGCAGCTGCCTAGGTGGCTCACCATTTAATAGGGCTCTTTTCTTTAATCACTGGGAAAAGCTTAGCTAGGTTTCCCAGATGTCAGTTTGGCCTCTGGGTAGTGGGTTTGTGTTCATCAAACACGGAGTGTCATTTAGACTGGATTACTATGACCTGGCGTAGTAATGGGACAATGGGATATTTGGGGCTCCAGTGTTTAGGGGTTTTAAAGTGCTTGTCATTTGGGGATATGGACCCCAGTGTAGCAGGGAAGCTGGCTTAGCGGGAAGTTTCCTGGGAAAGTTGAGAAGGGTGCCACACTCCCCTGAAAATGGTCTCAAGTGCTGAGGACACGTTCTGAACAGAACCAGGGAGGGAGGAGGCAAGGAACTGGTGCTGGGGCCCAACCAGAGACCTTGAGGCTGGTGCCATGCGCTTGCTTTTGTATCCTAAGCCCTCTGTGGTGGGGCCTTCCTCGCATGGGGCTGGGAGTGGCAGCCAGCCAGGGTCTTGTGCTACTGATGAGGTGGGGCCAGAGAGGCTGCTGAAAGGGACTTTGGCCCGTTTGGTGCCGCACGGGTGGTCCTGCTTGCTTCCATATGTGGTGCTCGAGTCATCAGGGGCCTTGGCCTGAGGACTTGGGACACATGGCAGAGCCCAGAGCTGTCTACCCTCTGGCAGCTCACCCTGACTATCCTCTTTTCTGGCGAATGAAGTCCACTGGCTGGAGTCATTGAGTAAGTCACTGGAGTCGCTTTCTGTGGATGCTGGGAGAAGATCCTGATAATGTAGTTGACATGATTCTCCCCCATGGAAGCTCCCCATGGCAACAGGAAGGGAGAGAGCTCACCTGGCCCCTGGTTTACAGCTCTCAAAGGAAGGAGTTCAGGCGATGGTACAACCAGGTGAGCGTCTGTGCACAAGTTAGGATGAACTTTCTTGTTTTTTTTTTGAAATCTGAGAGGCATTTTACTTTTGGGTAAGAGGCAGAATGGTAGACACACACACATTCACACATTTATGGACATGTGCACACTCACATGCACACACGTGCACAAGCACAAAACAGGATGGGAACAGATGCAGAGGAAAGACCAAGAATAATTTTTGAATAATTAATTTTTATTATAGTCTTGGTAACATGATTGTAATGTATTATTGTGTTTGATATTGATATACAGAGTAAGCCACCATCACAAGGTGCCCAAGATTGTTGATCATTGCTCGTTTGTCACTTCTGTTCTCCCTTCTTCATAAGAATAAAATTTCTGATGGGAGTAGCTAATAGGATGGTAAAGACAAAAGTGTTCTCAGCCGAAATTGCACAATATCCTTTCAGTGGAAGCTGACATAGCTTTGTTGAATTCAGATCACACTGTTTGCAATCATAGTGAGTGCAAAAGTAACACATGCCATAGGGAAGAAATTAGAAAAATAAATTAAGCATGAGACAAGCATTAAAATAAATTCGTATTTCACTGTTAATATTTGAATGTTTTCTTCGTTTTGTTCATCTGTCTAACATAATAGTTCAATAATGAAATAAGAATGAATATAGATTTTTTTATGAAACACAAGTTTTATCAATGTAATTTATACATGTAAATGTCATTAGTTTTTTTTTTTCTGAAATTGGCATCATACTGATGTGTATACATAGCACTTGCTCATAACATGCACAGTGTCCATACACATACGTATTAAGAATAAGGCAGGGTTGGGGTAGGCGCTCAGAGGGTTGGAGAGCAAGCCTGGTGTCTAGGAGGTCTTGAAGTTAATCCCTGTCACCACATGATCCAAGCACAATACCAGTTTTGGCCTTGGTGGCCCCCTGAGCACCACTAAGCATGGTGTTGTTTTTTTCCAGCACTTTCTTCTAAAAAAAAAATCGCATATGCAGGAATAAGCGTGCATAATTTAAGATTTATTTTAAAGAATTGATTTCTGTCATTCTGGGAGCTGAAGGTCTGCAACCTTTATGCAGCAGGCCGGCAAGTTGGAGACTTGGGCAGGTTTGCTGTGCTATCTTGAGCAGTAACTTCTTTGAGAAATCTCAGTATTTGCTTTGATGTTATTCATCGGGTTGCAGTAGGACCTCAGAACCAGAATCTTCTTAGTAAAAGTCAACTGACTGTGCTCACCACCTACAACCTACCCCCACAGCAGCACTCAGTGTTGGGCTAAACAATGGGGCTGTTGTCCAGCCAGGTTCGCATATATAATTAACCAGTGTATATGTTATACCCAAACTTTGTGTTTCAGTCTTTTTCACTCAGTGTCACAAACCTTTTTGCATATCATCTTTTTTATAAGAACTTGGTATTTAGTGACTGCATTGTGTTTTTACTGATTTTTTTTCTGTGATATGTTTAGAAACTTCCCTCCTGTAACATTATTTTGGCTTTATTCCATTCTTACTGCAGAGGTAGGTAGCATGATAAGCATTGTTGGATATGTCCCTTTTTTGTTTTCCATCTTGGTCCCTAGATACTCATTATCAGAGAATTACTGGGGCAAAGATGGGAAGGTTTCAAGGTTTTGATGTACTTTGATAAGTGCCCTCTAAACTCTTTTTTTTTATTAGTGTAAATCAAAAATCTTAAAAATCTCTCAAGTTGTGTCTAGTCTGTACACTGACAGCACCATATACCTGGGCACGTTGTGAGGGGCACATTGTGAGGGGTGCAGATTCTCGGGCCTCACCCTAAATCTACTGAACTAGAATCGGCTTTGTTTAGAGTCTGCATTTTAACCCCATATAACCTGTATGTACATTCTAGTTTAAGAGGCACTACACAAGAAAATTTGTATAGATTTATAGTCTTTCTCTGCTGCACTTGGCATGTTTGTGTCCTCTGCCTTCTGCTCCTCCAAATTACATGTACTGAACTACTTTTAATGCCTAGTGCAACAGTATTGATAGGTGAGACCCTTGGGGAATGTGTAAGTCTCATGAGAGCATTGAGGAATTCCCCTCACCTGTGAGGATATGGCAAGGTGGGGCTAGTGGTGTGTGTGTGTGTGTGTGTGTGTGTGTGTGTGTGTGTGTGTATGTGTGTATTTGTGTGTGTATGAAAGAGAGAGAGAGAGAGAGAGAGAGAGAGAGAGAGAGAGAGAGAGAGAGAGGAGAAAGTTCACACTAAAGAATTTGACTTGATCTTCAACTTCCCAGACTCCAGACCCGTGAGGAATCAATTTCTGTTGTTTTTTTTATATTCCTCCAACTGGATCTTTTGTGAAAGTGGCCGTAAATGGGCAGGAAATAACAGAAGCATATAGAGATATTTGTTTTTATTTTACTCACATAAAAACCAATCACTTTTGTTTTTCGTCTGTGTTCATTTGCTAATAACTAAAAGATGTTGATGATTTTTATTTCATAGTAATTTTCTGAATAGGCTAGCATTCACAGGAAATCAACCAGGAAAACTGTTCCCCTCCTTCTCCCTAATCTGACACCCTCAGGCATCACCTTAAAAGTGTGATCTGTGACAGAGGATTATACAATGTTCCCAACCTCCTCGGGCTGAATGAACAGTCCCAGTCAGGTAATTAAAAAGGCTCAGTCTATTTTGAAGTCCAAACTTCAGTCTTTTTCCAGGTCTCTTTTTCTCTCCTCTTTTTTCTCTCCTCTCCTCTCCTGGTTCTGCCACCCCTGACTCACTGGAAACGAGGCCAGGGAGCCTGGATGTGACTTCTCACTCTCTTTACTTCCTCTTCCTGTTTCTTTTATCTATGGAATAGAATGAGAAGAGGCTGAAGTCTTTCAGGATTGGTGCCATTGTGACAATACTCTCCTTATTGTCCCTAGCTTGCAGGCTCCTTGCCTAAACTCCATATTTGGTTCTTGAGAGACCCTGGGGGAATTTTTAAGAGTTCTTCAGTGTGGTTAGCTCAGTTGGGATTTCAGTCTCTGGAATCCATTATGCAACCGTCTCCTCTGCTACACATTAAAATAATGGCACTCCAGAGCCGCTGCCTGTGTCCTTAGAAAAACATGATAACATCTGTTAAAGTTTCTTACCGATGACAGCCAAGTGGATGGAAAATTTTGATGTTTAAAGGTGTCTATCTGATTATAAGATAGGGAAAGATCAGTTCTTTTGGAGGATGGAACTCTCACTCTCTTTTTTAAAATCATTTACAATGTATTCAGAAGCCTCAGTTTTTCTGTTGATGACTTCAGGAAAGGATGGTTTTCTGCAATATTTGTTTTAAATCGGTCACTACTCGGGACAGGCTGTACAAAGGCACTATAGATTGTTCTGTAGTTGAAGCACAGAAGAAATAAACCATGAAAGATATATTTTCTTAATTTTTCATTTAAAACATGCTGGGTAAATCAAAAGGCCTTTCCCAGCCAGCTTTTCACGTTGTGTTCTGAAATGATGAAACTGTAAATATTTACTCTGGGGTGGAGAGGAGAGGATTTCTTCAGCTCCACATCCCCGTTCTCAGAGCTTTTTCCACTGGGGTATCCCTTACCTCCATCCAGGTGTTCCCAGCTGTCCAAACCAGACAGCAGCCTAGGGAAGGTGGCTTGACAAACTCGGGTGTGGCCATGTTAGCTTGGCCTGGCTTCACCCTTCTGAGGTGTGAAGGACGAGCACCCTGCTAGGTGGCCTTGTGGGATAGAGGCATTTTGTGGCTAAGGCCTTCCTGGCACCAGTTCTACGCAGTAGAGATCAGATCTTCCCTCCACCTAGTCAATGTTGCTTTCCACTGCTCAAATAAATTGCAGAAACTTGGCCTTCTCCTGCCAGGACCCCACCTTCTTCTTGAAGGTTGTTGATTCATCAGTCGAGCCTTTTGCAGCCTTCAGAGTCTGGTAGTACCTAGACTTGACTTGAGAGGAACAGATTCCCCCTAGCAGAGATCAGTAAAGCCAGTACAAGATGCCCCTCCACCCAGGATACCGGGTCAGGAGAAGATAACAGGATGGGCCTATGGGAGGTGGGCAGGTTGTGAGAGATAACTCCAATGTGCATGCCCTGCATGCTTGTACGTGCAAGATGTGCCCTGCTTGCTTCCTCACGTAACCCACGTAACCCTAACACCTAATGCTGACCTTTGAATGGATAGACTGGAGATGTATGTGGGGTTACAAACTCATTGGCTATGTACTGTGCAGGCTCTGCTGTAACAGTCAGTTAAGAGCCTATATAAGATCCCCTTAAGGAGGCTCGAGGTCTCGCCTACCTAATCTGACCTACGTGTCTATGTGGGAACTTGACCCTGGCTAGCCAGCCCAATAAACTCTGCTTTGTTAATTGCATTCTCGTGTTATTCTCTGTCTCTCAAAGGGGATTAGATTCTCGGACCCTAACAGACTTTCCTCTGCTTCCAGCTCCTTTCTGCTGGTGGCCTTCTGCCCCTGGCTTCTGTCTTACTCATGTGAGCACCTTTGCCTGTGCTTGCCCTGTGTACCCTGCCACCCCATCGCTGGTTAAACCCTGATCCTCACCGCCACGGAGCCTCCCACGTTGGACCCTGCAGCCCTTCCTGTCACAGCACTGAACCCTGGATCTTGTGCTCCTGGTGCTTCTGGTTCTTTCATGTTTTAGATTGTTGCTCTGACTTGATTATGAATTCTTGGTTTGCAGTGACCGTGTTCTCTCCCTGTCTGATAGCCATGCTGGCCAGGCCCACAGACCATGCTCGTCCACACTCGCTGGCTGGGACTCAGCTGCCTGGAGAGAGGGACCAGGTCAGTTTTTCATTGCAGGCAACTGAGCAAAGACTGATGGAGTGCAAGGGCCAGTGTGTCTATCCATCCCTGTGTTGCCCAGCTTGTTGACGTGGCTCTGTTGGGGACCTTGCTGGGAAGGGGCTCCTTGCTAGGCTAGGATACAGAAAAGTCCTGTGTTAGAATCCCAGCTGCCTGCCTGCAGAGTTGGCCCTGTCACTTGGCTTCTTCATTTACACAACAGATTCCCTTCAGTAAAATGTATTGCGTGTCTTTGTGGTGCTGAACCTTATTTTTGGGGCTGGGGATGTCGTGATGAATTGGGTAGACTAGGTCTCTGGTTTCATAGGCCAGATAAATAAAATGGTTCAGGGTTGAGGCTGTGGTTCAGTGGGATAGCACATGCTATTTTTATTTATTTGTGGAGTGTGGCTTGGGTCACATGCAGTGATGCTCAGGGGTTACTCCCGGCTCTCTGCTCAGGGATCATTCGTAGAGGCTCTTGAGGACCATATATGGTACTGGAGTCAGTATCGTGCAAGGTCTTTTTATCCTGCACTGTCTTGTCCTAATTTTTTTTTTTTTTTTTTTTGCTTAAAACAAGACTTGGAGATAGTACCAGGGGTCAAGCCTCTTGCCTTGCTTGTGGATGACCCCAGCACCAGATTTGGTTCCCGGAGCCTCACCAAGAGTGATCCTGAGCACAGAGCTAGGGATAAACTCTGAGCACTGCCAAAGGAGTGACCCCCAAAGCAAAACCAAACTAAAAAGTAAACTGAAACAATGAAAAGTTTAGGTCTGAACTGGCGGGGAGATTCACTTTAGAGGTGCTGGCCAGGCCCACAGACCGTGCTCGTCCACACTCGCTGGCTGGGACTCAGCGGCCTGGAGAGAGGGACCAGGTCAGTATTTCATTGCAGGCAACTGAGCAAAGGCTGATGGAGTGCAAGGGCCAGTTAAGGGAGGTCTAAATCAGGACTGGGTATTCAATATGAGATTTAAATAGTGAAATAGCAACAGTTATGTGTGCTTCTTGCACAGAGAAGTGCAAGTAGTAGAGCCAGAAGGAACCTGCAGAGCTGGTAGGTGTTGAAGGAGGCTGTGGAAGAGGAGTGGGGAGCGGGGCCCAGGCTAGGCATCTCAGAAACCTCACCAGGCCCTTCAGTGGGCTGGAAGGTTTTGCCAAGGGACATCTGGGAAGCCATTAGCACATTTCAGCAGGTAATAAACCAGATCATGTCACTCCAGCAGTGCTGCCTCATTGAACATTAACTGCAATTAAATAAGATAATGTATGTAAGATGTCTGGTGTGTGCCTGCCACACTGCAGGAGCTTGATACCTCATGATTATTTTAGGTTCGAGAAAGCAAATGATTTGGTCGTATAGTTTGACCTTAAAAAGTGAGGCTTTATGTTAGGTTGAATAATGTTGTACCTGAGAAATGTCCACGTCCTAAATCTGGGGCCTTTAGACATGTTACCAGCTTTACCAAGGAGGTGTCTGATCAGCCAGCCTTAAAGTCGGGCAGCACCTGACTTCTGTAACTGTGGGAGAGGGAGGCCTCTGGATAAGGCGATATTAACCGTGGATAAGGCGAGACCTTCACCGGCACTGGCTTGAAGACAACTCAGACCATAAAGCAAGAAACTCAGTGAGCTCCTGCAAGCAGGAGACAGCAAGGAAATCCAGCAGGAACCCAGCCTTGTCGCCTGATGTCTGGCCACTAGAAATGTGTGAAAATTCATTTGTGTTGTTTAAAACATGGCGACTCTAACACACATACCGAGTGGCTCACATTGTGTGTCTTCATTAACACAGATTGCAGCTCCAGTACCAGCTTAAGCCACTAGGTATACTGCGGTCTATTCAGTGCTTTCTTTGTTATTTTCAGTAGTGTCAGAGATCAGACCTGGCTGCACACATATAAGCTCTCAGACACCAAGCAACGCCCCAGCCCTAGTGTGTGGCAGGTTGTTATGACAACAGGGAATGAATACAAGGAACCTGCACCAGAGATTCTAAACCCCAGTTTTCAAATACTCCACTGTGACCTCTGACCTGTGAATATTTAAATGCTTCTTTCATTTACTGATGCTTGATGTCCCCTGTGTGCTGGACTATGGAAGCGAGTCTCTGCACTTTGGAGAATTAACTGTCCAGGGAGACTTTCTGGTGTTTCCCCCCAACCTTTGGGAAGACCCGATTTCACCTGTTATGATGGGAAGGTGAGGACTTGCTTCTCACTGACATGGGAGGGTGGGAGCCAGGGCTCTCCTGGTATGAGATCATGCTCTCAGAGTTCTCCTTGTATGAGATTGTGCTTCAGGACTCTCCTGGTACAAGGTCGTGCTCTCACGACTCTCCTGGTACAAGGTTGTGCTCTCATGGTTCTCCTGGTACAAGGTTGTGCTCTCACGGCTCTCCTGGTACAAGATTGTGCTTTCATGGTTCTCCTGGCACAAGGTTGTGCTCTCACAGCTCTCCTGGTACAAGGTTGTGCTCTCACGGCTCTCCTGGTACAAGGTTGTGCTCTCATGATTCTCCTGGTATAAGGTTGTGCTCTCCACGGCTCTCCTGGTACAAGGTTGTGCTCTCACGGCTCTCCTGGTACAAGGTTGTGTTCTCACGGCTCTCCTAGTATAAGGTTGTGCTCTCACGGCTCTCCTAGTACAAGGCTGTGCTCTCATGGTTTTCCTGGTACAAGGTTGTGCTCTCACGGCTCTCCTAGTACAAGGTTGTGCTTATGTCTCTCCTGGTACTAGTTCGTGATCTCACCGCTCTCCTTGTATGAGGTTGTGGTCTCAGCCTCCATACCTGCTGGCTAAGGAGACCAAACACTGGAACTCCAGGAGTGGAATTGCCTGAAGTCCTCCTGTCTGCCTTTCTCCAGTCTTGGGGCCCCCACCCACAGGAATCTCTCCATCGATGGCTTGCTGCCCCTATTCCCCACCCCCCACCCCTGCCCCCACAGCCCAGCCTCCTTCATTTTTTAAAAAAAAATTTTGCACAGTATCTGGTACTGTCTGTGAAGGAGGTGAGTGGGAGTCCCTGAAGCAGCCCAGGCAGGCTGGCACATTTATGGGCTCAGCACTGCCCGTGGTGTCATTGGTTAGAGTACTCAGAAGGCTCCTCTGCAAGGGCTTTTGTTTTATCCTTTTAGGGAAGTTGCTTCTCTGGTTTCATCTCCTCCTCCCTTTGGGGACCATGCAAGAAAGCCTCTGGAGAGTGTTGGGTGAGGGGTGGGGAGGGGGGAACACGGTGACAGCCTGTGCCAATCCATCCTTCACCTGCAGCTGCCAGAGTTCTCTCTGAATGCCACTGTCACCTAGTCCTGCTGCAGTGGAAACTGTCCAGGACCCCCCTTGACCTCCCTACCCAGCTATAGATGTGGTTTCAAATGCTTAGAAGGAAGCATAGCCTGTGTCGAGATTTCTTTTCACTGAAGTAACACTGTATTGGATAAAGCCAGTAGGTCCTCAAGTATAAGGCCAGTCATTGTTCAGCCTTCAATGCTGGCATCAGACAGCCTGACGTCCAGCTCAGACTCTGTTGCTTAGTAAACCCGCTGACCCTCGAATTCCTGTGCCTATCCTCCTCCTCTCTCCAAGTTGGGGTACTGACTCACCTGGTTCATGGGCTGCTAAGGAGAAAATCACATGTGACAAAGTACATGAGGTAATAACTAAGCCAGGCCTATGTATTTGGCAAATGTTAGATCTTATTACTATTCCATAAATGAAGGGTCTAAATTATCATTTGTAATATTTAACTCACAAAAGGTCTTTCAAGAATAGCAGTGGGGGAGGCCGGAGCGATAGCCCAGCGGGTAGGGCGTTTGCCTTGCATGCAGCCGGCTTCTGCTGGCCTGGGTTCGATCCCCGGCATCCCATATGGTCCCCCGAGCACCACCAGGAGTGATTCCTGAGTGCAGGGCCAGGAGTAGCCCCTGAGCATTGCTGGGTGTGACCCAAAAATGCAAAAAAAAAAAAAAAAAGAATAGCAGTGGGTTGTTTGTGGAGCACAAGGTTGTAAAGAGGTTATTTTTTCAAACAGTTTTAGATTTGCAGAAAATGCTATTGCTGAAAATGACTGTTTACCAACAATAACAAGAAAAGAAATGCAGGACTGGAGAGATAGTACAGGGTTAAGTCACTTGCCTTACATTTAACCTGATTTGATCCCCAAAGCACATATGGTCCTTAAGTACTACCAGGAATGAGCCCAGGGCACTGTTGGGTGTGGCCCTAAGGATGATTTGGGGGTCCCCAAATCATCTGCTACAGGTAGTTTTATAGTCTTTGTCTTGCTTTTTGTTGACAACTGGGATAAGTATGACCTGTTTGTACAATGCATGAACCCAAATGGATGTGTAGTCATTACGGTAGGTGCTTTACTTGGATTTCCCTAGTTTGAACCTATTAATGCCCCTTTTACTGTAGGATTTATTCAAGAGAGTATATTAAATGCAGTTGTCACACCCCCACCCCGATCCTCCGACTCTAAGACTCAGCCTTTCCTTGGCTCTGATGAGTTTTCCAGAGTTCTGGAGTTGTGTGGGAATACTTGTGATACGTTTCTCGTAGTTAGACTGGAGCTACACACAGAGTTTGCCATCCATGATCATGGATGCCTGTTACATCTTTTATCTCAGCTCCCCTGAAGTTGGAATCAACTGTCTGTGGGAAGCCTGCAGCTCGGTGTGGAAGCATCCAAGCTGTGGGGATACCCAGCATCCCACCCCTGTTCTCTGAATAGGCCTGAGCTTTGCATCTATTTATTCTTCTACTTAGAAGGCCTCTCTTCACTTCTCTACTGGCATCGGAGAAGGCTCAGAAACCCAGGTCAGCCACACCTCTCCTTGTGGCCTTGCCTACTGTCCCGGTGGAGACTGACCCAGGGTTCCCCTGAAACTGGGCACATGTTGTCTCTTGGTGTTGTCCTCATCACGGATCTGCCTCTCCTTAAAAAAGAAATAATTGGCCCACACCTGGCAGTGCTCAGGGTTTACTCCTGGCTCGGCTCAGAAGTCATTCTAGGGGCACTTGAAGGAACCATATGGGTGCTGGGATTGAATTCAGGTTAGAGCTTTACCTGCTATTGCTTCAGCCTCATCTGCTTCCTCTTCATGCTACATCTCATGAGAGCAATGACTGCACTGTAATCCTCTGTGTTCTTCATGCCCTGTGTGGGGCAGGGCACACAGTAGGTGCTCAGGAGATGCTTTGTGAAGGGATGGTACAGTGGGAAGGGCATTTGCCTTGCACACAGCCTACCCGGTTCAGTACCTGGCATCCCATATGGTTCTCTGAGCAATGCCAGGAGTAATTCCTGAATGCAAAGCCAGGAGTAACCCCTGAGCATTGCTGGGTGTGAACCAAAAAGCAAAAAAAAAAAAAAAAGAAGAAAGAAAGAAAAAGAAAGAGATATTCCATGAGCAGCCCTGATCCCCAGAGAAAGGGACTGTTTCCCTTCCAATCAGAACATGTTGTCTGCTCCAAGAATTTCAGGTGTTCCAACAGATGATGGATGCTGGTAGGGACTCTGAGTATCAGATCTTTGAAAGCCCTGAGAGGTTGAGAACCAGGTGTGAGCATGGAAGGGGCCACCAGGGGGCTCCAGGAAGCAGTTCACCCACCCAGTCCCAGAGGAAGCTTGCCTGTGGGTTCTGCAGCACTCCCAGGCCATGCAGAATCCACAGACAAAGTGTGTCAACCGAAAGATCTGTGTTGCTCTCGGAGTGCCAGGCTCTGAAGAAAGCACATGATGTACCAAGGTCCCTTTTCCCTGGCGGTCTCTTCCTTGGAATCCTGTTTGTGGGAACAAATGATCTGTGAACAGAACTTTGCCACTTTCACAGCTCCCCACTTTGCTTTCCATTCTGCACTAACAACGCTCCTCGGGTCAGACACGCTCTATTTTTTTCCTTTCGTTGTTTATTTTGATAGTGCTGAGGATTGAACTCAGGACTTCAACCACATAAAGGCCAAGTGCTATGCCCCTTGGATACATTCCCAGTCCAGATCAGAAGTTTATAATGGATGAAGCCAAGATTATCACTGAGAAGGCAGAGTCAAAAAAATCTTAGAGACTTTTTTTGAATTCGTTGTGTGTGTGTGTGTGTGTGTGTGTGTGTGTGTGTGTGTGTGTTTGGCAGGGGAGTAGGGTGAGGGTATGGAGAGCAAGCTGAGTTAATTTGAGATAATCAAGTTTGAATTAGAAATTTTACTCTCTAGCAGACCTGACAGTGGTTTGACAGTGGTTCAAATCCCAGATCTGCATATGGTCATCCGGGTACTGCCAGGGGTGTGCTCTGAGCATGAGCTGGGTCACCTGTGCCAAGAAGTAATAATAGCGTTAGTATTTTAAAAACAGAATTGCACTCCCAGGTCCATGACAGCTATCGTTTTGTTGTTGTGGCTGATATTTGCAGTAATAATAATCACCTGATCTCAAGTGTTGAACACCTGCCCCAGAGCAGGCATGGGGTGGGGGTACCGGCTGCGCCTGCCCTTTGCTCTGGGGCACGAGGAGGGAATTCAACCAGAGTAATCCCTGTTCATCTGCTACCAAAACATTCGCTCCCTTTCCCAGATGATGAAACTGCATGTGAGGCAGGTGAAGTTATTTGTTGACCTTGGACATCAGTGTCCGGTCTGGCTTCAGTACCAGACGTGTGTCACCCAGATATGCCCCCCAAAGGATCTAAAACTAGTTGCCAGTCCTCCAGCATGATTGTGCCTCAAGGAAAGAGAAGGGCTTATCACGTAAGACAGAAAGGTAGAGACGTGAAATCCGCCCCTGGCAGAGAGGATGCAGCAGGCTAGTATCTCACTAGGCTGGGCTGTGATCTTCCCCCACTTCCTGAAGGTCCGGAGATGTCTGATAGAATCGAATTCTATTTGCATTCAAAGAACTAGAAAAAAATTTTGAGACAGTTTTTAAATCCAGGATTGAGAACTAGGTCCCTTCGGGGAGTGGCCCAGGTGGAGGAGCACGCTGGGAGAATGTTCCCAGTGTCAGCGAGGCGTCATGCAACAGGGCTCCTGCCCACGCCCGGCTCCCCCAGCACCCTGAGTGTGACCCTTTTCTTCTTTTAAGACCCAGCCAGGGAAGGAGCTGGTCCTTTGTTCCTCTCTCTGTGGACTCTTCAGGGGATCAGGTGACGGTCACCGCTGGTCCCAGGAAGCTGCCACTGGTGGGTAGCTGCTGATCCCCGATTCTCTGGCCACAGGCTTTTGAATACTAACTGCTAAATCCCAGAATCAAAGTTGGAGAACACTCGAGACCCTCCTGGAAGGTATTGATTGTCCCCGAACAACTTTATTTTTCTTTATTTATTTGAATTTTAAAGACTGGGCCCCTGAGATGAACCCAGAACCACGGCAGAGCTCCGCAAGCTACCCGTAGTGTATTTGATATGCCAAAAACAGTAACAATGAGGGGCGGAGCGATAGCCCAGCGGGTAGGGCGTTTGCCTTGCATGCAGCCGGCCCATGCCGGCCTGGGTTCTATCCCCGGCATCCCATATGGTCCCCCGAGCACCGCCAGGAGTAATTCCTGAATGCAGAGCCAGGAGTAACCCCCTGAGCATTGCAGGGTGTGACCCAAAAAAGCAAAAAAAAAAACAGTAACAATGATGGACCTCATTCCCAACGAATGGAGATGTTACTGGCGCCCGCTTGAGTAAATTGATGAACAACGGGAAGACAAGTGATAAACAAGTGATTTGAATTTTTGGGCTGCACCCAGTGGTGCAGAGAATCTTGGCTCTGTGCTTAGGGATCACTTCTGGTGGGGCTTGAGGGAACCTAGGGAGTGCCAGGGGTCAGACCTGGGCTAGCCACATCTAAGACTACCCACTGTGCCATTTCTCTCCCCCAGCTCCTTTCTTAAGCAGGAGAGCAGAGCGATCACAACTCCAGGAGGAGCTTCAGCTCACCTGTAGTCTAAGCAGGTCCCAGTGAGGCTGTGAGGGCCTGGCGTGAGGGTGACTGGCTGTCCGGTGTGCCGGCCACACAGCAGCTGCCCCCATGGCCCTCCACCTTCTCATCAGTACACGAGACTCACCCATGCCAGCGGAAAGCTATTCATTATTTTTCTTTTGTCAAACCTTTGTCAGCAACTTCATCCCCCAAAGAAGTGGTTTATTTTCCCTTCGGCAGTGTTTGTGATTGTGGTAAATAAGAGATAATTACACTTTGGTTTCAAATTTAAGACCCAAAAAACTAGAGCTGTTGGAGGAATCTTTTATATTTTACATTTTATGTTGGACATTTCTGGGGTCTGAGTCAGCCTAGCTGTCTCATGCAGACTGGGCTGCTATTGAGTGTTTTCAATGTTGTTTTTTTTTTTGTTTCTTTTAAAGACACCGGAAACTACTCTTTTGCTTTAAGTTAGTATTAAATTAACTGGCGACAGTTGCTTTTGTGTTTTAACACCTCTAGAGGAATTTAAGGCTCTCTAGTTGTAATTAAAATGTGAACATTAGGAAATTGCCACATTAAATGAGGGAAACAATCAGAAATCTTTTGAAACAGTTTTTATTGTATCATGCTCTTTCTCTGTGCACAATGCCCTGATTTGGCAGCCGGGGAAAGACTTTTTTTTTTTTTTGTCTTCCTGCTGCTGAGAATTTTGTTTTATGTGTTTTATCCCTGACTTTGTAGCTTAGAAAGTGATAATATATTCAAGCGCGTCCTTTCTAAGATTTGATCTTGTTTTCATGAGATGTGAAAGGAATTGGGAAAAAAAATTTTTAAACACAGAATTGGATTCATAGCATGGTTTGGCATGTGAACTCACGGAGAATCCACGGCAGGGCTGTGTGGTATGGGAGGGGGAAAGGAGTTGTGTGGCCTGCGTCTGGCTCTGGAACCTCTCCCGACTCTGCTCTCTGAAGGTTTGGGAGGAGGCACCTTCGGACGGGTGGGGGGAACTAATGCCTCAGACCGAAGGGGGACCATGTTCTTTCAGAAAATAAGGCTGGGCTCAGAAGCTCACTTAGGTACGTAACTCAGGGCTGACTTCCCACCTTACTTTTTACCTACTTTAGCTACCCCAGGACCTTGATGCAATGAGGCACCCAGACTTGAAGCACAGCCTTGAAGACTTCAGGATTTGGGGAGACTGTTGCTTTTGATAAGTGAGCTGTTGGCTGGAAATACACATGCTCATAGATGAGCATTTGAGCCTCAGAGCTCTGCAGCGCCCCACAGACAACATAAGCCTCATTGGTGCAAAGATGGCAGGAGAGGCTTGAAACCAGAAATCCCACAGGGCAGGAGGAGAAAGTTTGTGTGCTGTATGCTATGCTTGTTATATATCTTTTACTTCTATAACTCACAGGGGAAACATCTTATTTTAACAACCTAGTGTTTTAGGACATACCTAAAACATACCTAAAACATGCCTAAAAAATGCTATTATGGTGCTCGCAACCCACAATGGCCTTGATAACTACGCAGCCCTTGCTGATGTCTCCAAGACTTAAATTCATCTGAAGAGCTGAAAAGAATTCTTTGTTTTGTTTTATTTGGGGGGCAAAACCAGTGGTGCTTAAGGCTTGCTTCTATCTCCCAACTCAGGGCTGCCAGGACCATATAGGGTGCCAGGGATTGAACCCGAGTTGGCTACATGCAAGACAAGTGCCCTTCTGGCTGTACTATTGCTCTGATCCCTGAGGACAGTTTTAACTGATGAGAAACAACAGCCAGTGTTTACTCTCAAGGGGAATCAGCCTTTTACATCATCTGAACCTTAGACATTTTCTGGACTCTGGTATATATTATCACGGATCTTAATTTGAGGCATAGATGTTAGAATAATTTCGTTTTGAAATATGGTGGTAGTAAAATTTAACATTAACATGGGCAGTCCATAATTCAAACTTTTATATGCGCTGATATCAAAGGAATATCTTTCTACTCCCACCCACCAGGGGTAAAAAAAATAAGAGAGGGAGAGATTTAGTATTTTGCTGATAATAGTACTTTTTCAGCCCAATTTACTTTTTTTTTTCTTAAAGAGGCAGATTTGTAATTGATTTGTTTGGTCTCAGAAATCCACAAGAGTCTGGACTCTGGATTTAGGGAAAACCTCAGGGTCTTCCCTCTTAACTCTTGGCGCTTATCTGCCTTATTAGGGGCCAAAAGTTTGACAACGGAGAACTGTTTATAATCTCCATTTGTTTCCCCTTTCAACATCTTAATGCCATGGTTAACTGGCTGTTTTGGCAAAGGGTCCAAAGTGGAACGATGGAGAGGGAATTCCCTGCTCTGGGAAATAAATGGACTAACCTGTGTGACCCGGTTTAGAAAAAATTTTCCTGTGTCAGATAATTTTGCCCATTATGAACATAAATGACTCCGTCACCCTTTCCAGGCAGATGGAGCATGTGTTTCACATTATTGATTTGAGGAGGCATTAGGGCTGGTGGAAGCAACTTTTCAGAAAGCACCGGTTTCCATGTCCCCTTCTTGCTTTCAGGATCGCTGCAAAAGGCGGTGTTCACATTGTCCAGGGTTGGAGAACAGCCTCTGCTCATGGGAATGCTGTGTGACATAAACCGTGCCAAAAACTAATGGATCATTTACAGGAAATAAGAAGTTAAAGAGGAGGATGAGTCAGTAGACTTCAAAGCAAACCCATTTCCACAGAACTTAAATAATGAATACCAAAACCCAAAGATTTCACAGACAGCTTATATGACTCTCTGTGCAGCTGGAATTTTTTGCCCAACTCTGACACTGTGCGCTGTGATGAACGGACCATGCTGCTTCTGAAAGGAGAGGAGGAAGTGGGAAGAGACAAGGAAGAAAAGCTGAAAGGAAGCAGTTCTGGAAGGAAGGGAGAGGGAAAGAGATGAGCGTGTGGAAGGAAGGGTGGATGGAGGGGACGAGGGTGAGGGTCTCTTGAGGTGACTAGTTAAATTTGATTCTGTACAAGTCTGTCTAGCGTGGCAAGAATCTCGGCACAGCTGTTCTGTGGGTCTTTGTTTAGCGAATTACCAAAGTCAAAATAAAATTGTGTATTTTTTTAAATGCCACTGACTCATTTATAGGATCACAGACAAGTTGCTGAAGGAGTTTTATTTTGCCTCTTATAATGGAGACCTACGTTTGAGAAAAGCTATGCTGGGGAAGATTGTAAGCACAGTGCAAGCCTGTTACCCCGAGGGAGCTGGATAGCAGTGAAGTTGACTGATGGGAAATATATGAATATTCTGAAAACATTTTGAGCCAACAATTCCACAGTTAAGACTTTGTTTTTCAAAAAAGAATTAGACAACAGTGTCATCCTTGTGTAGATGACATCATTGCTCATACTTGTGAAAATAATGTAATAAACTATTTCTAATGAGATCCTGGTTAAAGAAATTATATCATATAATGTGAAGTATATCATAGAATGACATTAAAAACAGTACAGTTCTATGTTACTGACATGGAATAATTTTCACAATATGTTAATTGAAACAGTTTTCAAAAAGCGTGTATAAATGTGTGTATATATACATACATATTTGTATATATGTGTGTATCTGTATATGTGTATCTATATGTGTCTGTATGTGTCTATGTGTGTATCTGTATGTGTCTATATGTGTATTATGTGTCTGTATTTGTCTATATTTGTCTATATGTGTATATATAAATGTATATGTGTGCATATATGTGTCTATATGTGTATATGTGACTAAGTGACTATATGTTACCTTATGTGTGTATGTATATATGTGGCGATATTTATGTATGTATATGTGTGTATATATGTGACTATGACTATAGTGACCATATGTTTATATATGTGAATTTATGTGTATATGTGTGTATAAGTGTATATGTGCGCATGTGTGGCTAGTATATATATATATATATGTGACTATGCGACTATATGTGTATATATGTGTATGTGTATATATGCAACTATATGTGTTAATGTGTATGTGTATATATGCAACTATATGTGTATATATGTGTGTAGGTGAGTATATGTATGTATATATGTGTATATATGTCTATGCCTGTATATGCACCCATAAGTGTCTGTGTCTGTATAACTATATACATTTATTTTTATGCTGAATAGTCAGGAAATTCGTAGCTGAAAGTTAATAGTGATTCAGTATGGGAAGTAGGAGTTTAAGTGATTTCAGTGTTCCTGTCTGCTTCCGAATGTATTTTTTGTAACAGATTTGTGTTACTTGCTGAATATAAAAGCTAGTGGTAGGTGAGGAGGCTTTTTTTCTGAGAGGATTTATTTAAGCATTTATTTTACACAGAGAAGGGCTCACGTTAAAATTTTGTTGACAGAGCCCCTCCCAGCGTTGGGAGAGGAAGAAACCTTTCTCCAAAGTCTCAATCCTGTTTCTGGATCTTTTTCACTTCAAGGGCCTCCTTGCAGATGGCATCTTCTCTTTCATCTAAGACAGTGGGGTGCTTCATACCTCTGAGCTGGGCAGCTGACTCGGGGAGGGCTGCAAACCCTCTGTGGGCGCTGTCCTTCCCTGCCCCTGGGCTAAACCCAGCATCCCACGTTCTCCATGAGTATGTGTTCAAAGCAGCTTGGATCTTTTAGAAGATGGTGTGGGTATAGTGGAGAGAGAGTCTTAGAACTCTAAAAGCCCCAACAGCTCATTGGATGGTTCCTGTTGGCTCCTGCCCCCATCTCAGTACCCCAGGAAATTGGGAACTGAAACCCCAGTCTGAGAAATTATTCTCAGAAGCTAGTATGGGCCCTGCAAGAGTCCAAGGTGAGGGCCAGCACCCACCTCCCTGGGGCTGCTTTAGTTTTCGCTAACGTGCCCTTGGTCACTGACAGGGTTGGGGTTTGATGAAGTTGCCCATTGCCCTTGTCCTTAGGCCTCCAGGTTCTCCCGGCTGGTTCTTGCTCTTCTGTCTGCTTGAAGACTCTGCTGACTTCTGGAACCAGCTTCCCACTTTTTGTCTTATGTTCTCTTTGTTGGATCCAGCTGGTCTCATCCCTGGGGCAGGATGGCTGTGGGAGGAGGATGAAGACAGTTGAGATTCTTTTGCTGGTGGGTTGTTGGCTGGGAGCCCAACTGAGCTTCTCAGCCATCCCTACCACAGCCTCCTCCGCTCCCGGTTCATGGCTGGGACTGAAGATCCGACTTGATCCGGAGCCAGCAAGCAGATTGCTTGCTCCTCTCTGAGGCAAACTGGACCTCAGTGGAGTTGAATTTAATCTTCATCCTGCCACCCACTGGCTCTCACCCACTGGCTCTGTGACCCAGGCAGCTCACACAACCTCTCTGACCCTTAATTTCTTCAGCTGTAAAATTTCTGCTTTATTAGGGGTGGAAAACTAAATGCCAAAACATAGGAAAGTGCTTCTTGCATACTCTGTAATTATTATTATTAGTGCTGTGATAACTGACATTTATTGAACAATGGTCGGTGCCAGGTGTTCTTAAAAATACTTAACATGTAGCAATTCAGTTAATGCCTATGAGGTAGGTACTAACTAATCTTATTTACAGATGAAGAAATTGAGCCATGGGGAGATAGAACAATGCCCCGGGTTAGTAAATGGGTGAAATAACCAGGCTGTGACCAAGAAGATCTTTTCAAATTGTGACAAATACACTAACGTCAAATTAACCATTTAAAATATGTTCAAGCGTGCATTTCGGAGTGTTACATATCTCCATATGGTTGTGCAACCAATTTCCAGAAACTCATCTTGCAAAGAAACTCTAGCCATTAAACAACTCCTCTTGCTCCACCCTGGAAATATTATGTAACTTTTTTTTCAATCCTGAAAATAACCGACTTCTTACTCATTTATTCAGGAACTTATAGCACATTCCAAATATAAGAAAAAGACTTTTTTTTCTTTTTTGGGTCATACCCGCAATGCTCAGGTGTTACTCCTGGCTCTGCACTCAGGAATTACTCCTGGAGGTGCTCAGGGGACCATATGGGATGCCGGGATATGAACCCAGGTCGGCTGCATGGCAAGGCAAACGCCCTACCCGCTGTGCTATCGCCGGCCCCAGAAGAAGACTTTCTTATAAACCTTATATAAAATAACTATTACACATCTTTTGACATTTCTTTATAGCCCTTGGGGGGTTTTCAACATTTTTCCTCAGAATTCATGTTACTTAGAGCAAGTGAGACACATTCTCCTTCCTGTAGCAATGAATTTGACTACTCTAATTACTACACATAAGTAGAAGCGTAGATGTGTGTCTTTATGACTGGCTTACATTACTTAGCATAATGTTCAAAAGATTTATCATTATGTAGCCTGTGAAAATGTAATTCATTTTTAAAATTGAATAATAGTCCATAATACTACATACACACACACACACGTATGTTTATACTACCATATTTTATTTACATGCCACTTAGTACTTGGGTTGCTTCTACCCTTAGAATCTTAAATAATGCTACTATAGCATAATTGCATGTGTCCAAGTCCCTCTTAAAATTATTTGAGATATATAACCAGGTATGGAATTGCTGGGTCCTCTGATCACTTTCGTTTTAATTTTTGAGGAACCTCCATGCCGTATTCCATAGCAGCTGCCCCACTTTTACATTCCCATCAGGAGTGCACAATAATTTCAGCTGTTTTACTTCACTTTGCTACACTTGTTTTTTTATAGTAGCAAGCCCTGTGGATGTATGTTCGTTTCTCAGTGTGGTTTTGATGTGCCTTTTATTAACAGGAAGCATCTTTTCAGGTGTTTATTTTCTGTCCATTCATATGTACATATGCTTTGGGGGGTGGGGAGAATGCCTATTCAGGCCTTTGCCCACATATTAATTAAACTGTTGGGTCTTGTTGCTGTTGTTGCTGAATTGTAGGAGTTCTTTGTTTATTCTGGCTATTAATTCCTGTCAACTAGTCAATTTGCGAGTGATTTCCCACTCTGTGAATTGTCTTTTTCACCATTGCCTGTGTATTTTGAGGCACAGAAACTCTCTTTGCTTTGATGTCCCCCCAACTGATCTATCTTTTGTTTTAGTTGCCTTGCCTTTGGTGTCCTACCCAGCTAGAAGTTTTTTCCTGGAGGAAGATGGTTGGGGAGAGCTGAAGGAAGGGGCACATTCTCTGTTATTCATGTGAAAGTAAAGACACAAAGAAAGAAGCCACCAGGCTGCCTGGAGCTGTGCTGGAGACCGAATAAAGAGATAGGGAAGTGTGACTACAGGAAGGCAATTTGGGCTTGGATCCCAGCCCAAATAGAGAGAAGGAGCCTCAGAATACTGTATTACCAGACTCTCAGACAGAGAAAAGAGCCTTGAAGGACTGAGAGCTTAGAAGTCTAAGTAAGAATAAAAATTAGGAGAGGAGAAAATGATGGGTTTTGGAAGAGTGGGGAACTGTAGTGGGCAGGAGGAGGCAGTTACTGGATGGAAATTTGGTCGGAGCAGTTGAGAAGACAGTCGGGGAAATGGGAGGTTCTGCTCAGTGGGTGACGGTGGTGGGGTGAAGAGGGACCTTGGTGGAGGGAAGTGACATTGGTGATGGGATTGGTGTTGGAAAATTTTATAGCGAAAACTTAACTGTGAGTAACTTTGTAAATCACAGTTGCTAATATTTTTATATTTTTTAAATATAAAATGTATTTTTGAAAAAATGGACCTTGCTGTGATACTGGAGGATAAAGAGTCTGGGAAGAAGCTGAGGCTAATTAGAGAGAGGAAAGCTTTCAGAGATGGAGGAAATGACTGCAGAGCTAAATTCCTAGTCCCTTTCAGCCTTCCCTGCAAGGGGGTACAGTGACAAAGAAGGGCACAGCCAGAGCAGGGAGGGATGGATTGCTCACAGAGCTCTGAAGGCCCGGCACATCCTTTGGTTTCTCTTAGTTATGTGAGGGGAAAAGGGAGAACAACATCTTGGCACAAAGATTCCTGCCCACAATGACCGCTACAAAACCCCTGAAAGGCAGAGAATGGAGTTGTGGGGGAGCAGTGATCACACAGCAGCAGAGTGCCCGGAAAGACAGTGGGATAATCAGCCCAGTGAGCACTGTGCTGTGAGTCCAGAGGTCTACTCTTGCCAGACATGGCTGCAAGCAACAAAGGCCCCACAGCCAGAGAGACAACAGGCAAAGTGCTTACCTTGCAGGCAGAGGAGCTCAGCTCAATCCCCGACACCCCTGATGGTCCCCCTCCCAAGCAGTGCCAGGAGAGATCCCTGCCTGGCACTACAGATGTATTCTCCCAAAAAACAAACAAATGAAAATTTTAGAAAAGGAAAGAAAGGCCTTGCGTCATTGGATTTTGTTTTGTGGAGTCTTACTCAAATGATCTTAAGTAGTCGGGAAGTATTAGAGGCTGTTTCCCTGCCGGCACACGGACAAGAGCTCTGCGGAGGCAAAAGTCGGGCTGAAGCCCAAGTTCCGTCTCATGAGAACCTGTTCAGAGGAGGGCACTGGAAGGTAATGAGAAAACAGAGGGCAGGAGGGACTGCAGAAGGAAATATTTCTGGGTTTCCCTGTTGGTGTCACGGCTGTCCCCAGGAGAGATCCTTCTGGCTGTGCAGTGGTCAGCTCCTACATCTTGGCTTTTTTTTTTTTTTTAATTTTTTATTTTTACAATTAGATATACAATTAAAAGTATTGGTTGGTCATGGCTCTTGTGAACAGCCTTTCTGCTTGAAATAAGGATCATTCTCTGGCTTACTGCAGAGACTAAGACTTGTTCTTTATGGAGGATGAGGATGACAGTCATTAGCGTGCAAGGTCCCTGCTGTGTGCCAGATAATGTTCTAGATTTTGAATCACTTAATTGTCCTGTTCGTTCAGTGTGGCGCATTTGTATTCCCAATTTCATTTCACTTCTTGATCACTTGAATCCCATTATTCATTGATTTGCTCGAGCGGGCACCAGTAACATTTCCATTGGACCCTATCATGTGCCAATGTAGCCCAATGGCATCTGGTTGACTCAGGAATATGAAGAGCCTCAAACCGTTCCTTCAGGGTCTTGACAAAG
Source organism: Cryptotis parvus (assembly GCA_021461705.1). Classification (NCBI taxonomy): domain Eukaryota; kingdom Metazoa; phylum Chordata; class Mammalia; order Eulipotyphla; family Soricidae; genus Cryptotis; species Cryptotis parvus. Next base: position 20,885 of record JAJIBD010000700.1, on the reverse strand, counting down.
AAGTCTGACCATCTTGTAGGTGGGCGGCCACGTGATCTTTTGACATCCCATGGAATCCAGTCGGTAATGGCTCTAGTCCAGCGGTCGTCTCCAAATTGCATTACATGTCCAGCCCATCTGATTTTCGATGCCTTGGCAAACGATACAGGGTCCCTAATTCTGGAATAGTGACAGAGGTCGGAGCTCTGGATTCCTTCTCTCACTTGAGTGAGGCGTGATATTCCAAGCATAGCTCTTTCGATTCCTTTTTGGGAGACCTGAATAGCAGTCTCATCCTGCTTTCATAGGGCCCAGGTCTCTGAGGCATATGTTAATGCAGGAAGAATGGTGGAGTCAAAGAGATGTGCCTGGAGCTGGAGGTATTTTGTTCTTTTGACTATTTCTTCGATTTTTTTTAAGGCAGTCCATGCCGCTCTCTTCCCTCCTGCGCAGCCCAGGTTTTAGGTCGTTTATTCCCAATTTATAGATGAATGAACTGAAGCTCAGCCAAGCATTTTTCACATAGGTAGCAATGGCATAACCAGGATTTAAATCCAGGCAACAGATTTGGGAGCCTTTGCCCTTCTCTTCACGCTAAGGGCGTGACAGGGGGTAGCTGTCAGAGGGCTTAAATCTCTGCTCAGTGATAACCTGAGCAGCTGTCAGTTATATATTCATTTTAACTTGTGAAGGACTTTTTTATTCTTCAGCCTATTCAGCTCTGAGAGATGGCCTGGCCATGAGTTGACTATTTGTATCTTGATGCACTCAGGTGCTGGCTATTATGAATTGCTCTATATTTGGCTGGAAAAGAGGTAAGCCAGCTAGAGGGGGCAGAAAAGATTTGACCCCAGCTCTGAAGGTGGAACATCTGCATGTATCCAAGCACATAACAGAGGGATTAGAGACAGCTCAGCCCTAAGTAAAAGTGTTTGTATTTTAGCCTATGAAGGACATGGGACTAGATTTTAAGTGTTTGTGTGGGGGGGTGAGGGGTGCGGGTGGGGAGTTGTTCTTTATTCCATAACAAGGAATGAACTTTGCTAGAGAGAGTGAATGTTCCTCCAACTACTTTGATCAGATTCTTTCTTAGCAAGTTTAAATACCTGATGAATTTTAACAGAAGACACCCCCCCCCCCACACACCCGCTTCAGTGGTCTTTTGAAATTGCCCGTGTTCTTAGTAATTGCCAAATGGGTTTTCTGAAATGGACCTCACATGATCTTAGGGTGGGCCTCTCCCAACTGCTCATCTGGGGATGTGTAATAGAGTGGGCCCTGCTTTATGGACAAGTTGGTGATGTCACAAGCTCAGTTATACATTAAACTTTCATTGGCATAGGGTACTCTAGACCTCTCACTGCCAGTTGCTGTTCCAGGGACTGGTGCTGGTCCATACCCAGAGGAGTGAAAAAAAAGGGTAAAACCATTGGTGTAGTTTTAATGCGCACATGTGTTTTGGTAGAATACGCAAATATGCCTCAAATCCTTCAACTGGAATTATACAAATAGACTTTGTATGCTCCATTCATTAATCCACAAAGTAAAAGGATGCATTCAGAAAATATTTGGGCTAACCAAATTGTTTCTTGATTACAGCCCCCATGGTTTGATTACAGAATCTCCCCTATCTGTGGTTTCTCTTTTTCAGTTTTAGTCACTCTTGGTTTGAAAATTATGAGAGAGAGAAAAAGAGAGAGAGAGAAAGAGAGAGAGGGAGACAGAACACTTTCACAGAACTTTGTTACAGTATGCTGTTAAAATTATTCATTTTCCTATTAGTTATTGTTATTCTCTCACCTTGCCTAAGCTTTAAACTTATCACAGGTGTGTGTATATGCTGTGTCCTATGAGGACACAGCATGTATAGAGGGCTCAGGATTGGACTCTCACTCTCAGCTCTGGGTGTCCATGAGGGTCTTCAAACAGGGTCTTCAAACACCCTGACAGGAGGTGACTGCCAGCCAGTGCAGCGGGATCCACCTGACGTCTGCCTACATTTGAAGGTGTCCAGCCAGGTTAGGACTTGGCTCACACCATCATCCTCGGTGAGTCACTGGACATATTTTGCAGTGCTCTGCAAATTAGCATGCTCACATTTGGTTTGTATTTAGACAAAATTTTCATTTAAATTCATATTTACACTTCTATTCACATGATGACTCAGAGTTATTAATGCCTTCCAAGAGCCCCATTAAAATGCTATACTGAATTTACTTAACCTGGCCCTCCACGATCAGACATCTGAGTCTCTTCAACTTTGATTTTTAACCCCTGTGCTCTTAGCAACTTGGTTCTGATTGCTTACTTTTCTGTCTTTCATCTCCTTTCTGAATATTCCCTTGGGATAATTGATCCAAATGGGAACTAGGGGTCAATAGGTTTTTAAGCTTGTGTGCCATACTGTCAGATGCAGAGAAACACTAGAGAACTAGGTGGTGCCCAGCCAGCCATGGCAGAGAGTGCGCCCAGCCCACCCCCACTCTGCCAATGTGGTTACTGTTGAAGCTCTTGCTTTCAAATCAGTGTACTCTTAGATTCATGTTTCTTTAATTACTAATGAAAATAATTTCTCATTTATTTCCAGTTGCATGATGCAGGTATATAAATTGCCTAACACGAGCTGCTGCGTTGTTCATGTTTCTTTTCTTACTTTTTTTTTTCCCTTTCCTGTTTTTTTTCCTTTTTGGGAGGTGGAGGGTTGTAAGAGTATCTCCAAAGTGGTGCTTAGAAGGCCAGGCGCTTCCTCTTAGTGATTCTTGGTCAACCAAGCTATTAGTTTTATGCAGACTTCCAAGAATATGTTGCTGTTTGGATCCTGTAGTGCTGGGGACCACCAGAGCCAACCTGGTGGGCTTCCAGGGCTGTACCTGGCAGTGTTTGGAGAACAAGGAGCCTGTGGAGATGGGGATTGACTAGGACAGGCCACATGCACGGCCAGTGCCTTCACTTCTGTACTGTTCCTCTGACCCATTTCCCCTTTTCTCTTGGACTCTACCAAGTGGGTTCTCGTTACTGGTGACAGTATGTGTTTATTTTACAACATAAGGTTGTGTTACTATTTTGGATCATAAATATCCATTATAGATATCATAATTTAAAATGATCTAAATTCCTTTTGGATTTTTAAAATTTTTTATAAAGAATAATTAAAATAGTTTAAAAAGTATTTGAACCCACCTACCTTATAGTACCGTATAACCTTATAGTACTAGATAAAGGATAATTAAGGTAGTTTTAAAATATTTGAACCCACCTACTTTTAGCCTTGTAGTACTGTTTAGTTCTTTAATAGCCATGCATTTATTTCTATACTACCTTTTATTCTTTATTTTTAAAAGTTTGTTTTTAATGGAATCATCTTGAGATATACAGTTGCAAAATTGTTCTTGATTGGGTTTCAGTCATACAATGTTCCAACATTTGTCCCTCCACCAGTGCACATTTCCCACAACAAATGTCTCATTTCCCTCCCACCTCCCCACAACCCCTGTATCTTCTCTCTCTCTCTCTCTCTCTCTCTCTCTCTCTCTCTCTCTCTCTCTCTCCCTCTCCCCCCCCTTTTATTGTTAATGTCCTGTGTTTAGCTACTTCATTGAACAGTTTGTAAAGTGCTCTCATATTTGGTAAGTTCTGGGTATGACCTTTTCTTCATATTGATACAACATTGTTTCACTAGCATTTATTAAATGGTCATTCCTTCATCCGCTATGGTCATTCTTGGTTTGGTTTTGTTTGCTGTATCCTAAGGACCTATAAGTGCTTAAATTCATCATTGGAATTACTGTTTTATTAGAGTCTTTGTCTTGGCTTACATCCAGCAAAAATTCAGTTTCGATGAACATCATTTTATAATATACCCTTAAATTTGATTATTAGATCTTCCTCCAATCTACTTTGGTATTATTATGTGTTTATTTTCCCTTATTAATTTTGCCAGTGATTTAGTACATTCTAGGGATTTCTAGCAGGAATTTCATTGTTTTCATGCTAATCTATTTTTGTTTCATGATATAATGTTACTAATATTATTTTAAATTTCCTAAATGATGGAAAATGGATATAATTTTATTAAGAGTTTTTTAGCTTTTCCATTATGATTTTACAATTTTTACTTTATTAAACATATTACTTTTTATATATAAATTCTTTTTATAGCCTTGGGAATAATACTTTATTATATGTATTATTATGTATATATAATATTATATATATTATATTATAATGTATTTATAATACATTATTATGCACTTTTTTATTTAGACTTTTACTGAAATTGTGCCAACTGGAAGGCTTGTCCTAAAATCCAGCATCATTTCAAGGTCTTGAATCCTGTTTTCTTTTTTTTAAATTTTTTTCATTTTTACAATCACAAAGATATACAATTAAAAAGTTCATATTTGGGTTTTGGTCATACAGTGTTTCAGCACCCATCCCTCCACCAGTGCCCATCTCCCACCACCAACATCCCCGGATCCTCCCCCTCCCTCAGCCCGCCTCCATGGCAGGTTCTTTATTTCTTTCCCTTTCCCTCTCTTTCTCTTTTCCTTCCCTTCCAGACTATGGATTACACAACATACATTAAAGGGTTGTCATGTGTATCCTTTTGCCTGTATTTTTAATGCTCAGGTCTAGGTTGGCATTAGTACCCTCGACAATTGTTAGCACACTGTTCCATTTTCTGTCTTACCTAGCCTCTGACTTCCACACGTTTGTGATAATTTCCAACTTTGACAAGACCTCCTGATACATGTTTCACTTGACCTTGGATATTGGTATCTTAATATGTACATATATATTTATGTCATGCAAATAAATGCAGTCATTCTGTATCTATCTCTCTCCTTCTGGCTAATTTCACTCAACATGATCTTCTCCACGTCCATCTATTTTAGGCAAATTTTGTAACTTCATTTTTCCTAACAGCTGCATAGTATTCCATTGTGTAGATGTACCAAAGCTTCTTTATCCAGTCATCGATTCTAGGGCACTCTGGTTGTTTCCAGATTCTGGCTATTGTGAATAGTGCTGTTATGAACATAAAAGTAGGGATGGTGTTTCTGCTGCGTATCTTTGGCTTCCCAGAGTATATTCCCAGGAGTGGTATGGCTGGGTCAAATGGGAGTTCAATTTCTAGTCTTTGGAGGAATGTCCATATTGTTTTCCAGAAAGGCTGTACCAGCTGGCATTTCAACCAACAATGGATGAGTGTCCCCTTTTCCCCCACATCCACGCCAGCACTTGTTTTTGTTGCTCTTTTGGATATGTACCAGTCTCTGTGGTGTAAAATGATATCTCATTGTTGACAGATCCTTTTATGAGGTCAATATTATTGTACTACCAAGACCGGACACATATATTATGAGATAAAAAATACGTTCATAACGACAAGTGAAAACATTGTCATCAGGGCCAGGGAGTTAGCTCAAAAGGACTGTAAATTTTTAAAAATTCGGTTCCTCTCTCACATTAGCTACAGTTAAGTGCTCAGTAGCTGAGCCACCTTTGACCAGTTCCTACTGCACAGGAGAGTGGGAATAAATATTTTCATCATTGACAACACTAGGATTTCCATTTTAAAATAATAGTTGAACCTCAGATTTAAATCATTTTTATCTGATGGGAAAAATCTATTCTTATTTCAAATAGTTCTTTTACAGTATTGAGGTTAAAGCCTCAGTGACAGAGCAGATTACTGGATTTACAAGGCTATCAGTTTAACCCTCAGTGTTGTATGGCTTCCAGGATCTTAGATTTAAAAATAGATTATTTTTCTCATCAGAGTTTTGACCATACTAATAATTTTCTCATGTGATTCTAGTCCTGTCTTTTTTAGGATTGCTTATGATTGTTTTCGAAACTTTCCTGTTTGTAGGAGTTTTTTTTTTAATGATTTATTAAACTATGCTTGAATCAAATAAATGCGTAATCTCATTTTCTCTTTTGGTGTTGTCCTAATTAGGTGTTTTAGAACAGAGCTCGTCATTCCTCATAGGAGTTATATAACAGTCTTGTTCATATTTCAAAACGTGTTACATAACTGGTATTTGAAAACGTGGAAATGTTCTCCGGAGAAACCATTGGAGGCTTCGTGTTGAAGAATTGAAGGGAACAGAACTAACAGTTCTGTGACGTGGGTTGTTCATGTATTGAATGTTGTATTCCACGGCACTTGTTCAGCAAGCCCCATTGAAGGTAAAGCATTGTAAAATACCAGGCACAGTGCTTGGGATACAAGGTGGATACATGGGCCACTTTAAAGAAAGAGCATTTGCACCTTCCCTCTTCATCGTGCAGAACTTCTCCGCACATCCTCACACTCTCGAAGTTGTCCCCCTATTGGTTAGTCAGTTTTCTCACGGCCTTTTCCTCACTTCCTCACATTGGCCCTATTCCCTGCTCCTCCTGTGGTTTTCTCCTGAGGAGAATACTCTTTCCTCTTCACCTCTCTTTCATTCTGCGGACCCACCCAAAGTTTCTGGCTGTGTGATTTTTCCCAGCGTGATTGCTTTCTGCTCTCATCTTCATATATTCCTTCAGCATGTCATTCTTTATGGCAAGTAACTCTTTGTCACCTTGTCATATTTTCTAATGATCTCCTGTGCTCTTATGTACAGCTCCTCCTATGTCTAATATCTCTAGGGGTTGGAGTGATGGGATGGTTCATATCACCTTTTCTTTGTTTAGCAAATAGAGTTCAAAAGCTAAGAGTATGGCAGACATTAATAGATCTGGAGTAAGTGTGTTGGTTAAATTAGTTATTCTTACTTCGTTATCAGGCAAGGTTTATAAAATTACTAACCAAGGGCAGATTTTTTTAGCTTTAGTTAACTGCTGTAACCTGTTTGCAAAAAAGAAAAAGATTCATAAACAATCATACTCACATTCTCAGTTCTGTAATTTCACTCACTTCCATACATTAAACAGATAACTATTGAGTTCTCCCCTGTTCCAGGTTAAGGGAAATACAGAGTTAAACATAATAAATGTGGTTCCTGGTTTTCAAATGTTCACAATCTATTAGCGGATTGGGTATTGAACAAGTCAACCCATAAATATTAAAATTTGTGATAAGTAATAGAAAGGAGACGGAAGGTTACAGACAGTTAAGTTTAGCCTGGGTGGTCGTGCAGGGTGGCCCAAGAAGTGACACTTAAACTCAAAGCTAAGCATGGGTCATTAGCCAAAAGAGACCAAGTGAATCATGCGGTGGGAGCAGCGTGGCCCTGAGGTGTGAAAGAACTTAGTAATTTGGGAAACAACCAATGGGTAATGTACGTCTGGAATAGGGTGACCATAGGGAACTTACAAGGAGCTGAAATAGTCCAAAGGGCCTGATGATCCAGAACTGGGTATTTGGGCGGAAAGCACATTTTGAGCAGTTTTGATGTACAGTTGTAACCTGTAACACAGTATGGTTGGGTGAGAATATAAGCAGGCTGTCCAGAACACAAGCCTTGACTCTAGTGTTCTGGCCTCCAAGATTTCCTGGCCAGTATGTTGTTGGGGGATCTGGCAGTGTGTGGAAGCAGGCAGATAATTTAGGGGGCTCTTTCAGCAGTCTAGGAGATGGGTGATAGTTTAGACCAGAAGATGCTCTCATTGGAGAGAAGTCACTGTTTTGGGGAGGAGGGTATGGGAGAGAAAGGGAAAAGAGAGGGTGGAATAATGGTATATGGCTTTATATAGACTATTCTAAAAAGGCTTTGAAATCTCATTTTATTAAAGAGTTTGGAATTTAGAAAAGAAAGTAATAAGCCAAAGCACAGCATGAGAAAGGAAATAAAAATAGGACCAGAAATGAAGATCAGATTAATAAAACACTTCTCTGTGAGTTTTAATTGATGCATTAGAAAGAAAATGCAAAGTGAGAAGGGAAGTACAATTTTTATAGAAGAAATGTGTCGTCTGTGTGGAGTATTGCCCCTGACGTCTTGCTTAGTGAGCTAACAGGGCCAACACGGACAGCTCGAGTGAGATAATGAAATCGATCAACAATTTATTGTTGCAAAATTTGATGAGTGAACCACTGCCCTCCACCAGGCTGATTTCTCCCTTTCTCCCTTTCACTCTCTTTCCCTACATGTTGGAGTTTGATTAATCTATGTGACCCTGTTCATATCTCTTTCTGAGTCAGAAAAATAAAGCTACGATATGAATACATGGTTTTCTTAGCCCAAATCAACAGTTCACGGCAGTGGAGAGAGGGCTTGTGGGTAGTGAAGGCAAAAGTCACGTGGTGCTGAGCCTTTTCTGTTGAAGAAAGCAGGAGTGGATTTATAAAATTTCTACCACAGCATGTTTCTAAAGCATGTTTCGAAGTTCACGCACATAAAAACTTATCTATAAACTTACCATATGCCTCACCCAGGGCATAGAATAAGATTAGAACAATCTGTGGTAAAAAATTAGTTGGTAAACGTTTAGGTAAAAACTTCAAATATTCATGTCACTAACTTATATCCTATTGCAAAAAGATGAACAGTAGTTGAAAATAAATTACCATCAGGGTCTCAAACTGAGGTGTAAGGGGAGCTCTTAGTTTCCAGAGAACTAAACTACACCTAGTCCAGGTGTGTGCCTGGATTGTGTAGTACTGAGGCGAGACAGTAGAAATGCAGAGGTGGATCTCGGTGCCCAGCTCATGCCCACCTTCTCCAGGCCTTCCTCACCCTGGGTGAGGGCTCCCCTAGATATGAAACTCTTGCTCTCTGGGTAAGGGCTCATTACCAGCTTAGAGGCTCAGTAATGCTTTAAACTCACACCTATGTTGGGGCCGCGAGATAGCTCAGGTGTAGAGCGGATGCTTAACATGTGCAGGGTCCTGGGTTCAACCTCTGAGGATCTCAGCGCACTGCTGGGGTGGCCCTCATTACTCCGTCCCCAACACTGCTGAATGTGGACTCTTGAATAGTAAATAGTGCAAAGTGTTTTCTGTGCAGGGACTAGGAAATATGCAGAATGGCTGGAGAAGGTGAGCAAAGAAATTGGGTAAAGGTGGAGTCTCAACATACACATTAGGCTTACTGCCATATTAGAGCGAGAAAGCAATCTTCGGCATAATAGGTTAGGCCTCTCTGATAGCTTTTTTCATCTCGAATCTCTTATATGAATGGAAGCAACTAAGGTTAGGCAGGAGGAAGAAAGAATAAAGAGAGAGGATGGATAACTAGATGTGAACACCATCATTGATCCATGCACTCAGCATCACTAAGCCATGGCAGATCTGGGTCCTAATCACTGAGATGACTTAAGTACAGTATCAGGTCCTGGGAGAGTCAGCCCCATGTTGACAGATGCTGGTGTGTCAAGTGTTACATGCATAACATCTGGGATTGCCTCTGACAGTTTGGTACATGACAAACTCTGGTTTGCTTCACATCATAGTCAGCATCACCAACACCATAACAAGACTCTGAGATCCTTGTGGATAGATGGATTGTTCATGTGCCTTGAAATCCCAGTTGGTAAAGTCACTAGTTCAGAGATCAAGCTCCACGAATGTGTGTCGACCCACTAATGAACTGAAAAATGTCATGTTTTGAACACTTGACTTTATGTGGGCACCATTAAAAGATTTGGAGAAAATCTTTATCCTAATGAAAAGAGGCATACATTTAGAAGAGGGAAAATGGAAAGGCCATATGCTAGTAACATTTGTTGGGGTTAAACAAATAAAAACAGAAGGGGTTTCAGGGATTTGAAACTTCTGTGAACAGATAGGTAGAGTATGACAGGTCTTAATCTCAAATTGAGTTTTGGAGTTTTCCTTCCTTCCTTCCTTCCTTCCTTCCTTCCTTCCTTCCTTCCTTCCTTCCTTCCTTCCTCTTCCTTCCTTCCTTCCTTCCTTCCTTCCTTCCTTCCTTCCTTCCTTCCTTCCTTCCTTCCTTCCTTCCTTCCTTCCTTCCTTCCTTCCTTCCTTCCTTCCTTCCTTCCCTCCTCCTCCCTCCCTCCCTCCCTCCCTCCCCTCCCTCCCTCCCTCCCTCCTTCCTTCCTTCCTTCCTCACACCCAGCAATGCTCAGGGGTTGCTCCTGGCTCTCTAGCTCAGGAATTACTCCTGGCAGTGCTCAGGGGACCATATGTGATGCCTGGAATCAAACCCGGGTTGGCGCGTGCAAGGCAAATGCCCTACCTGCTGTGCTATCGCTCTGGCCCCCATTTTTCTTTATTTTAGAGCCTGGAGGAGGTGGTGGTGGTGGGGGAGAATATACTCGTGGTGCTCAGGGGCTATTCCATGGCTCAGTGTTCAGAGGTCACATCCAGTGATGCTTGGGAGATCATGCTAGGGGTCAAACTGGGGTTGGTCACCTGGGAGGCAAATAAGTGTCTTCCCCTGTCCTAGACGTCTGATTTCAGGTTTGGAGTTTTAGAAGACATGCTTACTCTTTCATGCTTTGGCAGTGAATATGAACAAAAGTCTTCTGAAGTTTGAGTTTACTAATTGATTCATGTGCTAAGTATATGGCTCTCCAGAAAAAAAGTATGTGTATGTATAAATGTGCACGTAATTAAGTTTTACTCATCTAAAGAATCTGTAGCACACAATTCACAAATAGCAACAAAATATCCAAAATTCTTTCCTGTGAATTACGTGCTTTTAAATAAAGGATTCTCACAGGATGCTTTTGTTGGCTTGTTGTGCTCTTGTCTCCAGAGTTAATACTGCAGTTGACACTCAACCATAACTTGATTTAGTGCAAATAAAATTATTGTTATTAAAATCTGTTATTTCTCATCCTTGCTCATATTATATTCATCAAATTGAAATCTCTTTCCACTTCAGCATTAGGTGAATCAGTATTCCAATGACATGAATGCAGAAACAGATAAGAGTTTTCAAATGCTGGAAGACTGTTTTGTTTATGGATTTGGGGGAGAGATAAAATAGCTTACCAGTGTGTAAAATTTTTACCATATAAATACTGGTACCATATAAATACTGGTAGAGGGAATAGAGAGATAGTACAGGGGTTAAGGTGAGGTTAAGGTGACTGCCTTGTGTGCAGCTACCCCTATTTGGCCCCAATTTGACCCCTTAAACACAGAGGCAGGTATAGTTCAACCCACCCCTACCCCCAGTCAGACTGGTAGATAAAGTAGGTCTTGAGTTTTAAGAAATGATCATATCTTAAAGCATAGCTTAATAAATTTCAATATGGCTATTTGAAACAACCAGCTGAATGGATTCCTAACAATTTTAGAATTAGGATCTGTACGTTTCCCTTTGGGTGAAGGCCGTCTCTGCGCTTCTCTGCTTGCCCTCTCTGCTTGCCCTCTTTGACACTGTGGTCACCCACAGCCGAAGTCCTCCCCCAGAGCTGGTTCTTTCCTGAGCCTGGCAGTGATGGTGCCATGGGAGCTGGGTGCATAGCCTATGCCTCATTGCCCTCCCGGATCTTGGCAATTCCTGGAGGTTTTTTTTTTTTTTTTGCACCTGTCAGCATGGGTGTTTGTGGCCCAGGCTGGCCTTTATTTGGAGACTCAGACCAGCTATCAAATTAGATGCCCACTGCTGACCTGCCTCCCAGAAGAAACCCAAACCTGCCCAACAGGTTGGAGAAGTTCATAGTTTTTTCTCAAGAACAAAGAGAACTAACTTTATCAGCAAAACAAGCTCTTATGAGAAGCTTGACCAACGAGCTTTAGCCCATGCCCTCCTGCTCTAAGGAACATCTTTTTCACACAGTTGTGGAGAAAGTGCCAGGTGGGAGCAGAAAGGTCACTTCTGCCCTGCCCAGGGCTCATTCCAGCAGGTTAATTCTGAAGGGCTGGCAGCTAGCTCGTCCTGTGTCCCTACGGGTCCCCTGCCCTCCCCACAGCAGCACTCTCAGACCTGTGCCCAGCTATCAGGGGACAGTCCTGGGCTGCTGCCTGGAATTGAGCATTTGGGGTGATGTGGAAAGGCCTCCCCAGCGATACTTGGAGTGGGGTGGGAGGGCAGGGGCTACTTCTGGTGATGCTCCGTCTGCTAGTGAGGAGTCAGGTATGGCAGTTTGCTATGAGGCCCAGCAATGCTTTGAGGGCCATGAGGCCAACAGCTGAGTGGTGCAGGGATGGGGGGGGTACATGGGGAGTGGGTGTGGAGGGTGCCTACCATGGGGGTGTGGAAGGACACACAACATGTAGGCAGGTGAACTCAAGGCTTTGAGATGCCTCCCTAATTCCTACTATTTACCCATTACCCCTGCTAGTCTTTTGCCCATTAGTATCTTGGACATGAGACAGAAGGATGGAGCCCGGCTAGGGTGAGGGAGCCCATTCTGTGTTTAGTAGGGAAAGAAACCAGCAGCTTAGAGTCCTGGTTAGAACCTGGTTAGGATTCTGAGGGCTGCCGAATGCCAGGCCCCTGCTGCTGTGTCTACTGCCTTGGGTACCCAGTCTGTGGCTCCCTTTGCCCTAGCCTGGTACCTTTGAAGCCCAAGTTCCAGGTGTGCCAGCCCAGTTAGCCTTCACCCTCTGCATTCCAGGTGGATGGTCACTGCTCAGCAGAGCCTTCCCCTAGCCAGGTCCTGATATCAGTACCCACCTCACCCTACTCTTCCCTGACATCACTACTTAGTGACATCACTACTCTTCTCTGGCATCACTACTTAGTCGCAGTCTCCCCTAAGCCTCTTGGTTTGTTTGTTTCATCTTCTGTTGTAGGTTCTTTTTTTTTTTTTTGGGATCACGCCTGGCAATGCTCAGGGGTTACTCCTGATTTTTCACTCAGTATCTTGCCTCATGTCCAAGATACTGATGGGCAAAAGACTAGCAGGGGTAATGGGTAAATAGTAGGAATCAGGGAGGCGTTTCAAAGTCTTGAGTTCACCTGCCTACATGGTATGTGTCCTTCCACACCCCCATCCCCTGCCCGCACTGCCCATGGTGCTCGGGGGACCATATAGGATGCTGGGGATCAAACCCGGGTTGGCCGCATGCAAGGCAAATGCCCTACTGTGCTTTCACTCTGGCCCTATTGTAGATTCTGAACCTTAACTCATCACTGACCGTCTCCTGGTTGTTGGGGGACCCTTGACTTTTCCATGTTTGGGCCACAGTGCCTCAAAGAATGTGGGGGGTACTTGTGTGACAGGGGTCCCACATCCATCTGAGCTAATCAGAAAAGGGTTGGAACTTATTTCCATAAAGGGAAAGAGCTCTTAATGGGATCAGTATCTAATTATAGCATTATCATAAAATTGTTTCTTCAGTTTACATGAAATCTTGCCTGCTTTGTTCTAGGTGGTAATTTTTTTTCTATTTGCTTTCTTTTTTTTTTAAGTATTTTATTATACCACCGTGAGATACACAATCACAAAGATACACAATTAAAAAGTTCATACCTGGGTTTTGGTCATACACTGTTCCAGCACCCATCCCTCCACCAGTGCCCATCTCCCCACCACCAACTACCCGGTTCCCCATTTCTTTTCCTTTTTCTCTCTCTCTCTCTCTCTCTCTCTCTCTCTCTCTCTCTCTCTCTCTCTCTCTCTCTCTCCTTCCTTCCCCTCCAGACTGTGGACTACAGAACATACATTAAAGGGTTGTCATGTGTATCCTTTTGCCTGTATTTAATGCTCAGTTCTAGGTTGGCACTAGTACCCTCGACAATTGTCAGCACACTGTTCCATTCTCTGTCCTACCCAGCCTCTGTTTGCTTTCTTGTCTGTTTCCTTAAAATATTGCTCGCAGATGTTTAAGAATATATATTAGTAGTGAATTCCAATAAAAGACTTATTAAGTTATTCAGCTTGGTTTGTAACTTTTTTTTAATAAAAGTGCATGTTTGGGAAATGAATGTGTTGGGAAATGAAGAGGGTATAAATAGATGTGTGTGTCATTTTATCTAATTGAAGATGAATGCTGAATTTGGGGAGTTCCAGTAGAATGGAGTCCTGGTTCAAACTTGCCTTGAAAAAGATTTATGATCCTGGGATATGAAGCTTTGTCTCCCGAGGGTGCTCCTGGTATCTGTTAACTCCTTCAGCTCAGTCCTCTGTCTCTGAGCGGCTAGAGGGGTTGACAGAGGAAGGAGGAGGACACAGTCCTTTGTTTGACAAGTCAGCAAAACAAACCAACTACTTCATCTAGACCTGGGGAATTTAAAGGAGTTCAGCAAACGGAGCCACATTCTCTCATGTGTGTCTGTGCCAGCTGGCTTGCCTTGAGGCTTTTTGTCTTCTTTTTCAGTTTTATACTTCAGATTTGCCAAAATATTTTAAAATTTTATTTGTGTTCATTGAGGGGGTTTGGGGCCACACTCAGCAGCACTCAGAGGCCACTTTGACAGTGCTCAGGGTGCGGTGTGAGGCATGGAACCGGGTCATTCATGTGTAAGGCAGGCACCTTACCCGCTGTACTATCTCCCTAGCCCCAGAATGTTTTTCCAGAAAAGGATTGATAGCACAGTGGGTAGGGTGCTTGCCTTGCATGCAGCCTACCTGGGTTCAATCCCGGCATCCCGTATGGTCCCTCGAGCACTGCCAGGAGTAATTCCTGAGCTCAGAGCCAGGAGTAACCTCTGAGCATGTTGGGTGTGACCCAAAAAGCCAAAATAATAATAATACATACACAATAATAATAATAATAATAATAAAATTAAAAAAAAAGAAAAGGGACTCAGCAGTAGTCTAGTCGTTGGCTGGAGCCAGGCAGAGCCATGGGATTGGAGTGTTTTTTCTGCCTTGACCTCTGAAAACCTTTCGCCAGAGACTTCAGTCTGGCCGGTGCTTACAAAGGAAGAGTGAGGGGGCCCAGGACTTTGTTGTGGACTGGCTCCTGGAATATGACTTCCCCGATGGACTATTGAAGGTGTGGTTTAAAAAAAAAACAACAACAACTAAATTCTGTGGAATTGGTTTGAAGATTTTAATGCCCACAGAGATTGTTGGGAGAAATTCAGGTTCTTTCTGGCTAGCTGGAGGAAGAAAACACACTTGGACTTTGGGGTCAGATGCTAAATTCCTTCTGCAGGTGAAGGCTGCTCTGTCCAGGGAGGCCCCTTCTCATGTTTGTGGTGACCTTACCCGTCTGAGACTTTCCCGAATCTCTTATCGCTCGCTCCACACCCAAGGGTGAAAAACACCATCTGATTTCCCATTCTCCCATCTTATTTGAGTTTGCAACTTTCTAGAATAACAGATGGCCAGAAAATGTGTAAGCCCAAATAAAAGCAAAGCCTGGCCTTCACCATTTCTTCACTGGTGTCAGTTGCTTTTCAAAATTAAAATTATGTAAATGATCCCTTGGCTGCAGAAGGAGAATCAGAAATGAACCCCAGCCCTGAGAGTGTTTGAGTTTGGGCTGTGTGTTGGACTGGGGTTTTTCCTTTTTCTTTTTTAAATACACTTTAAGTGTTTCCCTTTTAAAGAGAAAGACGAGAAGGGGCATTTGGTGGAAGCATTTTGCAAGTTGTTCATTCACGAAGCTCATAGTTTCACAGCAGCCAGGATACAATATTGGGGCTGGCAGAGACCTTTGAGGTCCTTATTTTAATTGGTTTGAAGAGGGAGGGAAACATTCGGGAATCAGGAACCAGAGGAGGCCTCTTTGGACTTGACAGCCTTCTTGCCTCAAAGAGTTAAAACTCTGGGCCTGAGCATGAACAACCAGCTGGTCTTTAGCAGAAACATGGTTCATATTGTTTAGATTATCCTGTTGCAAGTACCGTGCCTCGTTTACCTTTTTATGGAATAAAGTGTGGAAAATTGACCACAGATGTAAGTAACTAAGAATGACGGGGAAGCTGTTGTGACCAGACCTCCTCCTTTCTCTCCAACACGCCTGATCCCGCAGATAAAAATAAAGAGAAATGGGAGGCAGGCCGAGAAATTGCCCGCTTCCCTCGGAGGCTCAGGTCTGTGCGCCCTGAGCACTCCTTTCTGTCTTTCCATAAATCCCCGGTTGGCCTGTAGTGCAGGCTACCCACAACTTCTGATTTTCCCCATGTCCTCCAGTCAAAATTATATACCACGTAAGCGTTTTTCTATCCGTGTTGAGAGGCAGGAGGGCATGACCCGCACACTGACTGGAGCAATCTTGCTGCCTGCCTTGCCCGCAGGAGAGCGGTAAGTGGCATTTTGTAGCTTGAGGACGGGGGAATCAATGCTGCCTCCCTGCTGCTCCGCCACACGAACTAGAATGGGGCCCTGCTCATTCCTCAGGTTGTATTTATTTCTCCGCTTTCAGAAAGAGTTGGCTATCCAGAACAGGTCTAAGGTGGAAAAGAACTTGTTGGGACAGGTCTTGGTTTTCCTTCGTGGTATGCTTTTCTAGGATTATCAAGGCATTTATGCCTTTTTTAACCCTGGGAGGAATATCCTCAGACCACAGTCATAAAGGAGGTTTTATGAAGTCCTTTGTTCCACTCACACCCACTGGTTTTCCTTCCTTCACGCCTGAGCACTGTGGCCAAGGCCACACCGCTTTACTGTGGCCCGGGACTGTGACCACAGTCAGGTGACTGCGTTGCTGCTGGCAGGGTCACTGGGGACTACAGGCCCCAAACTGCTGCTGCAGGATAACAGTGACCACATTCTAGAGGGAATCCTGGGCTGCCATCCCTGGGTGTGGCCTCGTGCAAGATGGCGCCCACCCATCTCATCATGTCCTGTCATTCCCAGCCAGTGCAGCCCCCTTTCTCCTGCCAGGCCCGTCCTGGCTTTACTAGAGAGATACTCCTACATGTCAGACACCCATTACCCCCTTCCTCACACCTTTTACCAGAAACCTGGCCTGTCTCTAGGACATTCCTTTCTTCCCAAGCTTCGCATTCATCCTCCATGGCTCCTTTGAAGCCCCATTCTCCTTTAAAGCTGAGGCTCCTGGTAAGTCCATTCCCATCTATCTGCTAGGAACCCTGGAGCCTCATTAAAACATGCTGAAAACTTTAGTTCTTGGAGTTATTTCACATTTTCCCCCTTCCTCCCTGCTGAAGGCAACAGCCTCCCATCTCACCTGGCCATCGGTATGGAGACTCTCCTCCCTTCTGCATTGATGGTTGTTCTGTCCACTGTGCCACGTGACTCAGTTCACCACCTCTGGGATCTCAAGCACTTGCCTCAGAACTTCTCCCAAATTCTCACCTTGACCTTCTTGCCTTTGGAACTGTCCCTCCTTGACCACAGCCTTGTGTTTCACCTTTCTGTTGAATACCCTTAAAGACGTGCACTCTGGGCTCCTGCCCTCTTTCCCTCTAGCCCGTCAGTACTGCTGGAGAGAATCATGTTATCTGAAATGACTTTAGTGAGGTCCTGGCTTCTAACATTATCCGCCTCCGTCTTCCAGGAACCTCTGACCTTCCATTCCTTTTTCTCCTTTTTGTTCACCAAATGTCTGGAAAATGTTCCTCTCCGGTCCCTCTTCCCTTCCACGTGTGTGGCCAACTGCAGTCGGGTTTTTGCTCCCACTGAAATGGCTCCGGCAGAGGTAACCCCGGGCTTCTAAATTTTTTCTTCTTATTTGCTCTCCGTCATCTCTTGGCTGCCTGAACACTCTTCCTTGGTCGAGACAGGCATCTCTGAAGGTTGCCCTCAGAAAATCCCACTTCCTGAAGGTTGGTTTCATTTTTCCCAAGACTCTCCCTTTTCTTTATACTTCTTGAAAGTTTTTTTCTTGTGTTCTCTTCCTCTGCCCCCCTATTTTCTCTCATCCCAGCCCAGCCAAGACTCTGATTCTGTGACATGAGGAAAAACAAAAGGGTTGATCATATCGAGAGCCTGTTTGAAAAACATCCCTCTCATTCAACACAGATGGGAAGTGAAATGCCCCAGATGACTGGGGATGCTGCAGTCTGCCTCTGAGATGAAGGCAGGAGCCCCAGGACTGAATAGTGTTCTTTTGTTGGTAGCAATAGCAAGTTTCTGTGCCCATGGTTCTAGAAGGACAAAGCCACAGCATTTGTGGAAGTTTCCAACCTTCTGATTTTATTGCCAGGCTGGGCTTTAAGATTCTCCTGGTTATCGGGGACAACGAATAGGCATTTCCTAGAACCTAGGGAAGACCCATTGACTCATATTCTGTTGTCTTTCTGTTTGGGGTTTTGTTGTTGTTTGGGTTTGGCTTATTTTTTGGGGGCCACATATGGTAGTGCTCAGGATTACTCCTCGCTCTGTGCTCAGGGTTAGACTTCTGGTGGGGACTCGGGATACCAGGGATAGAACCCGACTTGGCCACATGCAAGGCAAATGCCCTATCCACTGTCCAATCACTCTGACCCCAGATTCTGCTGTTCTCTTGCTGTATTGTGCCATGCAAACAGTAAGGGG
This sequence comes from Cryptotis parvus, assembly GCA_021461705.1. NCBI lineage: Eukaryota > Metazoa > Chordata > Mammalia > Eulipotyphla > Soricidae > Cryptotis > Cryptotis parvus. The sequence continues at coordinate 2,657 of JAJIBD010000700.1, read as the reverse complement.
TTTATAGCTAGATTATATATTTCAGTTCTTCACTCCTTTTTTCATTTTTGAGACCTTGGGTAATTACCTTTCCCCTGATTTTTATCTCAGTGTTTTTATTTATGATAACATTCTCTTCCTCTTGTGAGGATTAGGGATAATACACATATTAGAAAGATGGTGTTTGAGAAACTTAATTCTGTAGCATGTTTTAACTGCTATAGTGATAGCAGTTAACTCTAGGCGATAGCTTAACTATAAACCTAGAAAACCTGACAAGTCACCCAAAATTACCTAACCACTTTTCTTGGCAGCAGCATTGGTTCAAGGAAAGAGTGAGCAGAACTGGTTCCTGCTCTCAGACTGCCATGCAGAACACAATTAGAGCTCATTCAGTAACAGCCTCTCACCCAGCGCTCAGTGATGGTGGCTAATGAAAGATTTGGAGATGGATTGATCAGTGGGGGTAGAGTGTATGTGGCCTGTAAGAACTTGGGAGCTGCCTAGAATAAAAATGCCCTGTTAGTATAAAGTGAGTAATGAGTGATACAGTCATAGACTTTTGTTAAAGTTAGGTGAAGGATAAATTGATGCCAGAGGCCCTAGGGAGCAATTTCATATTTTAGAGTGAGAATAGGATGAAAACAGTGTTTTAGGGAGATTAGTTTAGCTTTCCATTTTGTGTGTGTGTGTGTTTGTGTGTGTGTGAGACCATTTAACTCAATTCTATCTCCCTGACAATAGTGCTGGACAGATAGATATGGTGAGAGGACTCAGCCCCACAAGTCTGTTCTTCACTGAGTAATGACTCTCAATGGCAGGCCCATAAGCCACCACTTGGGGCTAGAGTGGCTCCCAGAATTGGGGGAGTGCAGTTTCCTTCTTAGACTGCTGGTTTGTAGAGGCATAACCCAGGAACTGAATCATAAGCAGGTCCTGTAGGAAGGTACGATGGGCTGCCCATGCCTTCGCGGGCACCTGCTCCACTGTTGACCCACTGGAAGTTTCCTTTTGGGATTTTTTTTTTTTTTTTTGCTTTTTTGGGTCACACCCGGCAATGCTCAGGGGTTCTCCTGGCTCTGCATTCAGGAATTACTCCTGGCGGTGCTCAGGGACCATATGGGATCCCGGGATCGAACCCGAAGCTGGCATGGGCTGGTCGTGTGCAAGCAAACGCCCCTACCCACTGGACTATCGCGCTCCAGCCCCACATTTTGGGATATTTGTGGAGTTTTCATCACACAGGTGCGATTAACCCGTTGGCCATTGGTTTCTCTCCAGCTCCCCATCTCATTCCTGAAGGTCTGGTTTGAGGCTACGTTCCAGCTTTCCCCTGATTGTCCCCTTCCCTGCTTGCCTGCACCCCCCCCCCCCCCACACACACACACATACACTCCACATCCAATCCTTACCCATCCTTGGTGATTTTCCAAATTCACCTCATCTTATATAGTTGAAAAGGACTTGTTATAAATATCAAAAGATGCTTTATTGCTTTTATTGCTTTAGAAATTCAAAGGGTTTTAGGAACCTAGTGTCAGAAATGAGGACAAAAGATCAATATAAATTTATTATTATAAATGGCAATGTCATAGAGATGAATTAAACAGTACTTAAAATCACTCCAGTGTTCCTGTGGGAATTAATATGGACATCAGAAAGAAAAGCCTTGTGGTGGAATGTGTGTCTGACACACATTTGAGTGTGTTAGCCATTTTGTGCACCGTTTGAGATGTTGTCCATTACATTGTTGTGCTCCATCAGCACTGCAGGAGAAGCTTGTGAGGGCTCTTAGGTACTGCTGCGGCATCTGAGCTCACAATCAGTGCTTGACATTTCCATGCTTGGTGATACCAGTATTTCCCAATAGTCTGTTTGATTGTATATTGCAAACTATTAGCTTGAACTAATTTGAAAATATTTTTTTAAAAAATGTACGCTGCTTGGGTACCTTAAGAAACATTTTCCTGGAAAAATGAGAAATACATAGGGTCATTAGAACAGGAAAAGTAAGATGTAGGAAGAATATTACCTCCCCAGGTGGCATCCTATCCGTTCTGCAAAAGCTTAGCACTAGGGCTCTTCATCTAAAAAGTCATTTCTTCCCTTGCTCCCCACCCAGATGTCCAAATTATACCAGAGGGTTAATCACTCTCCATGTTGCCGTCTATACGATTGGCATGTCTCTATTGCTGCCTTCACAGGATTGCACAGACTGGCCATTTCCGCTATTAGAGCATGAGCAAACGGAGACCATGACTTTTCCACCTGTATCCACACTGTCTTGCCTAGTAGGTGCTCTGTACAGGTTTGTTTACATAAACCTAAATTTTTAGGAGCATATTAGAAAGGTGAGAAAATGTATATGGGATGAAGATAAAATAGCCCAAGACCATGCTAGCAGAGTACACACGAGAAGAAGAGTAACTACACTACATTGTAGAGACTGGGGTGGACCTCTTTCTTAATGTCCAGTGTCCTTTGTCGAAAGATCTGGTCTTAACTAACTTCTGACTAAAGAAAGCAAGGTGAAGGCAGGCTAGGGAAGGAGAGAGGTAATTGGGGACATGGTGGGAAATGGGCTCTGGTGGAGGAATGGGTGCTGGAACACTGTAAGACCAAAACCCAAACATGAACATCTTTGTAATTGTATATTTTATGGTGGTATAATAAAATAT